>CM028377.1:77111047-77172787 GCA_013146195.2 Codonopsis lanceolata
AAGATTAAATCTTTGAAAAGCTATTCAAATCAATAAGTAATAACCAATGTATATTTTGTGGATAAATCTATGTATTTCTATCTAATCAATGAATCTAACCTAACCATTTCCTATTCACGTTTTTCTTCCTAAATCTCATCTAAAATGTTTTTTATCTTAACCTAATTCTCATCTAGTTTCCTTTATTCGTTTTTTTCCTACGTTTTATTTCAACATGCTTTCTTCCATCCTTTTCAAGCGTAGTTTTTTTTGTTATCTTTTAAACCTCCTTCTTTCTTCCTTTTTACCGCCACAAAATACCTTAGTGGATAATAACAAACCTTTTACCATCTTCTTCGCCCAGACTCCGCTTAGCTACCACACTTTCTAAGTCTTATTTATTTATTTATTTATTTGACTCTTTCTTTCATTTTTTAGTAAATCACTTTTGACCATCACCCTATCTTTAGTTTCGGAAGAGATAAACTAAAAAGAAAACAAAAATTGGTAGTTTAGTTCTCACTAATTTAAATAAATTTGATATATATATATACATATATATACATACACAATATACATTATTTATTATATTGATTTATTTGAATACTAACAATGCCCTATCGACATCATCCACATCTTGGCCATGCCATGTAGCACTGACACAATCTAGTATAAATCAAGAGAAAACAAAATTGTCACATACAATTAAAAGTTTGTTTGGTAGTCCATGTTAAAACATTATTATTAAACACACACTATTAGTGTGATCGCTATTCATCCTATATATAGGGGTGGTAGTTTTTGAAATTAAAAGTGTTAGTCACTTTTTTTTAGTGTGAACGCTAATTATATCACTATATCTCTTATGATTTTTTCTTCACTACTATTAGCCTTATTTTTTTTCTTTTTTTAAAGGTTGGAGGGGACATATATGCATCCCAATCCTTATTTTTTTATTATTTTAATACCTTAAAAGGTTACAATTATATATATACTAGTACTCTTGTCTGCACCGATGACCTAATAACCAGTTTGAGAATTTATCAATAGATGAAATAATGTGAAAATGAACTTAAATACGTAACAAAATAAAACATTTTATCGATATTTTATCAAGAAAACCAAGAAATAAATATTTTAATTATAACTTCTTGTTAAAATACTTAAAAGAAAATTTTATTGTTTTCTCAATAACAAAAAATCGCTTTTTTTCTTCTTCGGGGCTTCGTGCTTAACTTTATAAACATGAGATGCAAAATTTTGTCAATTATTTCCACTTCCACACATGAGACAAAGAGAAAATTCAAACGTATTCGCTAACCAAATTCTACTATCTACAAACTCGAAGTTCTCCCGCAGTTATCATACAAAATCTAACAGTGAGCGAAGATGCATTTGATCCAAATTAATCAACCCTAAAGCTAAAAAAATGGCAATTAAATCAATGGAAACCAATACACATACCCCAATAAGCGAAACCACAACAATGAGAAGACAACATTCTATAAAATAAACTCGCCCCCGTGGCGATGATACGGTGCCGCATGAGCGTTATCAATGTATGAACCGAAAGCATGATGAAAACATTAATTAATAAGCTACAACTAAATATTTTAAAACCGTAAAGCTTTTTACCCAAAACGGAGGAATTCACTAATACTCCAACACGAACTACGTAAATTGAACAAAAAACGTGCTGCATAAAAATTAAATTTATTAGTTATGCACGTTAAAACAATAAATCTCAAGAAACAAAAACCATAAGACAATAAATGTAAATTGTAAATAAATAATAAGTAAGCGGTAGATGAAGTAGAATATGTCTTTATTGAAACGTATATCCATTTTGGAAGAAAAAGAGGCAAGAAATTGGAAGAAGAAGTAACTACCTTTCACACGCTTACAATTAAGATTAAATGTAAAGCTTGTAAAAAAAGAATTAATCTCAGTAATTAGCATTTACCAATTACACACGTGTTTTGGCATATCTATCTATTATACAATACAGCATAGTCTTATAAAGAACGGTTGAGATTGATTATTTTACTTTATATCAAACGGCTAAGTTTGCATATTTATACTTATATCAAACGGCTGTAATTTATTCTATTTGACACATGTGTCCCCCCTCGAATCGAGACCGTATCGAAGATTCCTAATCTAATCTAAATCAAGTTTATCTCATATATAAATCTCATCTAAACTGTTTTATCTCATATAAGCGATTTTAAATAGGTCTTTATTTAATTTACGACTTATTGATAGTCATTTCAATCGACGCTTGCAAAGTGCCTTGAGATCTTACTTAACGAGTCCAAGATAGATGAATAAGTTAAGTCCTTCATTCTCTTTGAATAAAATTTTGATAAGAGAAATTACGAATTGAGAGAATTTGACGATAAATAAATAAAATAAAAAACAAAAATTTAGATAAAGAGTTTTGTAGATATCTATAATACAATACTTCGGTGTTTATTGTTTTACGGTGATCCAACGGCCCTTATTTCCCTCTTTTACTATTTTACTACTACATTATTATTTTACATTTACTCTTCTACTGAGATTTTACGGTTTTACAGTTAATATTTTACGTTTTTATAGTTTTACAGTCTTATGATTGCGAAAGTTTGTATTTGTATTTTTTTTCTTTTTAATTGTTATCGTAATTAACTTAATCAATTAAATTTTTTTCCGACCCGTAATTTCATATACAAATTTAAAAAAAACATAAGTTTTGTAATTTGAATTTTTTTAACTGTTATCGTAATTAACTTAAGCTATTTAATTTTTGTCCAACAGATTTTGTCGCCGCAATTTCGTATACAAACTTTTAATTAATCCCTCCGTTTGGACAAAGAGAGACACGTTTGAAAGTCAATTTTTTAAGAAAATAATATTTTTAGTAGTTCATTTCCACAGATTCTATTTCATTTTATTTTCAATCTGGCGCCAATCACATCACAAAAGAATACTAGTTATATACATATATACTCGACCTTCCGTTAAGATAAGTGAGTAGCTAAATGTGATCTTTATGTTAGCTCCCAAAAGGTTTGAATATCCCACTCTGAGATTTAAAGTCAGAAGTCTGCAGTTGTTCTCTCATAATGAGACTTGGACACGGGCCGACTGCGTTAGGAGAAGTGAACAGTACCAGTTGAGCTATAGTTCATTGATATTATTAGCCTCACTTATTGGGTACCAAACATCTGAAAACTTACTTTATTAACAGCGAAATAATTAAAATAGTCAATAAACCAAGCAGACACAATGACGTCAGGTAGTGGTTAATGTCTACAAGTAAAATACCTGTATACGGCGCCAGACAAAACTTCCATCAGATTAAAATATTGTAAATACTTACAATATGAAAACAAACCGTTTAGATGATGAAAATCATTACGAAAACTCCTATGAGAGAATATGTATCTAATCGATACTAAACAGTTTTTTGGAAACACACTTTATGAAAAGAATACAAAGAGTGTAGACTTAAGCGAGAAATAGTGAAGTATCATTGGGTGATTCATCGGTTTCGTGACATCGTTCTGTGCAAAAATCTTTTTGAAAATTTTCTACTTGGGTGATCATGTCTATGTGTTCACTCCTTTATATAGAGATCTAGGGAATATGTATTTCAAGTAAAACACTCAACAAGACAATATTAGGATTATGAAAGTAGTTAATATGGAAATAAAACTCTAATTTCTACAAATTAGAGATTATCATGTTTGAGTCTATATAGAATGCAAATACCAAGTTTTATAACAATTAGCTAAAAAGATAATAACATGTATTCTAAAATTTTGAACACGGAAAAATGGAGGAAGAAAATAACATAAGTTATTTTTTTATTCCAACATTAATCATATCCAAATTTAATACTACTAGCTACCAAACTGCTTCTAAATTCTAATGATGACTCAGAGCTAGATACGATCGATCATGTTCATTGGGTTGATGGTATTGCTTAGAGAATTTTCAAGGGATGTTTCATCAGGGAAACTTCATCCTCAGCTTCAAAATGAAGACCCCTCTAGCAGCTTCAAATCCAGCGCACTCCTGTTGGGGATTTATCTTCACTCCCCTTCTTTTTCTCGTGTTTAAATAATAGTTTTGTATTTTAGTTTATATTTATATTGTTAGTTTTGAGTTTTGATTTAATTACTATATAAAATTAATTTAATTATATTTATTTATATTGTTAGTTATAAGTTATTTATTATATAACAATTATCTATAATAAAGTTTATAAATATTGAAGCAGAGACATTCTAATAAAAATCAAAAATTACATTACATTAGTATGATGCTCCATATGTTTTTTAAAAATTATCTTTTTCCTTTTTCATAGTGTTTTAAAATAATTGTTCTCTTTCAAAACATTTTAACTTGGAAAACACTTTACCATTTTATCCTTATTTTTTCTATCTACTTTAATTATATTCGCATTGAAGGAAACCATATATTTTACAAATATTTATAATACATTAATTAATTTTTCTTAAAACAAGTATTTTATTGTCCGATCAAAGATATAATAATTTGAAAACGAATGGAGTATTAATTTAATAAATAATAGATATACTTTTTAAAAATACATTAACGCAAATTAAATAAAATAAAAAACATAATTTAAATAGAATAATAAACAATATACTTGATTTTTTTTTTTTTGCTTACAATTTAAACTTAGTGTTACAAATTTTGCAGCAAAGAAGATAGTCTTATTCCCTAGTACTATTATTTTCTAACACCGGCTGATCCGGTAATCCATCATGTAATGTCTGACCGTACCACAAATCAAAAAGTAATAATGTACGGCCCGCCACGTGTATAGACTGACGAGGTCACGTGCAAGTCCTTTGTATAGAGTCTAGACTCGTCGGTTTCGTGCAGGGTGACGTCGCGTGATTTGTGTGGTGGGGTTCACAGTTCACGCCGATGCCGCTAAGAGCACCTCCAATGTTGGTTTCTTAATGGATTCTTCCATTAAGAATCCAACAATTGTTCCCAATGTACAATTCTCCACCAATTCCCCGGAAGAGAGAGAAGATAAGTTTCTTCATTAAGAATTTTTTTTTGGTTGAAGAATCACAGCCGCCGTGAGGAGCGTGCACTCCACTTCTTCTTCAAAAGAGGCGCGTGTAGAACACACGCTCAACAGGCGCGTCAAGGCTGCATGACAGTGGGTCCCGCGACTGCTCCACTACATTTTAAAAAAACGATTTTCTAATTTTTTTTAAAACCAAGATTATTAACCGATTTTTCTTTAAAAAATTCACTTTTTTTAAAAAATTCAATTCTTTAAAAAATTCAATTTTTTTTAAAATTCAATTCTTTAAAATTCAATTCTTTAAAAAATCCAATTTTTTTTAAAATTCAAATAATAATGTAATTTATTATTTTTAAATTAATTTTTGTCTTAATTTATAAATTAATTATTTATACGAAATATTTAAATATGAAATATATAAAATAACGTGAAATAAATTTATTTGTTGAGAAGTATAAAAATAAGAATGAAATGTAAAGTTAATGAGGTGGCGGTGGCGGTGGTGTTAAGAATTTGTTAAGAATCGTATCTGATGGGAAGGAGAAGATGAATTCTTAAGTAAAGAAAAAAATATATATAGGTGGCGGTGTGACCCAGTTAAGAATTTGTGGGAAGAATTCCCACATTGGAGATGCTCTAATGCGATCAAGACTCCACCTTTTAAATACTTCGTCTAGTTAGTAAGAATTTCAGAATTAACTTTAAATTTTAAGAATTTCAGTTCAATTCAAATTTTAATATTTTTTCTGGATATAAACAATAAAATTTATATTGAAGCCCACAATTCCAATTCTAAACAATGGAATTGAGGTTCATTTCTCTCATTCTACTCAGTCTCGACAAAATTTAAATTCACATATATGTTTTCCGTATTAAAAATAATATTAAAATATATGCAAATAAATATATATAAATAAAAGTTACATTAACTTTAAAAATTGATAAGCATATAATATCGAATGACAAAGGGCAAATTGTTTGTGATATACTAATATGTTTTGTCTTAAAACCTTTAAAACTATATTTTTCAAAATTGATAATTTTACAAAATAATTCAAGTATTATGATTCAATTTAAAAATTAGACATAAATAAATAATAATTAAAATAGTATATAACCAAGGAAAATAAAATGTAGGAGATGGGTCAAGGAAAATGAACCAAAAATTCAAACGATCGATGGATAGACATCGAAAAATTTGGTTTAAACTATATGGATAACTTTTAAACGCGACCACACACTCATAAAGCCACGTTGTTTTAGTTTATGTATATAAACGAAAAGAAAACAATTTTACCCTAGTTTCACTACACATTGTAAAAAAAAAATTACGCATTTTTTACAGCGATGACGAACCTCAAGGTTACCACCTAAAGAAAGTCCGACAACGTAAGCTATGACCACCGACTTACCGGAAACTTGTTGGTATGTTCATATTTCCAAAAATATTTCAAAAATGTTGTTTAACTTCAAAACTCGTTTATTAATTTTAATTCGTGATTTAGTTCAACTAACAAACAAATTTGATCTGAATGTTGATTAATTTCATCATCAACATTTTTTTATATCTGAATTTTTTAACATGTATAAGTAACTAAAAAAATCAGAAATTATCGGATTTTCATTTTTTTACATGTAGCTAGCTGTCTCAAAAAATTGGTCATATCTTGATTTATAGTTTTTTTTTACAATAATAACTTTGGTTATGATGAAATAGAAAAAAAATTATCAGATCTTGGCATTATTATTAATTGATTGTCTGTAAATTAGTTTTACTTCAAAGTGTGTATTTATGATTTAGTTTCAAAATCGTTGTTTTATTCCATATTTATTTTTCCTAGCCTGAATATTGATGCAAAGAAATTAACAAAAAATATTTGGTTTTGTTATCTCTCATGTTTTTACTATGCATATTTTTCTTAATGTACTAAATAAGAATGTGAAGATGTTTTGGAATCATTTATCAAATCAACCATAATAATGACATTTTATATTTTCAATTTCCAATGTAAAAAAGGGCTTATATATAAATTAGAAATGTTTTTAAATTTGGAAAGTCACTTTTGGCGGGAACTTTTCAAATTTTGCTACTCTCCTTTTATATACGTATAGATGTTGTATTATATATTGTACAATACAATACATAACTGTAGAGATAGAAAATTGGGGTGTGATTAGCCTCACTCTTTTTTATTAGATCGTTCTGAAATGGATTAATATATTTTTTGGTTCATGAACTATTCACGAAATATGCGTTTATTCTCACTATTTTTTTTATGTATTTGTTTGATCATTGAACTCAATTTTTGCGATGAGATTCTTTCCTTGCGGAGTTGCTGTAAGTTTTTTTGTCAAAAATTAATTGAAATCTCAAATTTACCCTTAGTAATGTTAATGGTTGAAGATCCAGGTCTCTTCATTTGTAAATGGTCTCCTTTGAAACTCCATCTTCCATATTTAAATGTATAGATCTTGCTGAAATTCAACTTCCTTCTCCTCCCTCAAGTCTTCATTTTCTCTCTAAAACTATTACGATGATTGAGTTCCAAGCCGTATTCTTAACTATTAATAATTAATCTCCAAAAAACATAGACAAACCCACGAACACTTTTGGTCTTCCCAAAGCCCTACTCACTGCGAAAATCAATTAGATTAATAAAGAACACAGCTATGAACAAATACCCAAAACTACCAACCGGCAAAAAAATCAGAAGTTCTGTTTTTTTTTCTCTTCACACATTCCAAGCACGACCCCAAAAGCTTAAAAACCCAAAAATATTAAGCTTCACAAAACAAAAGTCGAAGAAGAACTTGAACCCAATAAGAACCAAATACCAGGATTATAGACAATGTAAATAATTTGAATGAATGAATCAAGAAATGGATGTACAAATTATACAATACCTAGTAGAGCAACGGTAAGCTTCACTAGCTCTCTCCCCCAACTTCATTTCTATCTCAGATCCAACTCCATCTCCAGCCCCTACCCCTACCCCGAACACGAGCTCGGTCGAACACGAGCTCGGAGGAAGGAGGACGACAACTATGGTTGGAGATGGGGGGAGTTTGGTGATGGCCTGACAATGGAGAAGATTGGACTAGAGAAGATGAAATCGAAGCTGGTTATCCACAATGTGAATAATTTTAGTTGCCACATCATATCCACATTTGCACTTGAGATGTTTTTTTTCTTCAAAAAATGTGTAAATCTTATGTGACATCTAAATTCTTTCATATCCACATTAACATTGGAGATACTCTAACATATACCCCATCTGTTTTTAAATTATTGTTCTCTTTAACTCGACACACCGTTTAAGAAAAAATAATTAACTATATTATAAATATTGGTGAAATGTGTAGTTTCCTTTGATACTCTTAAGCATGTGGTTTACTTTTTTTTTTGAAAATTTTCTTTCGATAACATTTTTAATATTTAACCTTTATTTTTTTCATTATACTTTAATTATAAGCCACATAAATATACGTTTTCAAAAAAAACTACACATCAACCAATATTAATAATCAAGTGAATTGTTTATCTTTAAAATAATTTACTTTATCTTAATATATATACCAAATCAAACATGACACTTTATTAAGAATGGAGAGAGTATTGTTTCTCTTAGGTTTTTCGTTAACTAAACAATGTTTGAATATTAATTTCTAAGTTTAGAATTGAAATTTGAAGAACAAAGGTTATTTTTCTAATTTTAATTCTAATTGTAACGCTCCAAATCACACTTACCCACTTCGACCACCATGTCACCACAAAATATTAGTTTAACTAGACGAGAGAACTTCGTCCTACCACAAATTCTTTGTCATAAGCTTATCATAGATTAGATAGACAACTTGATAACGTTGCGATCTTTTAGCTTGTGAAGAGTCCCAATAATTATAAAATTGCGAAGAGGATAAATATAAAATATTATAAAATTGTAAGTATAATATTTTAAAATAGAATATTTAAGTGAATTATACCAAAATATAATAACATATTCTTTGCCCGAATCAAACAAAGTAACACTAAAGCCAAAAAAAGTTTAAAAGAAAAGGAAGAAGCAGAAACCAATTCCAAAGTCTCCCCCAACATATGAAGTGTGCCTATGTGGTACCTTATGTTACTATTTGTCCCATGTTTCTCCGTCCGTTACTGGTCGTTATGTGGCACGTGATCCTACTCAACCGGGGCATTTTTGTAATCTCTTTTTTCGGTATCACCATCATCGTCATCAATGCCAAAACCATAGATCAGTTTACACTCTCATTCATCAATTTCCCTCCATGGGAAACTCTTTTTTTCTCTTATTCCGCAACCTCTTATTCTTACTCTGTTTTCGAGCTACATTGTGCAATAACATCGATGGGGATGCCCTTTTGGCCTTAAAATCGAGAATCAATTCATTAAACTTTCTTCAATTGAGCAAAGGCATTAGTGATGTTTGTTGTTGTCATGGAGACAAGGCCATGAACAGAATGGTAACGAAACTCGTCTTGGGGAATTTTAACATGACCATCACATTGGAAGAGACAAGCCTCAACCAGCCAGAAATGTGTTACAGTTTGGAATGATGAAAGCTCAAGAAGAGATGACGAAAACGACAAAAATGCTCCGCACGTGTAAGCTTACGTGCCACTTAACGTCTCATTTATAACGAGCACTAACAAGAGGGGGCAACATGAGACAAATGGTAATATCAAATACTTTAAGAACAATAGTAGCTAGGATTCGCAAAAACTGCCAATGCAGTTTCCAATGTAGCTTCTGATGAAGCTACAATGGAAGTCACAATGGTCAGAAAAGTTAAAACAGCGGAAGATTCAACAACTGAAGCACAAATCAAGCACAAACAAATACCAAACAACCTACAAGCCTATACTTGTAGATCTAGCCTTATGGCCAAAAAGATTTCACTAAATAATATGATTTGTTTTACAAAAGCTTATGTGAAATCACCAAAACTAATACTCTCACAAGATAACAAGTCTTGGAGAGCAAAACCCACAGAAAAACAAGTAAAGAAAACGTGGGAGGAAAAGAATCAGCTTCCTAGAACAGCTAGGAAGACAAACATCACCAGAACTCAATGTGGTTCTGAATGTTATAACATTCAAAGCTACAATCAAAATCTGCAACACGTCTGGAACTGAAACAACTTCTGGAACTCTGATTTTTCTGCTCTCTCTCTCAATACCCCACTTCAGTCGCTGCCCAAGTCCTCTATATATAATGCGAAAAAAACCAATACATAAAGACGGAAACAAACTCCAACATGGAAAAGGATTAGAATTAGTAATAAAATCAACTACCTTAGTTACTAGATTTTCTTACCATATTGACAAGGACTCTAAGGCACATCATTTAGGAAGGATTTGGCATAGATTTTGTTTCCAAAAACAACTCCTAAGATTTATGACCAAGAAACTCAAAATATTATAAAATATTTTGTCTCCAAAAATGACTAATCTTAAGGACCAAGAAAGGAGATAGAAAACCAAAATAGGTCATGCCTATTTTACCCTTACAATCTCCCCATTTGTTGAGCTTTTTTGGTTAAATAATATGACAAGTGTTGCCACATATTCAACACAAACAAAATCCTTCATAATCTGTATTTGTTAGCAAAAACTCCCCCTGAATATGACAATCAGATGAAAGTCTATAAACTAAATATGCAGTAGATCAACAACCAAGCAATATCCAGATTAATTTTTCCACAAATCCACAGAACAGATAGTTATAGAGCAGATTATTACAGACCAAGAGTATCTAATGCAAACAACAAAGACAACCACCAACTCAGAAGAGCTTGAGGACTTGGTAGGGCTTGACGAAGGAGATGAAGAGTTCTTTGGAGAAGCATGCTTTAGCTGCATCGAATAATCGATAGGGTTCTCTCGCTCATTGGAGAAACTCATTCAAAGAGATTCAAAGAGATTCACTTCAAGGCTTAGTAGAATGACCAGCGGTAGAAGCCATATTATGAGGAGGAGAGTCATGTTGAAAGACCATTTTTGGGGAAGGAATGGGGTAGTCATCATCTGCTGTAGGTATGGGAAACTGACCACGTTCAATATTTTGAGCAGGACTACGAGGTTCAGCCACAAATTGATCTACAGTGGCAGTACCAACAAAATCCTCATCGTCACTATCAGAAGCAATTTGAACAGCGACTTCTTGAGCTTCTTTGCCTTTTCAACCTCAACAACATTCGGATTTTCAAAATTACTTGGAATCCCCCTCAATCTCTTGGACTTTCAAGTGCTAGGGTTTCCAATTCGGGGGAAACCAGATAGGTCACCGGGATTTTCGACATCAATGGCATTTCCCTTTTCTCCAAGTAGTATGATGGAGAGAGGTTCTAGAAGGGGTTTAGCGAGCACAATGGCCGAACCTGGATTAATTTGAGTAGAGGTTGGAGACGATGTAGCTTCGGCAGAAGTAGCACTGGAAGCTACATTGACTAGAGGATTCTGTTTCTGGGAATCTATAGAGGTAGAAGAAGATGAAGCCATGGAGAATTTTGGAAGGATTCAGAGAGAGATTAAGAGAGCAGCATGTTTCTTTAGCACTTTTGGGAATCGGTTGAGCAAAGGAGATTTGAGAGTGATAACTTGCCTACTACTACACGAAAGAATACTTAAAACAACCTCATAAACGCATTAGCCGTTAGGAGCAACAAATCAAGAATGTAAGGGGGCGTTTGTGAGATCCTCAAACTAATTTTTGATTTTTGAATACAAACCAAGATTGACCAAATCACATACAAGTGTAATAAGAAATCTGATTTTGATTTGAGAAAAATGTGGAGAGCTATATGTGTGTGTGTGGTAACAACTAATCTCTTTATCACATTTTTGAATTTTTGAATTGCAAAATCACCAAGGATCCTTAACAAACACACCAAAGGGTTAACAAAAAATGTACCAACCCAAGCATGCAATAGCAACTATATCCATTATCAAGAACTCTTAGAGCATTACACAGATTTAGACAATCACATAAAATATTCAACTTAAAATACTTTGGTAATTATTTTGCATTTTTGAGATAAGAACAAAAATTCAATAGACTGATATTTTAGGAAAGAAATATGACCTAAAAATGATGCCTATAATATGACAAGGACAGATCAACTAGAATCTAGCAAATACAGTCACACACACGTGAAAAATGTCTAGATCATCTGAATGTAGTTTCCAATGTAGCTGCATTGGAAGATGCATTCTCTAAAATTGTGATTTTATGTACAAATTCTCAATATTTGTTTAGTCTAGCCATACTCATCTCCCACAAATTCCATAGGTACTTTATTTCCTTAGAAGAATAGCTTTACTTTATTTCAAGCATATTCACAACATGCCACTTGGAACCTTTCACACTATTTACCAAGGGAAGCCACTTAACTTTTTATCAACCCGTGAAATCCAAGGATTCATAATCCCAAAAGAAAGTTGCCACAAACCTTGTTCATAGGTAGCTCTTTTACGTTAGGTAGCTTTCACACTTTTTCTTTTAAGAGAAGTCAATTTTCTCAAGATCACCCAATGAAAACCTAAGTTCCATAGTACCAAGATAAATTGATCACATCCCTAGATTTCAAAAGGTAGCTATTTCCTTTGTGGACTTAAAATTTCAACAACAAAAATTATGGGAGAAAGAGTAGAGAATTAGAACAATGAAATCACAACAGATTTTGAATGCAAATCCCAGGCAACAAAAAGGCACAAAACATGAGAGATGAAACTAGTGTGCCCTCCTAAATACTCAATGCATGATGCCTATTTTTTTTAAGTAAGTGAAGGGTCACATGACACACATACCGAGATATTTCCTAAGATTGATAAATCTCTCAAAATCTAGACTCTTAGTAAAAATATCAGCCAGTTGTTTTTCAGTCTCTACATGTTCAATGCAAATAATACATTGTTCAACCAAGTCTCTAATAAAATGGTGTCTTATATCAATGTGCTTAATTCTAGAGTGTTGAACATGATTCTTTGCTATGCTTATAGCACTGGTGTTGTCACAATATATGGTTAACACTTCACTGTGTAGGCCATAATTCTTGATCATTTGGTTCATCCATAAAAGTTGTGTACACCCACTACCAGCAGCAATGTATTCAGATTTAGCTGTGGAGAGGGCAACACAATTTTGCTTTTTACTAAACCAAGAGATTAAGTTGTTACCCAAATAAAAGCATCCACTAGAAGTACTTCTCATGTCATCTATACTACCTGCCCAATTAGCATCACTAAAACCAACAAGGTTGATATTAGTGTATTTTGTGTATCACAACCCCATAGTACAAGTCTCACCAACATACCTAATAATTATTTTAACAACTTTCAAATGAGAGACTTTTGGGGTTGCTTGGTATCTAGCACACAAACACACACTATACATGATGTCTGATTGGGTGGCAGTCAAATATAACAGACTTCCTATCATACTTCTATATAAAGTATGGTCAACACTTTCAGATTTATCATCCTTGCAAAGTTTATTGGATGTACCCATAGGGGTTTTCTTTTTCTTTCCATCCTCAAGACTGAATTTCTTCACCAAGTTAAGAGCATACTTGACTTGAGAGATGAACATCCCTTCATGTAATTGCTTTATCTGAATTCCTAAAAAAATGTTAATTCACCTACCATGCATGCTCATTTCAAAGGTAGATGTCATGCAATGCACAAATTCTTTTTCCAAGGACTTAGAAGTGGACCCAAACACAATGTCATCAGCATAAATTTATGCAATCAAAATGTATTTGTCTTTTCTTTGAATAAAAAGTGTTTTGTCCATTTCTCCCCTTTTAAACTAATTTTCAAAAGATGGTTTGTAAGTCTCTCATACAAAGCTCTAGGAGCTTGCTTGAATCCATACAAGGCCTTCTTTAATTTAAAAACATGATTAGGTTTATGGGGCTCCTCAAATCCCTTTGGTTGTTCAATAGTAGTTAGGATTCGCAAAAACTGCCAATGCAGTTTCCAATGTAGCTTCTGATGAAGCTACAATGGAAGTCACAATGGTCAGAAAAGTTAAAACAACGGAAGACTTAACAACTGAAGCACAAATCAAGCACAAACAAATACCAAACAACCTACAAACCTATACTTGTAGATCTAGCCTTATGGCAAAAAAGATTTCACTAAATAATATGATTTGTTTTACAAAAGTTTATGTGAAATCACCAAAATTAATACTCTCACAAGATAACAAGTCTTGGATAGAAAAACCCACAGAAAAACAAGTAAAGAAAATGTGGGAGGAAAAGAATCAACTTCCTAGAACAGCTAGGAAGACAAACAGCACCAGCACTCAATGTAGTTTCGAATGTTATAACATTCGAAGCTCCAATCAAAATCTGTAACACGTCTGGAACTGAAACATCTTCTGGAACTCTGATTTTTCTGCTTCTGAATTTTCTGATCTCTCTCTCAATACCCCACTTCAGCCGCTGCCCAAGTCCTCTATATATAATGTGAAGAAAACCTACACATAAAGACGGAAACAAACTCCTACATGGAAAATGATTGGAATTAGTAATAAAATTAACTACCTTAGATATTAGATTTTCTTACCATATTGACAAGGACTCTAAGGCACGACATTTAGGAAGGATTTGACATAGATTTTGTTTCCAAAAACAACTCCTAAGATTTAGGACCAAGAAATTCAAAATATAATAAAATATTTTGTTTCAAAAAATGACTAATATTAAAGACCAAGAAAGGAGATACAAAACCAAAATAGGTCATGCCTATTTTATCCTTACAAATACCACAAAGGCACACTTCGTATGTTGGAGGACTTTGGGATTTGGTGGATACATGGAGGGGAAGTAAAAAACATTTCATTCCATTACTTGATCAACATTTGTCATTGTCCTTCAACTACTTGCATTCTTATTTCTTAAAAGAAAAAAATTACTAATTTTAAAGGTAATAATTTGAATATTAATACATTTTCCCATTATAGGGTTGGAAAAAGTTAACTGACAATAACATTGTATGTGAATATATAAGTTGATGCGCTCTGCACAAAACCGGTCATGAATAAAGTACGAACGGACACCACGTGTTTAGTTAGTGTGGGACCTATCAACTTAATTAGCGGATAGAGGTAGCTGGGTATTTGAACAAAGAGAAAGATAGCTCATGTCTAAATCTGGCCGAGCATAGGCCTTGCCTGCTCGGCCAGGGGCCATGCCCAAGAACTACACTTGCCATCATCAAATTTTCATCATATAGTCGGGTAGAGCCTTGCTCGTCCGGACAAATATCGAGCAGGGAACCCCAGTCACTTGTTCTCCAAGACAGGTCGAATGTTTCCTTATTCAAGCAGCATACTTACCTTATCTGCTCTGCATTCTCGCGGCCAGCTGTCTATCACGCTTATAATTTAAAATTTTCTTTCTAAATCTACTAGGTAATTATGGAAACTAAATCTCATAAGGATTATATGTCATTGGGGGCCTATAAATACTCCTCCATAAACCATAAACAATGTACACACTTTCTTGAGCTTATAACCTTTGTCAAATTGTTTTTTGACTCACACGATACTTACTCTCACACCGGAGTGGTTTCGCGAGGCCAAGTCTTCCACCTCCACTAAAGTGATTTCGTATTCTTAAATATGTTTAAGGAAGCAGATCAATCTCAGACATTCTACGTATCAATCAGACGACTCAAACTAGATTTTGATCGCATCATATGTTAACAATTGGCATGGTTATCGTAATGTTTAAAGTAAAAGCTCCATTCCTTTCATTTCCATGAGTTATGATTATTCTGTTCATAATTCAGCACATAAGCTAACCATTCTAAGGATTGAACGAGATTGTTAAAACGTATCAAGCTAGGCTCATATACCTCATACCGCTCGACGAGAGTTGATCTTGACTTTTAGAGGTAAATATCAAGAGCCAAATCCTAGATTCTCCGAGCTCGTGGCAACCCTAAAAATGTGAGTATAAATCTCTTGTAGTACTCTTTTTGGTCCCTATAATTACCACTGATCGGACTACTACACATTACTTTTTTAACGTCTATTAGTTAACGGGTTAGGAGACAAATATGAATTTTTTTTAAAATTTTGATATGGAAAGGGAGATGTTATTTTACACCATTTATTATAATATTCAACTAAGTTATAATGAGACAAAACTACCCTTAAATAATTATATGCCCATTAAAATGATATTGTTCAATTTCAAGTTATCTTTTTATTTTTTCGACATAACAAATTAAAATCTAATTATTACTATTTTTATTCTTATTTTCTAGAAAATAATTTAATAAATATGTTTTTTACATAAATGTGTTCAAGAATAAAAATTAAATAGGTGCATGATTTTTATTTGTATATAAAACCCATAAAAACTGCGTTATAATTGTAATTTTATTGCAAATAAAAAGTGTAGATTAGATTCAAATGATATTATTTTTAAAATATTAATCAATAATACAATCATAGATTACACAATTCTTATAAGTTTTCTTTTGTTCATTTCTAATAAAAATATAATTCATGACAATAAAATCTTAAAATATAAAGGTTATTTGTTTGGGTTTCCTAATGCTTAGAGCCGTTGGGCTCGTGACCGAATTTTGGACTGTAAAGAATAAGCCTTAAAAATACTTTGCCAAAAAAATCTAACAAGGTACGTATCGCATCTGTTTTTTTAAATAAAATTATAAATAAATGTTTTAATTTTTTTTCTCCACTGCTGACATCCTTCCCTACTTGTGCCGTGTCATAGACACGGACACAAAGATTAATAAGCATTAAAAATACTTTGCCAAAATGAGACACGTAATCTAACCTAATTAGTGGTATATATGTGAGCAAAAAAGATACTCCACTCATCATAATAAATGAACAACATGGGAAGTAAAAAGAAGGAATAATAATTTCTTAAAACGTGCTCATTGGTTGTCTTCCTAGTCTAGCATTCTTTTTAAGACCAAATAAAATAATGTTTAGAATTGCTATAACCAAATTCATTTTTAAATAGCTAGAATTTCGGTACGTAATATAGGCACGGTGGACCATCACCTTGATCAAATGTGTGTGCGTCACTTTTCTTTGGACTTTCTTAACTGGTCTATCAATTAATCCAGCATGTTTTACCTACATTTTTCTCATCTTGTTCCTTTTCTATTTCGACACATGAGTATAAAACCAATTCATCATAACCATCCGAAGTTTTTCATGGATTAAATCCTCACTCTTCAATAGCTCATGTCAATACATACATATTTTAAGATGTGTATTGTAATAGATATATATTTTACATACTGTCTAGTGTATAGTAGGGGTGTGCAAGATTTTTTTAGAATCAGACTGAACCAATTAAAATTAGACTGGACCAATACTTTAGTTTGGGCATGGATCTGAATTTTCATAAAATCGAACATTTGGGTTGGTCCCGATTCTCGAACTAATAAAACACGGAACCGGACCGAACTTACCCAATATGTTGTTTATTTATTTATTTTATTATAGATATATAATATTAATTTCTATTACTTTCTTTGTTCTACTTTTTAGTTGACACTCTTTTATTTTATTTTTTCTACTGGTTTGTTATGCTATGAATTTATAAGTTTGACATTTTTAATTGTTGAATGTACTTTTATCGATGATTTTTTAAATTTTTATGAAATTTTGGTCTTAAAATTTCTAATATGTATTTGTATTAAACAGTTACAAAGTAAAAAATCATAGTATTGGTCTAAGTTCTCATACATCTTTGATTGGTTTTAGATCGGACTAATGTTTTGATTTTCATACATATTGGGTTGGTTCTAGTTCTAAATTTTGAGAACCAGACTATTGGTCTGGTTTCGGTTTTCTTTTTTTTTTTTCCAAAAAAACTGGACCGAATCGGACCAAGCTCACCCCTAATATATAATACATTGTTGCAATTAAAAAATAAAATGGTAATAGAGTAATAGTGCTTTTGAACTTTAAATTAATTTTTCTATTAATTTGTTGCTAAAAAAACAAATACAAGTTTTGCTATGGAAACATGAATGGACAAACAATATAGTTGGAAGATAAAAATTTATATAAGACGATCTTATAGATATTTTTTATGAAATTGATCTTCTTTATCTGACTTATTATATATTGATTGATTGAGTTATAAGATATTAATACTCCTGTGTCCGGAGAGCTACGCATATTGGAATTGGCCATTGGGTTATCTGTATGATGTGAATCCACCGAAAAACGTAAGCCAAGAAAAGCTTGTGTATAGATGGTACTCACACGTTACACCACCCTTCACCACCGCAAATATAAAGCTCTGCGCCCATGATATTTAGATTAGAATCATTAGATTAGATGGTACGCAAAAGTTATAACCCCACCCTACCCCACCCCACCCGCATTCCAATTGGCTTGTGCCCACCTCTGAGAATACTAACGACAACCCTTTCAATTGGTAAAGGTAGTGGGCCCATGGATCCTTCTCCCAGTTTATTAATTTGTGGACAACTCAAATTCTAACCTACTTCTATTATTTCTATTTCTCTTTCTATAAATATCTCTCGTCAAGACATCAATTGTCTTCCATCATCCCCCATCGATAGACTGTGTCCCGACTCCGTCGGCCACCGTCAACACAATACCCCTAAGATATCTTTTTCATTTCAAATAACAAAAACAAAACCATTAATTTAATAAAATTCAGACAAAGCATGATCTTTCAAAAAAAAATCTGTAATAATTGTGGTCGTAAGTTTTGATCAATTTAGGTTAGCTTTGATAGTGGGGAAAAGGAATAAGCAACAAATGTCAATTCTCTAATCTATTTAGTTGATAAGATTTTGTGTAACAATCATGTTACTTAATATTTACTATTCTCTACGTCATAAATTATTGTCATGTTATGTTTTATGTTTTCATTCCTCCAAAAAAACATTCTTTTGTTTAATGTTTATAAGTTTTTCTTTTTAGAACTATATTTTTATATTTCTTTTTTTCATATTTTAGTTATGAATCATATGCACATAAGTTTTAAGAAAAAATAGATATTATATAAATATTAATAATCAAATTAATTATTTTTCATTAATCTGTATCACAGATCAAACATGACAATAATTTCAAGATAAATCGGTCAATAATTTCAAGAGGAATGAATAAGATTTTAGCATTGAAAAAGAACCTACTCCTTTACCTAGCTAATTCAAGACCTATCATTAATTTTGGAACATCACCCATTATCGCCGGTACGATAATTTTAGAATTATTGAATCCTTCTTCCGTTTTAAACAGATAGTTCACTATTTTTTTTTTTTGTGATGTTTAATTTAAAAAGTTCATTTTAAAATATTAAGATATAAAAATATCATTTTATTATTACTAAACTACTATAAATATTATTTTCTTAAAAAAATTGACTTTCAAGCGGAAAGACTCTTTGCTCCAAGGAAGGGAGTATTTTCTCCCTTGAAACTTACACGAAAGTGGCAAAGCTCAAAAAACAAAGCCAATTAGGTAAAATGTTCAAGGGAAGATAACAAGATTAATCGTAAGTGTGTAACTTTCGAGTCCAGATCTCATGTACCACTTGTGTGTACTACTAGTGTATCACTTTTTATCTTCATCATTGTATCTCAATTATTGCATCTCATCTAATGATTGAAATGAAAAGTGATACACCAATGAAGCATAAAAGTGGTACAGGAGATCTGAACTCGTTACTTTCACACTTGCAAATTGCAATACAATGAACGAAACACTATCGAGTATACTCAACTTAAATAAGGTGCTTTTATTATCTTAAAAGAAAAAATATATATTACTAGTACCACGAAATTTTCTATTTATCGTATCCCACGCTTCATATCCCATTAAATCTTAGTTTTACATATAATAATTAAGATATGTATATAAGTTCTACTGAAGTTAGTCATTATTATAAACATATTTAAGTATAGCAAAGATTAGGGTGTAAGTATGAATCGTCTAACCATCGAACTGAATCAAATTAAACCAAACTAGTGGATTTGATACGATTTTGGTCCAACATAATTCAGTTTTAGTTTCAAAATTTAAAAACCTGATTGGTTCGGTTCGACTCATGATTTTTGTGATAAAACCATACCAAACCAAACTAAGCATATATACTTTTATTTATTTATCTATTATATATGTAATATATATTATATATAATTTTTGTTAACTACTTCCTCCGTTTCGAGTAAAAGTCTCCGTTTGAAAGTCAAATATTTTAAGAAAATAACATTTTTAGTAGTTTATTTGTAATAAAATAGCACTCTTATGCTTTAATTTTTTAAAGTAGATTCTTTAAGTAAAACATCTCAGAATAAAATAATTAACTCTTTACCAAAAACGGAGGGAATATAATACATTAATTCTAAAACGAACCAAATATAGAATTGTTCAAAGACTTTTTTTTAATTCTTGAGTGGAACCGAGGGAGTATTAGTGGACTAAAAAAGATTGATTACTCTTGATTAGTTAGTTAAAAAATTAAAATCATTTCCCTCGATACTTTTACTATGATTACACAACCACTAATAAACTACTATTAAGGTATTTCCATTTAAAACATACCTCTGTTTTGGCGTTGTACCTAGTGGCGAATCCAGGAAAATTCTAAAGTGGATTCATCAAAGTTAACTCACGTTGAAAGGTGGGTCACTTTGTAAAACATCATCATTTTACAAAGTGAAAATAAATAACTTTTTTAAAAAATTGGGTTCACTTGCACCAAATTTTGTATACATAGATCCGCCAACCTAGCTATGTCACCATCAAATGTGGCCCAAATCCAATCAATATATACGTGGTAGAAATTTTGATTAAAAATCCAATTAATGTGCAGTTTTTCCTATTTCCAATTTTCCATGATGTTTCCCGTTGGCTTTTTGCTAACATTCTTCCATCTACACTGTAGTTTTCTTCCTACTAACCACCACTAGGTGGCTGTCAATTTAGCATACATATATATAATAACAATCATTTTTTTTCCGCCTAAAAGTAATTATTATAAATGAAATTAAAATCTAAATTATCCAGCCGTGCATTGAAAGCTAAAACACTTTTTTTGTTACTTTTTCTTTAGTTTTTATACTAAAAATTTAATATTTTAAAATAAGTTGACATGCATATATTTACATATTTCTAAAAACTTTGAATACACTTAAACTGTTAGTATTCTCAGCACAATTTACAATATCATATTAGACCTTTTGTTTTCCATCACATGCATATATATTCAACAGAACATTCTTTGCGGATGTTTCAACTAATCATGTGTAAAGTTAAAAAAAAAAACCAGTCACCAAATAGGCTTTAAACATTTTAAACCCAAAAATTTTGTGACTATTGAATTAGATTCAAAGTTTTAGTAGCCAAAAAAATCATGTAGTATTTCTACTGAATAACAAATACCCACACAAATCTACAAAAATATTTAAAAAATAGATCTGAAAATTTTATAACTATTAAATCAGATTCGAAGTTTTGATCGCTAAAAAAATTCTACGTACTATCAATCTCAAATGTACACCATTGACTATTACTATCTGATCATGAGGGGTAATATAAACAAGATTATCCCTTGATAATTGTCATGATGTGTAATATAAACAAGATTCTTCCTTAATAATTGTACTAGATATTGTAGAACGTAGAGAGATTGATCGAGCGAGATATTGATTGAAGGATAAGATTTTACCATGGCGCCGACGGTGTGAGAGAGAGATATGGTGTGTCACCAGTGAAGTGTGAGATGAAGCGCCGGTGAGCTTTGCGCGAGTGTTGTTTGTAGCTTAGGGCTTAAAGAATCTTTTTTTTTTGTTTTAAGACTTCAAACTAGAACAATAACAACCCCATATTTTTTTGAAAAAAATTGGTTTCCCACTTTTCTTCCTTTTTATTTTTATTTGTTTATTAGGTTTATTGATTGATTTTTTTTATAATAATGTTTATTTGGAAAAAAATTAAGCTGGTGTATAGTTTGTCGAATTTTAACAAACGTTAAAAAGTATTTTCATGTATTGCGATGCATCATCTAATATTGTACTGTAGAGGTTTGAAAAAAAATATCGGGGACTAAAGTAGTTGAAAATTCGTCAAAGTGTACTGGCCGGCAATTTTCTATTTTCTTTTCATTGTAATTGTAATGCCTTCATAACTTTAGTTAAAATATTAATTTGTATTAATTAATATTATATTTGTTTTGGGTTAATCTAATTATTTTAGACATATTTTTTGTATTGGACAATTTTGAATTAGGCCGTTGAGAGGACGGATTTTAGTGTCATTATTTTATTTGGCGCTCGACCCACAATTAAATTTCAGCCCATGAATTACAAATAATAGATATCAAAATAATATTAATATATATAATAAAAATAATAATAAATAGAGATATTATTGGATGTGGATAATCTGTATTTTTTCAAAAAAAAAACTTTAAAAGTTATACAACGAAATATAAGGTAAAGCAAAATGATATAAACTCAATTTTCAACTCAATAAAAAAATAAAAATATTTGAATAAACTGGGGAAATAAATAGTTATGATTTATTACTGAAGATTAGGTAGATGAAATTTTGAAGTAAAAGAATAGGCGTAAGATGAAAGATTGTATATGAAAGGTTCTAAATAAAGGGTTGTATTTGTTAGGAGGCATGTGTTGAATTTGGTTAGGCGTTGAGGTGGTGGATTGGTTATATATAATAGGTTAAAATGGATACCTTACATCACACGTGGCTCAGGGGCGTAGGTAAGATTTTAATGAGTTGTATTTTATATATATCATGTCTTTTAGTGTTTTTCAATGCAATGATTTTTTTTATTTCTCATTTTAGAAATTGTCATAATAAAATAATATTGTTCCTGGATAATTTTGTTGAAGTCTTTTGAATGAGATGTATTAAAGTCTTTTGAATTATTTAGTCAATATGAAAAATAATAGTATGTCTGGATATTGGTGTTTGTTTCTTTAATTTAATAATCTTATATAAATTACTAGTGATGCACCCGTACGTTGCACGGATTGTATATGTGTATAAAATTATATACTAAATTAAAGTTGAATAATATGTGATTAATTTTTTTAATATGAACAAAATAAACAAAAAATAATAAACAGTAAAATTAAATATAGAAAATCCTATAAATTTGAAAAAATAATATAAATTTTGGAATACTTTTTATATACAATAATTTTCGTTCAACATGTACGGCTATTACTACTATAAATATCACATAGTAACTCTAGACAAAGCTACATACAACTGGTGATAACCAAAAATATGTTTTCAAATGAAGTCTTATATTAGACAATGACATAAACATTGTGTAAGACATAATCAACAAAAGATGTTTTATCTGAAATTTGAAAAAAATTATAGGATCAAATAATATCAGTGACATCTTTGGAATCAAAAGAGAACTGCCAGAATTGCCCTTTGAAAGAACTCAACCTTTTAAAACATGGTTTCTCAGCCTTATAACAATTAATCTCGTGTCATTGCATAACTCAAGTGAATAGACTATGTTACAAAACAACATTATTTGAGTTCCAACTTTCAAATTTAACTCACAGTTTCAGATTTCAGAATATGTAATTCAATTGAAATATTCACGAGTATGTATCGTTCAAATTTAACTCACAGTTTGAGATTTCAGAATATATATTGTTCATTGATGTGATGTAATTAAAAAAAATTACATCTTAATTTTTATATGACTATTTAATTGAAACAACAAAAAAAACATGTATCTCTTTCAACAACATAACTTATATATTATATTTCAATTTTCAATTACATAAAAAAATGAACAAAAAAAAAAAAGAAGAGAAAATGTCACTCTAATTTGAACATGACATAAAGTTCTCGATATTCTTACTTATTTGTAATGGACTATCATAAAATGTATTTTTTTTATTTAGTTTATTGAGTTTTATCTTTTTTCAGCTGTGTAATATGCATTCATCTGATATTTACAAAATCCCAAGCATATATAAATTTATTTGCATACCGACCGCTTAATACATTGAATAAGCTCCATACTGACATCATGACATAAGCACAAATACAAAATCTAGTGATAATTTAAACTAAAACAGACACAAACTAAAAAAAACACAAAGTCATGTCCATGAGTATTTTTTATTTGTTTTAAATATTATAGAACTGTATTACAAGATCTATTAAAAACAATCATAAGTATATTTATTTACCTATTTTTTGTATATAATAATACTAAGCTATTAAATATTTTTTAACAAATACCATTTTTACGAATTGTTTTTATATATTGATTTTGTTTATAATTGGTTATATGCACATGGACTCTATCTAACTTATGAATAACTTGCCTAAAAATTTGATTTCTACTTTATTTTGTGTAATATTTAATAGTTATATGGCTTTGGTATGTAATTAGTTATATGCCACTTATATGTCATTTTCGAATTTAATTCTCCAAATAAAAAAAGTAAACTCAATTGGAATAGTTTATGTCAACATCATTAAATGATATTTCTCAAATTCAAATTTTTTTGACATAAATATAATATAAATGATTCCATTTTTGAAAAATGAGTTTTGTCGGAAAATTTCTAAAAATTATATGCTTCTGTTTTTATATATACTACAACACAACCGTGCAATACACTGTTCAATATTGTTATAAATAAAACAATATAAAATTTTAATGATAACTATATAACCGTGTAATTATATGAAAAATCACAAGTTCAATATGCATTTAAAACAAATTAAAGAAAATTATGTTAATAAAAACAATAACTTCTTTAACATATCTTTAAATTGATATTGAAGTGACATGTCTTTGACCAAAACAGTTTACATTATACAATAAAAATTAAAGTTAATCTTAGAAAATTATAATCAAAGCACTCGTGCGATGCACGAAGCCTATATTTATATCAATACAATAGTTAAAACTTTAGTGTTAATAAAATATACAAATGATTGCAACATAAAGATTATGAGTTCAATGTGTATAATTGAATATCATAATTTTGTAACATTAAAATTAAGATTATTTTGTTTGGCTCTCATGTAGAGTTCAATTAAAAATCTAAATGTATAAGTTAATATAAATAAAAAAATTAATGAAAATCAAGAGTCTTTAGGTTTAAAAATGTTTTACCTTTGGAGAAAAAAATCAAATTATAGAATAAAAATATTAATAATTTCAGTTCAATTCCAATTCAAATATTTTTTTTGGAGATAAACAATAAAATTTACATTGAAGCCCACAATTCCAATTCTAAACAATGGAATTGAGGTTCACTTTCTCTCGTTCTCTACTTTGGAGTCTCAATAAAATTTAAATTCACTGATGTGTTTCTCGTATTAAAAAAATGATATTAAAATATATACAAATAAATATATATAAATAAAAGTTACATTAATGTTAAAAAAATTGATAGCTCATATAATATCAGACAAAGGGCAAATTGTTTCTGATATACTAATATGTTTTCTCATAAGAACCTTAAAAACTACACTTTCAAAATCGCTAATTTTTACAAAATAATTCAAGTATTATGGTTCAATTTAAAAATCAGACATAAAGAAAAATTAATTAAAATAGCATATAACCAAGGAAAATAAAATCTAGGAGATAGATCAAGTAAAATGAACAAAAAAATTCAAACTATCGATGGATAGACATCGAAAAATTTAGTTTAAACTGTGCTATAGATAACTTTTGGATCGCGATCCGGTAAACACTCATAATACCACGTTTCTTTAGTTGATGTATATAAATGAATAGAAAACACTTTTACCCTAATTTTATCACACATTGCAATTTTTTTTAACGCATTTTTTGCAGCGATGTCCAACCCCAAAGTTACCACCTAAAGAAAGTCCGGCAACGGAAGTTATGACCACTAATTTATCGGAAACTTGTTAGTATGTTCATGTTTCCAAAAATATTTCAAAAACTTTGTTTAACTTCAAAACTCGTTTATTAATTTTAATTGATGATTTATTTCAACTAACAAACAAATTCGATCTGAATGTTGATTAATTCCATCATCAATACTTTTTTTATATCTGAATTTTTTACCATGTATAAGTAACTAAAAAATCATAAATTATTGGGTTTCCATTTTTTTTACATGTAGTTAGTTGTCTCAAAAATTTGGTCATATCTCGATTTATAGATTTTTTTTACAATAATAATTTTGGTTATGATGAAATAGAGAAATAATTGTCCGATCTTGGTATTATTATTAATTGATTGTCTGTGAATTAGTTTTACTTCAAAGTGTATGTATGTTATTTAGTTTCAAACTCGTTTTTTTTTTTCATCTTTATTTTTCCTAGCCTAGATATTAGTGCAAAGAATTTGACAAAAATAAACTTGGTTTTGTTATCTCTCATGTTTCTACTATGTATATTTTTCTTAATATACTAAATAAGAATGTGAAAAGGTTTTGGAATAATTTATCAAATCAACCATAATAATGACATTTTATATTTTCAATTTCCAATGCAAAAAGTGGCTTTTATACAAATTAGAAGTGTTTCTAAATTTGAAAAGTCACTTTTGGCGGAACTTTCCAAAACTTGCTCCTCTCCTTATATATATATATATATATATATATATATATATATATATATATATACTTCCCATTAGTATAATATTGGAGGTTTTAAAACAAATTTTATTAAAGATTTATTTATGTATATTTAAAGTATTACATATTTTTTTCAGCTACAACAAAAATGCATAATAATATAACACTAGGAAAAGAAATTTATATACCTACTCACCTTTCACATATTCAAATATTTCGTCCATTGTTGATTCAACAAATTATGGAGAATATTCAAATCCTACTATCATTTCGAAAAAGAAAAGACATTTAAATAGATCCAGCTCGCTTATTCAAATAAATTTTTTGTTATAGTTGTTACATTTTTTTAATTTTTATTATTCAGTAGATTAACAATTATTCATGTTTTATTTTCTTTTCTAATTTATGATATATTTATTTACTAAATAAATAATAGTCATACTTCATATATTTTGCTCAAACTTTTTATTTTTCATAACTTAAAAATATAATAATAGTAATTTCATAAAAATATCTTATTGAATACATTGCTACTTATTTTATTCTTTTAATTTTGATTTGCTTCTTCGTTTTGCTTGAACGTTATTTAATTAAAACATATTTTTATCTGTACATTTGACGCACGAGTGTAAAACTAGTTTATATACTAACACTTAACGTTGATGTACAACACCAAAGCCCCTGATCGGTGAATAACTAATTGTTTTTTAGAGTTATGGTTAGCGTCAAACACATCAATTATAAAAATACATAGGCATAGCTATCCACTAATTAGTGACGTTAATGTATACACTATCGTTAAGTGTTGGTATATAAATTCGTTCTTTCGATAAATACAACAAGTTATTACACACCTATAAAATTGAACAACTACATAGGTACTTAATACAATATCTATAAAATACTTAATACATTACTTTTTGTTGTAAAAATACTATATTACCCTTGACAAATTAAAAATAAATAAATAATTGAACACCGGACCAACATCGCCCACCGAACCACCCCCACCGCCCACCGGACCACCCCCATCGACCATCGGACCACCGCCCACCGCCTGCCCCAACCACAGCCCTCTCACACCGCCTGGGTCAAGCCCAGTCCCTCCCTCCCCTACCACCCCACGACGCCTCGCACCAGCCCTCCCTCCCTTCCACTCCGCCTAGGCCAAGCCCAGTCCCTCCCCCAGCCCCCAACCGTCCCACTCTGCCTAGGCCAAGCCCAATCCCTTCCCCAGCCACAGCCCACCTGCTTGCTCTTGACCCAGTCCCTCCCCTTCCCCTCCCGCACGGACTGGGCCTCCCCCAGTCCCTCCCCTAGCCCGCCTAGCCTCTACCACTTCCTGTCCAACCTCCGTCACATCCCGCCCAACCTCCGCCACCTCCCGCCCAGCTTCCACCATCTCCCGTCCACCCTCCGCTACCATTTCCACCAATTTTTTTTCCATTTAATTAAAAACCACCTCCCGTCCACCTCCACCACCGCCCACCCACCTTCATCACTAATCTTTTTTTTTTAATTATAATTTTCAATTTAATTTTGAAATTGAACAAAGGGCAAATTGATAAATTTATTTAAAAATAATGTATTAAATATTTTATATGTGCTATATTAAATATACCTCTTTTGAATATTGTTCTTTAATCCGGGCTAGACGTCGAGAAATCAAGAAAATTGGCAAACAAGTAAATGACAAGAAATTAGCGACTAGCTCGTGGAATTTATTATCACTATTTTCGAAAGCTTTGATCTAAAAACGATGTCCTTTTGGATCCTTTTAATTTTTTTTAATGAGTTATTGACTATTGTTTTTTTTTTAATTTGTAATTGTTTAGTAGTAAAAAATTGTGTAAGATGGATCCTTTTTACTCGACTCAAGATGTGTTGAACTGTTAGAGAGTAAGACTTTATCTTACGAATTAAAGTTGGTGTGGAGCATTATGCTTGTCCCACTCACCACCTTTTGATAAATCTTGATTGTAAAGCATCTATGTGGAGACTTTAAAAACATTTGATTTTCTAGTCATTAACTAATAATAATGCATAATAATAATCAATATAATAAGTGATATTAATAGTAGCATATATATCTTATTCTATTTTCAATAGTAGAAAATTTATATTTAAAAACTTTTACAACTAACATTACTTCTAACCAATGTAATGACTCACTTCTAACACCATACTTTAAGCCTTGATATCTTATTCATTCATAATTTGATTTTGACACATAAATATATCATTTCGATACTATTGCCGAGTAGAACACATTTGCACAATTACTTTTATCAACCAACAAATGACACATAAAAAAATTCGTGCCTCAAGTTACACAATTTCTTTAACTTAAAACACTATATTTTTTAAAACAAGTATTAGACTTTAAATCTTGATATCTTATTCATCCAAAACTTGATTTGGACAAATAAATATATAATTTCGACGCTGTCACCGAGTAGAACACATTTGCGTAATTAACTTCGCCAACAAACAAATGACACATAAAGAAATTCGTGCTTCAAGTTGCACAATTTCTTTTACTAAAAACACTAATTTTTTAACAAGTAATATACTTTAAGTCTTGATATATTATTCATCCAAAACTCGATTTTGAGAAGAAAAAAAATATTATTTCGATACTCTCATCGAGTAGAACACATTTGCGCAATTATTTTCGCCAAAAAACAAATGATACGTCAAGAAATTTGTGCCTCAAGTTGCACAATTTTTTCACTAAAAAACACTAATTTTTCAACAATAAAAGAGATATATCTCACATTGGTTAGAAATTGATATTGGTTTTAAAAATACTATTATTAAGTACTAATAGAAGAGATGTATCATACATTGGTTGGAAGGTGGTGTTGGTTTGATAAAAAAAACTTCTACTATTATTACCAATAGAAGATGTATATATCTCACATTGGTTAGAAAATAATGTTGATTTTAAGTTATTTTATATTATCACCAATAAAAGAGATGTATAACAAATTGTTTGAAAGGAAGATGTTAGATTTTAAAGTCTTTAAACTAAAAACTTTCACTTTTACAACAGATGTATTTCACATTGGTTACAAAATATTCTACTATTATTACCAATAAAAGAGATGTATCACACATTTGTTAGAAATTGATGTTTGTTTTAAAAATATTATTATTAATTATCAATTGAAGAGATGTATCATACATTGTTTAGAAAATGATATTTGTTTTCAAAGTCTTTTGATAAAAGATTTCTACCATTATTGATCTCACATTGGTTAAAAAATGATATTGATTTTTAATTATTTTAGATTATATAAAAGACTTACTATTATTAGTAATAGAAGATATATATCACACATTTTTATAAATTGATAATGGTTATAATTTATAAATTACTATTATTATCAATAAAAGAGATAAATCTTATATCGGTTAAAAAGTGATATTGATTTTAAAAGTATTTAAATAAAAAGATTTCTACTTTTATCATTAATAAAAGAATCAAATATTAAGGTATTAGAGTGTCATTTTATTACTAGTAAGCAATTAAAATTGTTATTTTTCTTAAAAATTTTTATTTTTAAACAGATACTCTTTACCCGAAATGAATAAATATTAAATATCACATATGTCAAATATCACATTAGGTTATGTCGCATCGAGAGTAGTTGCAAAGTGGGAGGCATATTAAATACAATAATGAATAGAAATAACTATTCAATTATGCTTCCCCAACAACTATAATTATGTTGGTTCCATATTGTCTATGATGCCCTGTGTGGCGTAGCATTTTATCAAACTTCAAAAACCTTTGAAAATAAGCATCATTCTCTAATAAATATTCAATATATTTTTTATTTAGTAATTAATAATAGTATTTTTAATATAAATATCAATTTCTAACTAATATGAAATATATATCTCTTTTCTTGGTAATAATAATAGAATATTTTATAAATAATGTGAGATACATCTTTTGTAAATGTGAAAGTCTTTAGTCTAAAGACTTTGAAATCTAACATTTTCTTTTTAAACAATATGTTATACATCTCTTTTATCGGTAATAATATAAAATAATTTAAACTTAACATATTTTTCTAACCAATGTGAGATATATACATCTTCTATTGGTAATAATGGTAGAAATATATAATCAAATGACTTTGAAAATTAACATCACTTTTCAACAAATGTATGATACATTTCTTCTATTGGTACTTAATAATAATATTTTTTAAACCAATATCAATTTCTAACCAATGTAAGACACATCTCTTCTATTGTTGAAAAATTAATATTTTTAGTGAAAGAAATTGTGCAACTTGAGGTATAAATTTCTTTACGTGTCATTTGCTTATTGACGAATGTAATTGCGCAAATGTGTTCTACTCGATGAAAGTATCAAAATGATATATTTATTTATCCAAATCGAGTTTTGGATAATAATTAAGATATCAATATTTAAAGTATAATACTTGCTAAAAAATTAATGTTTTTAAAGAGAGAAATTGTGCAACTTGAAGCACGAATTTCTTTATGTGTCATTTGTTTGTTGGCGAAGGTAATTGCGCAAATGTGTTCTACTCGGTGAGAGCATCGAAATAATATATTTATTTGTCCAAATCGAGTTTTAGATGAATAAAATATCAAGACTTAAAGTATAATAATTATTCAAAAATTAGTGTTTTAAATGAAAAAAATTGTGCAACTTGAGACACAAATTTATTTACGTGTCATTTGTTTGTTAGCAAAAGTAATTGTGCAAATGTATTCTACTCGGTAAGAACATCGAAATGATATATTTATTTGTCCAAATAAAATTTTGGATGAATAAGACATCAAAGCTTAAAATATGGTGTTAAAAGTGAGTCATTAGAAGTAATATATCATCTTGAAGAGTCTTATCTCACATTGATTAGAAGTAATGTTAGTTGTAAATTTTTTTAAATATAAGTCTTCTACTATTGACAATAGAAAAAATTATATATATTAATACTAATACCCCTTATCATATTGATTATTATCATGTATTATTATTAGCTAATGGCTAGAAAACCAAAAGTTTTTAAAGTTTATATATGGATGCTTTATAATGAATATTTATCCAAAGGTGGTGAGGTGACACATCCATAGTGCTCCTCACCAACTTTAAATACATATATATATAAACTAGTTATTTAGCTCGTGTTTCGCATGGGTACAATGTGTAATATATATATTTTTTGTAATAATAATATAACTTTTGGACATCATAATTAGATTGTTAATATCTTCCATGGTTATAATATATTGTTTTCTATTGTTACTATTATTAAACAATTTTTTTTACCTAAATACTTTTAAAATTAATATAAGATTATAGCTAACGTGATATACATATTTTGTATTAATAATAATAGTAATTTTTTTGATCTAAAGACTTTTAAAATTAACATTTAACTTAATAATAATATTAGAAGTCATTTTGTTAAAAAACTTTTAAAATCATAATTCATTTTTAAACAATGTGAGATACTTATTTTATATTTTTATTGGTAATGAAAGATTAAGTCTTTTATCTAAAAACTTTTAAAACCAACACCACATTCTAACCATGTGGTATACATATTTTTTTATTAGTAATAATAGTAGTAGATAAAAGATTTTTTCACTAACATCTATTTCTAAACAATGTGGATACATATTTTCTTTTGGTAATAACAAAAGATGTCTTTATCTAATGACTTTTATAACCAATACGCATTTCTAAATAATGTGAGATATTTTTTTTTGTAACCAATGTGAGATACATAATCTAAAAAAATTTAAACCAATATTACTTTTATAACTAACGTGAAATACTTCTCTTCTATTTCTAATAATTGTATACTTTTAAAATCAGTATCACTCTCTAACCAATGTGTAATACATATCCTCATTTACTAATAATAGTAGAAGTCTTTTATTTTAAAAAAAATTATAACCAACATCTCTTCCTAAATAATGTGAGATACATCTCTCATATTATATTGATGATAGAAGTAAAAGTCTTTTATTTAAAGACTTTTAAAACCAACATCATTTTTTTAACAAATGTATGATATCAATGTAAGATATACATATTCTATTGATAATAATGGTAGACGCCTTATATCTAAAGACTTTAAAAACAAATATTACACTCTATCAAATGTATGATACATCTATTCTATTGGTAATAATAGTATTTTTAAAACCAAAATTAATTTATAACCAATGTGTGGTACATCTCTTTTATTGATAATAATATTAGAATATTTTATAACCAATGTGAGATACATGCATCTATTCTATTTATCACAAAAAGTCTTTAATCTAAAAACTTTTTAAACCAATATTTATTTTTAAATAATGTGAGATATATATCTTTTATTAGTAATAAAAGTAAAAGTCTTTAATATAAGACTTTTAAAAGTAACATTTTTTTCTAAACAATGTAAGATACACCTTTTTCATATGTTAACAATGTGAAATACTTATTTTTCTATTTTCATTGATAATAAAATTTTAAAACTTTTATCTAAAAACTTTTAAAGCAAACATCTCTTTCTAACCATGTGGTATACATCTTTTCTATTGGTAATAATAGTATTTTTAAAACCAACATTAATTTCTAGCAAATGTGAGATACATTATTCTATAATAATACTAATAGTCTTTTATATAAAAACTTTTGAAATCAACATCTCTTTCTAAATAATGTGAGATACATCTCTTCTATTGGTTATAACATAAAAATAATAATAGTAGTAGTATTTTATCTAAATAGTTTTGAAACCAACATCTCTTTGTAAATAATGTGTGATACATTTCTTATATTGATAATAACATAAAAATTCATTTATCTATGAATTTTATAACCAATATATGTTTCTAAATAATGTGGATCTCTTTGTAACCAATGCGATGTACATTATCTAAAAACGTTTTAATACCTACATCACTCTCTAACCAATGTGTAGTACATCTTATCATTTGGTAATAGTTGTAGAAGTTTTTTATCTAAAAAAAATAATCTAAAACCAACATCTATTTCTATACAATGAGATACATCTCTTCTTTTCTCTTTTATTAATAATAAAAGTAAAAGTCTTTTTATTTAAAGACTTTTAAAATCAACTTCACTTTTTTACTAATGTAAAATTTATCTCTTTTATTGGTAATAATAGTAATTTAAAACCAACATCAATTTATAACAAATGTGATATATATTTTTATTACTAATAATAGTAAATCTTTTATATAATCTAAATCTAAAATAATTAAAAATCAACATCATTTTTTAACCAATGTGAGATATACATTTCTATTGGTAATAATGGTAGAAGTCTTTTATCAAAAAAACTTTAAAAACCAACATCACTCTCTAACCAATGTATGATACATCTTTTCTTATAATAATAGTATTTTTGATGCAAACATCAATTTCTAAGCAATGTGAGATACATCTCTTCTATTGATAATAATAGTAGAATATTTTGTAACTAATGTGAGATACATCTCTTGTAAAAGTGACAGTATTTAGTCTAAAGACTTTAAAATCTAACATTTTGTTTTTAAACAACGTGTTATACATCCCTTTTATTAGTAATAATATAAAATAATTTAAAGTCAACATCATTTTCTAACCAATGTGAGATATATACATCTTCTATTGGTAATAATGATATAAGTCTTTTATTAAATGACTTTGAAAATCGACATCACTTTCCAACCAATGTATGATACATTTCTTCTATTGGTACTTAATAATAATATTTTTAAAATCAACATCAATTTCTAACCAATGTGGGATACATCTCTTCTATTGTTGAAGAATTAGTGTTTTTAGTGAAAGAAATTATACAACTTGAGGCACAAATTTCTTTACGTGTCATTTGTTTCTAGGCGAATGTAATTGCGCAAATGTGTTCTACTCGCTGAGAGCATCAAAATGATATCTTTATTTGTCCAAATCGAGTTTTGCATAATAAAATATCAAGACTTAAAGTATAATACTCGTTAAAAAATTAGTGTTTTTAATAAGAGAAATTGTGCAACTTGAGGCACAAATTTCTTTACTAGTCATTTGTTTGTTGACGAAGGTAATTGTGCAAATGTGCTATATTTGGTGAGAGCATCGAAATGATATATTTATTTGTCCAAATCGAGTTTTGGATAAATAAGATGTCAAGATTTAAAATATAATACTTATTAAAAAAATTAGTGTTTTAGTGAAAGAAATTATGCAACTTGAGGAACGGATTTCTTTAGTTATCATTTGTTTGTTGACAAAAGTAATTATGCAAATGTGTTCTACTAGGCAAGAAGATCGAAATGATATATTCATTTGTCCAAATCAAAGCTTAAAGTATTGTGTTAAAAGTGAGTCATTAGAAGTAATATCTCACTTTGAAGAGTTTTATCCCACATTGGTTAGAAGTAATGTTAGTTGTAAAAGTTTTTAAATATAAGTCTTCAACTACTGACAATAGAAGAAGTTATATATACTAGGCCAAATTACTTTTTACCCCCCAAAGTTTCCACAAAATCCTAGTTTGCCACCTATACTAAGTTTTATCCCACTTTAGTATTCAAGATTGTCATTTGTCCTAGTTTCCCACCTCCCGTCTATTGCCGTTACAAAAATGACGTTAACTTGCACGTGATCTTCCACATGCGGGTTATTTTGGTCTTTTTCCATCCCAATTCACTCCCACACACTTCCATTTTTCTCTCATCTGAACCCAGATCCTTAAACCCATTAACCACTATGAAGCCAAACCCTCAAACCCAACAACCACTATGAATCCAAATGAAGCATTTCGATTTCCCATTGTTGAAGTAGATAAGTACAAAAGCCCTCCCTCCCCTACACACTAGCAGAATTCAAATATCACTCTGATTTCTGGATCTCTCTCGAAGGTTGAAGAAATTTGATCGATACGATGGATTCTTCGTAAAAAAGAGGGGAAGGGAGAGATGAGAAGGCCTGGAAAACAGGGATGGTCAAGGGTTCGAGGCATATTGGGCAATCCAAAACATCGGGGTCGGATAATATTACTGAAATCAACCCATCTCCATTGCAATGATCTATCGAATCACCATTCTGTTCTGAACTCTGAATTCTTCAATTCTTCCCTGACCTTCCCCACGATTCTCCACGTCCACAAATTCCTCTTCCTCTCTGTCATCTTCTTCTTCTTGCTCCCCACGATCCTCCTCATACATAAATTCCTCTTCCTCTCCGTCATCTTCTTCATCTTGTGCTTTATCTACTTCCTCGTCGTCCTCCGCGACTACTTCCTCTTCCTCTTCTTCCCCTTCCCAATCTTTCCTAAAGTCATTAAGGTTTTCTTGTGGTGATGGTGGTTGGGGAGTGGTGGTGGTGGTGGTACGCTGTCGTCAGTATAAGTAATCATCATAGTCTACGTCTGCCATTAATGATGGTTGGAGAGTGCTGGTGGTGGTGGTATGATGTTGTTTGAAATTTAATGGTAAATCGTCGTCTTCTCCCTGAACAAAAAATCTGGTCATCGCAACCCAAAATCACTCCCTCTCTCTCTCTAACGTCAACGTCAGGTCAAGTCAAACCAGATCAGGTAACAGGTCTAATTGCTGCTTCTGAATCATGGTTCATTCAATCGTTTGAGTAGGAATAATTCCAATTTTGACTCTCCTCCGTGACTTCTTCTTTTCTAATATCCCTTTAACCCTCATCAAATAGTAGTTATCCTTTGTTATATGGATTTTCCAGTAGTTATCATTCAATCGTTCCATTAGGAATAATTCCAATGTTGACTTTTCCTCCGTGACCATCCCTGTTTTCCAAGTCTACTTATCTCTCCCTTCCCCTGTTTTATATATATGATGCATATGTGTAGATTAAATCAAAGGGTTCATAATGGTTGCTGGGTTTGAAGGTCTGGGTTCAGAGGAGAGAGAAAGGGAAGTGGTGGGAATGAATTGGGATGGAAAAAGACCAAAATAACCCGCACGTGGAAGACCACGTGTAAGTTAACGTCATTTTTGTAACGGCAATGGACGGGAGGTGGGAAACTGAGACAAATGGCAACCATGAATACTAAAGTGGGACAAACCTTAGTATAGGTGGCAAACTGGGATTTGGTGGAAACTTTGGGGGGTAAAAAGTAATTTGGCCTATATACTAATATTAATACTATTTATCATATTGATTATTATTATTAGCTAATGACTAGAAAACCAAAAGTTTTTAAAGTTTCCACATGGATGCTTTACAATGAAGATTTATCCAAAGGTGATGAGGTGGCACACCAACTTTATATATATATATATATATATATATATATATATATATATATATATATATATATGTGTGTATATGTGTGTGTGTGTATGTGTGTGTGTGTGTGTGTGTGTGTGTGTGTAAATAGATTTAGTTAAAGTTTTCTAATTTTGCGTGATATTACTATTAAGGTAAGAATCAAATATATTTTCGTAAATATGTAGTAAAAGTTTCATAATTTTGCATAATATTCTAATTAAGATATAAATCAAATAGATTAAATATAGATTGTTTGATTGATTTTTGTAAATATCTTCTTCAAATTGAATCTGATTATGATTGATGTACTGCGATGCACAAATTTATTTCCGTAAAATCATGCATCGAGATGCATGATTAAAATATCTCCTCTAATCAATTACAAATTGAAGCATCACAATGCGTTGAGTAAGTGATCTTTAGCGCTTGTCTGGTATTTAATGAGAAAATCGTCTTTCTACCCCAAAATATCTTTTTTTCAGTTATTAAACTAGGTAGATTGGAGTAGTTGAAAACTTATCAAAGAAGACCGACCCGCATTTTTTCCTCTATTTTTTTCAAAGTAAATATGAGAAATTGTGGGCCAATCCCTTTTCCAAGTTTTTTATTCGCTACAATCTCGTCTTTTTATTTTCAATCGCAAACAGTTACTTTCGAGGATGAAATAACTACGATACCCTTAATAATTACAGAACAAATCAATAGAGATGTATCGCAATTCATAGTTTTATATATCGCGGTTCGTAGTTTCATTGACATTATTGTTTGTACCACGATGTATGCCGCGATGTTGTTTTAGGAAGAAAAAAAGAAACATACCAAATGTCCACGTCCACACTCGATATACGTGTTGCTACATTTGAATATTCTTAATCTCAAAAATGAAATATGCACCGCGATATAAAAAAAAAGGAATCGCTGTGAAAAAATATGTAAAATTAATTGTTTGTATAAATGAATTATAAAGTGCAAATAAAATATATCGTGGTACAATTGTTTTATAAAATATATTTTATATGAATTTTTTAAATCTTTAAATTACGGTGAATATATTTGTGAATTACGGTGCAATTATTTTTTATAAATGTTTCATTTCTTTTATTATAAACTTTGAATTGCGATATATAAAAAAGAGAATCGTGATGCAAGAATATGTAAAATTAATTGAACTTGTATAAAGTACAGTATAAAGTGAAAATATATCGCGGTGCAATTGTTTCTATAAAATATATTTTATTTGAATTTTGTAAATCTTTGAATCGCAGTGAATATATTTGTGACCGCAATGCAACTATTTTTTTAATGAAATTTTCATTTCCTTTACTATAAACTTTGAATCGCGATATATAAAAAAAGGAATCGTGGTGCAAGAATATGTAAAATTAATTGAACTTATATAAAGTACAAATATATCACAGTGCAAATATTTTTATAAATTTGAATCGCGATATATAAAAAACTTGAAACGCAATATATAAATTATAGACATATAAGCATTTGTATCGCGATATATAAACTTGTCGTAGTTAGTCGTAGCGCGCCTCTTATTCATTAAGGGTATCTCAGTCTTTTCGCGTGCAAGAGTGGCTTTTCTGATTAAAAAAAGAGAGAGCACTTTAGCGATTAGAAATCTACTAAAGTCGACGACCCGAACTTTGCCCAAGTAAATATCATAATTTACAATCCCATTGGACACGAGGTAGTAGGCAACTTCTAAGAGCATCAACAACAAGGATTTTTAGAATGGTGCTTGTGGGATTCTCTGAGATTCTTCAAAATAGCAAGGGTGCTTGCTCAAGCAAAAGTCAATTCAGGAGCAAAACAAGTTCCTAGGCTTGAGAATTTTTTTTCCACCAAAACGATGTAGTTTAACACATTTTGTAATTAAAACTCGGCCGTTTTGGTCAAAACCCGGAGACAACCCAATGCAAGTGCCTGCCCCTTCCCGCCACTCTCCTTTCCATGTGGCAGCATTGTAGTGGTTTGAATTTCTTTTTCCCCATCGTTTTTATTGACCTATTTTCAGCTATAAAATTTTTATTAATTTTTTTACTGAATTAAAATACACATTGTTACCTATAAATAAAAACTTGGTTTGCTTCATTTGGATATCAGAAAAAATTTCTATGATTTTTTGAAGTTTCAAGACATTTTTCTCTCTTTTATCTCTTCAAATTTGTTTACCTATTTTTAAAATTATAAAAATAATTGTTAATAATTATTTATTTATTACTCATTTCAAAAATATTTTTATTAGTTCAAATATATTAATTTAAGAAATATTTAATAAAAATTGTATAAACAAAATTATTGGTTGATATAAGTAAGATATAAAAATATTAAATTAATAGAGATAAAGATAATGAAGTATGTAAAAACTTTGACGTTTGTGCATTGTTGTGAGAGCATTTTTGTTGGGAAGATTAATGATATTTTTGTAATAAAATTGAGAAAGGGGAGGCTAAGCTCCTCAAGTTAGGGAGTTTTGTTGTATATGCTCTAATAATAACTTTGATTTTCAGCCCAAAAAGATTAGAGAGTGGAGAAAATCTCAAGTGCAAGCTTGAATGAGGAGTACGTGGACCGAGGTCGCCTTAGCCTAACCCGGAAAAGGAAAGGAATAAAGTTTGGGGAAGAACCGAACGAGAGGGCAGTTTCGTTGATGGGTGAAGGATCATTAATGAACTAGATCTCTGTGTCGTTGTGGGACTTGATCGATGTATGCTCCACCAGTATAGGACTAAATCAATATATGCTTGAAGTTTTATGTGATCAGATCAATATAAATTGCACAACGGAAATGAAAAGAGTACAAAAACTGAACAAAAAGATATTTTATTGACTACAAAGTTAATTTCGAATTCATAGCGTATCAGAGAGTGTCGCTATTATTAACGCGCTTACATAGCCAAACATCCAAAAGACAAATGAAAGTTGTTTTTGAGTAACCAAATACTCTACACCTAACACCCACACAACAAATTGGGGGCAACTATATTCTCATTTATTAAATATTTACAAACAATTTTAAAGAAACATAACCTCATTAAAAACCAGAAACCCTAACATTCGCCGTCATGTCATCAAGGTTTTGATCCCCTGCCATGTGTAGGTTACAATGAAGCGTTCATTCAAGTAGTCTTCAACACGAATTAGAGGAGCCTACATGCAAAAGATATATACATAAAATTATAGATATATTCTTTCCACATTTGTACTTTTATATTCTATTAATGAGATTAACAAAACACACACACACTCACTCACACACTACTATACCTTGGTGGAGAAGACTCAATGCAACAACTTTTCAAGCATTTCACCACACAATCGTGGCTGGGATCCAAGAACATAGCAATGTACGCATCACAATGTCAGAAGTTGTATGTATGCTTAAGATTTGAGTGCCCATTAGCTTCCTAAAAACAAATATTTGGTACATGTATATTTTATTCGTTTGAAAAGCGGAGACTAGTTTTTTTTTAAATACAGTTGGTGCAATATACTTTGCTAAGTTTAGACCACCTTAATATTATTCCATCACTCAATAGAAATCAAGAATACTTAAAAGAATATATAGAAGGAAAAAAATCGATCTAGGTATAGACTTCATATTGTAACCAACACAACTTCATTAGTAAGGCAAAACACTCCAAAAATTATATACACTAATACTACAGCTCATAATAGCTTCTTCTACACGGGATTTTTCTTGACTGCAGTATTATAGTTGAAGCTACAGTCAAATCAAGTGTTCAAAGTAAGTACTAAATAACAATGACATTAATTAAAGAAGCCTCTTTGGAGTTGATAACTTGAACGGTCAAGTGGAGAAACAATACATAGTCTAGAAAAAGAAGAACATGGAAGAATAACATTTTAGATATCAAGGTAATTGGAGTAAATATTCAACAATCCTAACATTCATGAAAGCATCTCTAACAAACACAAACGGTAATACCCCAATCCCACATCAGGTAGATGTGGGACTTGTGTTTGATTTATAAGGTAGCCATGCGCTACTATTGGGCACCAACATCATCCATGGATTTTTGGGTCGGCTTGTGGTGGACCTGATGACCCAGGGTGCTGTGTGCTCAGTGGGCTAGTGTGTGTGCTACACGTAATGGACCGAGCTCTCAGGCTTGGGTCGTTACAAATGGTTTCAGAGTGGGTCCCGGCCGAAAATATGGGAACAAAGTGCTGTGCGAGCCAAAGTGCTACACCGCAGAAGGTGGGAGCCACCTCTTGATTCCCGTACGAGCCACCTCTTGAATCCTGCATCGCCTGGGGTGCGATTTAGCCTTGACGAGGACGTTAAGGATTTAAGTGGGGGAGATTGTAATACCCCAATCCTACATCGGGTAGATGTGAGACTTGTGTTTGATTTATAAGGTAGCCATGCACTACTACTGGGCACCAACATCATCCCCGAACTTTTGGGTCGGCTTGTGGTGGGCCTGATGACCCAAGGTGCTGCGTGCTCAGTGGGCCAGTGTTTGATTTATGATGTGTATGCTATGGCGGAACTCCCACACGAAGTAGGCATGTCATGCTCCAACGCCGTACGAACCTTAGTCTACCAGCCCTTCTGGCGTCTAAACCTGAGTACTCAAAATCAATCGCTCTTCTAGTGTCTCTTTTAAGATCTCACATTCTTGGGACATAAAGTCGACATCATAAAAGGTCTCATCTTGGCTGTATGCCAACGCGATAAGTGTAATATCATTTGCACACCCCCTTCGTAGGTGTTAAAGGCTTTTACTATCTCAACTTGCTCGCCCACCTATCGACAAGGTGAATTACCCCTGTGAGAGGATCAATTCAATATTCATGACATCTTTTTAATCAAAATATATATGCTACGCAATTTCATATAAAGCCATCCAATTAATATATAAAAGGAATTAAATGAAACTGCAATTTATTCAAACGATAATGAAAATAATAATCAAATGGCAACAAAAAGTGTTTTCTGCAACCATGTCTTTAGTAAAATGATACTTGATATTGATGTGTTTCGTATTTCCATGATACTTGGGATCTTTAATGTAACCTAAAGCTGCCATGCTATTATAAGCAATGACTACAGGACGATCCACATGCGTCGTAACATCAAGATGTTGAAGAAAACACCTCAATCACACAACTTCTTGAATCGCAGCCGAATAAGCAATGTATTCTAACTCCATTATAGATAAGGCGGTGCTAGTCTGTCGCTTGCTACTCCAAGAGATAGCTCCACCACTAAGGAGGAAAGCGTAGACCGAAGTAGATTTATAACCATCTACATCTCCAGTCTAATCCATGTCAGTGAATCCTTTCAAGATCAAAATATCACCTTGATAACATTGAGTTAAATTTGTGGTTCCTACCAAGTAACGGAGAACCTTTTTCATTGTCATCTAGTATTCAGGTCCAGGATTACTTTGGAATCTACTCAACATCCCAACTGCAAAGCATAGATCAGGCCGAGTACACACCATAGCATACACCAATCTCCTTACCACATTCGCATATGGAGTCGTAGACATTCTTTTCTTCTCTTCTTTATTGTTAGGGCATTGGTTTGTACTAAAGACACATATTTTTTCCATTAGAATGACAATGGGTTTTGATTTAGTTATGCCAAATCGTTTGATGACTTTCTTTATGTAAGTCTTTTGAGATAAACCGATAAATCTCTTCGAACTATCCCTAATGACTTCTACTCCAAGCATATAGTTTGCTTCTCCCAAGTATGTCATATCAAAAAGCATAGAAAACCACTCTTTAGTGGTATTTATCATCTCCATATCATTCCTTGCTAGTAGAATATCATCAACATATAATGATAGAATCAATATTTTTTCTTGGATCGTTTAACATACACACACTGGTCTTCCTCAATCACCACAAAGTTAATTGAGGTTATCACTTGATGAAAGCGAATATACCACTGTTTAGATGACTGTTTGAGACTATATATGAAATGTTTCAGCCGGCACACTTTACGCTCTTGTCCCTTGATTTGAAAACCCTCTGGTTGAGTCATATAGATCTATTCATCTAGTTTTCCATTGAAAAACATTTTTAACATCCATCTGATAAAGTTCTATGTCCACATACGTTACTATCGCTAGGATTAGACGAAAAGAGGAAAATTTCACCACTGAGGAGAATGTTTCTTCATAGTCTAAACCCTCTATTTGAGTAAAGCCTTTCGCCAAAAGACGTGCCTTATATTTGTCAATTAATCCATCTTCTTTTCACTTAACTTTGAAAACCCATGTGTTTCCAATAGTCTTATAACCTTGCGGAAGATCATCTAACTCCCAAACATGATTCTTTTTCATAGAGAAAATTGCATCTTCCATTGCAGTCATCTATTCATTATTTGTAGGAAAAGAAAGAGCTTCTTTGAACGTTATAGGTTCACTAGAATTATAAGAAGTAGTTAGGAAAGATTCTCTTCGATCGCGAATCGACGACGAGGTATATTTTCACATTTACTTCTTTGTTCTAGAATCGGACTCCCTTTAGGATCCGTACTCCCACTTGGATGAACATCACCTTGACTCTCATTGGAGATTTCCATAGGCTTAATCTCATGTTGTATCGTAGGATTAGGTTGAGCCAGTTCCCCCCTTCGCCAAAAGATGTCATATGTTCTTCTTTCATCTCAAAAAGTTCAAAGTCTTTCCTAACTTCACCTATCTGAGGGAAATCATTTTCAATGAAATCAATATTGCGTTACTCTATTTCAGTTATTCATACATCAGGTTTTCCACCATACATAACATAACCCTTTCAAGTATCCGGATACCTTATGAATACACATTTGTTTCCTCTAGGGCCTAGTTTTCCAAACTTATTGGAGGTATTATGGACATAATATGCACAACCCTAATGATGAAGATGCCCCAATTTTGGCTTCTCACCTTTTAAAGTTCATAAGGAGTTGTAGGATTTAGCTTAGAAGGCACTCATTTAAGTATGGATGCGGAAGTCATTAGTTCATCCCCCCAAAACGAAATTGAGAGGTTGGCATGTGTCATCATCGACCTAACCATTTCCAACAATGTTCGATTCCTTGGTTCTACAATTGAGAGTTTGGCATGTGTCATCATCGACCTAACCATTTCCAACAATGTTCGATTCATTCGTTCTACAATTGAAGAGTCAATGCGCGTCCATTCCACAATTGAAGTTGGTATGAGCCAATTCCTTTGACTTTTACAGACGAATTGTTTCCCATGAAAATTCTTCTTGTACCCGTATGAACTTTTTGATAATCTACAAATCCTTCTTGATCCATAGTCACATGTTTTCTGGAGCCCGAGTCTACAATCCATACAGGGAGAGATTCAGCTAATAAAACATGAGAGCAAACACAAATTTGCGAAGAATTAGGATTTAGAGATACTTTTTTTGGGCTCAAGATCACAAGCCCGAGCTAAATGACCCAATGTATCATCATATTTGTAGCACCTATACTTGGCCATATTCTTTTTGCCCCTAAGGCATTTAGCGATGTTACCTAGTTTTGGTAGATTCTGAGCTTGTATTCCTTTAACTTGTTTCTTACGCTGCCTATATGACTTGTGTGGACCCTCAAGGAAAACAAGAGTAAGGTTACAAGTTGCAACACTCATTGTGCGACTCACATCATAACACTTAGCCACAAGCTCATCTTTGCGATTTTGAGCTAGAGTATAATTATCCATCTCTGGTTTTGTCATCACGGTATCTAAGTTCTTAAAATCCTCTTGCTCGTGTAACAAGCACGTGATTTTTCTTTGCCAAACACTATAGTTTGAGCAACACAATTTCTCATCGTTATTAAGGTCGACGATTATATTTTTAAAAGTGGTTTCACTACAATTTGATGCAAGAAAAAAAAGACATAAGCATATATACTTTGATTAACTTTCGTTCTAAAAAATTAATCACTAAATATAATCACATCATATACGTAAAGATGGAAAATCCGTGAAGCTCATAATCACAATCAAAATAGGCAAATCGTAAAAATATTCATAAATTGATAATTTAAACAAAAGAATAAGATAGAACAAATTAATCCAAGCTGAATATATGAATATATTTAACCAATTTCCTTACTATTAGCAATGAAATACTCCTTCCATTTCGTCAAAAAGTCTACATTTGAAGGTTTGATACTTAACGTATATACTTACATGATATACCAATATTGATTATAATTACTAAAAAACACTTAAACATAAGCGTAAATCTTGTATAGAAGGTGAAGTTGAAAGATTATAAAGTTCTTGCATTTTTAAATTTTGAATGGAAACCTTTTAAGTGACCTAAAAAAATAGAGATGAAGTCGTATGATAGAACCATGTTTTTTTTTTTTTACTCAAAAAAAGATAGATAAAATAAATGTGGAACCTATAAAATAAATGGTCTGCAAACTGTCAAAGTTCATTTTGAAATTTTTACAATTATACGAGAGGGTTGTATTGCATTTAAATTTGTGAAAATCTAGTCAAAGATTGAGTTGTTTTTTAAATTTTAAAATATGACTAGGTTTATAACAAAATTGTTTTTGGCGGGAATAATGACGTGGACATGAGCTCTCCCGCCCAGTCCATGTAGGCAGCCACTAGGATGTCCAGTCACCTTCTCGTTACAACAACTAACCAGTTTTTGACGGAATATTTTAATTGGAAATGAACAAGTTTATGATTTAGGATTTATGGTTAATTGTAACGGAGGGTTTAAGATATATCAATATTCAAAGTTTTTATGAGAGGATAAATTATTATTAATTGTAACTCCTTTAAAAAGGATTAATTAGTAATTAGAGTTTATGGTTAATTATAATTTCTTTTTATAAAATGATTAATTAGTAATTAGACTCTTAAGTGAATGTGATATTTAGTGTTTTTTGTGTTGCATTTAGGGCCACTCAAAAAAATGAATAACCCATGGTTCAAAACGAAATAAAATTAAAATAGGTCTGAGTTTTTTTATGCAATTAACCCTAATAAGTAATAAAGGTTTTAGAATAAATTCAAATTTAGCTTTTTAAAAATTTATACAATAATTGACATAGATCATTTGGAAATAATTTTATTAGGTTAGAGGCAATCGTAGCTCTAGGATATCATTCAACACTTTTCTCGTTATGTATCAAGAAAATAATTGAGCTAAATGGTAATAAGCTCATGGGATTGTAACGTCTTTGAAGTTTATTAAAAGTTTTAAGTTTATCACTACTTTTACGACTAGTTATAATACTAAGTTTTAGTAAAGGATAAAGTTATTTTTCACAAAAATATATTTATCTTTTAAGATTTAATTATAACAATAATTATATAAATAGTGATAAACGTAACATTTTTAGTTTATTAAGCTCCGTCATGAAAATCTTTCCTCTGCCTAGAAAAGAAAATTAAGAAAACAAATGGCCTAAGTCACGCAAGCTTTAGTCCTTTTCATTGAATTTATCATGAAGACCCTCAAAATTATTTGGATAAGGTTAGAAATTTGCTCCTTAATTTCCGCAAGTCTAAGCAATTTCCATTTCGTCAACTATACATGAATTTAGATAAGTGATAAGTCCATTTTCAAGTAGAACATACTTTATTCTTCTAATTAATGCAACTTAATAATAATAATAATAATAATAATAATAATAATAATAATAATAATAATAATAATAATAATAGTAATAATAGTAATAATAATAATAATAATTGTAATAATAATAATAAGAATAATTAATTTTATAGTAATAATATAACAAGTGACTTAATTGAGTGCTCATTTGTTAGTTGTTACAGCTTATTTGGAGTGATTTTTTGCTTAAAATATGTCATATTTAAAGTGTTTGTTTCAGCATATAAACTAAAAGTCAATAAGTTAGGTATAACATCATTTATGTATTAAAAAGCCAAAGCCAAAAGGCTAAAATTTTAAGTTTTTTTAGTTTCTTGAAAACACAAAGACAACTATATTTCATTAATAAAATTTTAATTATTACAATCTTATCAATTTCTCATAAACACATAAAAAGAGCTAGGAATATAAATTTCAATTTTTTTAAAAAAATAAACATTAAATGCGGGATAAGGAATATTATAAATTATATATTCATTTTTTTATAGGATAAACATTTTCAATCTCCCATATTTATCTACTCAAATTAAAAATTGGCTAGGAAATAATAAAAGTTATACGTAAAATACTACACATACTAATGGTGTAGAAAATAACTACATATTTATTTATTATTTTAAGAAAGATTAAGTAAATAAATATTAATTAAATATTATCTCATGTTAAGTTTTTAAAGATAAATGTGAGACTTTTTTCCTTAACAAGGAACTAGTTGATTTGAAAATTTATGGTTTATAGTCAATTTATAGTAAATAAATAATTTTCAACTTATTTAACAAATATACTCGTAAGTCATTTTTCATAAGCTGCAACAAACCATCTATCACTAAATAAGCTATAAGTCATTTAACCAACGACTTAAGCTATCAGTTATAAACCATCAATCACTAACCGTGAGTTTCATGGTACGGTGGTTTGAATTGAAACTCCTAGCGGGAACAAGGGTTGGAATTGCTACGGCAGTATCAACTGCACTAAAATTCAAATAAAATAATTGTCTAGTTTATAACGTTTATATGGCCAAATAATCATCTAAAACTTTTAGTAAGACTTTAAAGTTTAAACCGTCTTTCCTGATGTAGTTATTAGGTTTGGAAATAAACTGATACTATTAATTTGGATATTATTGTTACCAGTAAGTGGTATAAATCAAGAAAGGAAAGACAAAAGCAATTCCTTAGCGTTTGGGTCGCCGGAGAAAAACACCCAATTTGATTTTCCTCTCTAAAAACAACAAACACGCCTTCTAATAATGGAGACCCAACTCTCAGCTTACGGTCAACTACTAATTAATTTGTTTGACAATTACACCTGTAAACATTTATTAAGAATAACTAATAGAAAGAGTTTTAAAAAAGAAAATTATTAACGGGTTCATATCCTTAAGTAGAATGTAAAATTTTAATATTGTTATCCACAATATAAAAAGGTTTAGATGACACGTTATATCAACACCCTTCATCTACAGTTGCATTAGAGATGCTTTTTTTTCCTTCAAAAAATGTGTAAATTTTAGGTGGTATCTAATTTATTTCACATTCATATTAGCATTGGTGATACTTTCTTAAGACGGAGTCTTACTCTCTTACAATTCAATCCATTAACACATAATGTATCGGATCAAAGAGATCCATCTTAAATATAATACTTGGAAAACTCTCTTTTCTAAAATTTTGTCTTTATCTAAAATGGTTATCAGTCGCCAATTCTCACATTGCCACTTGCCAGACACTCAGACAGTCCCATTTCTAAGAAATTTGTATATACCAAAACTCTATATAAGTAATTAATTAGGGCAAAATACTTAGATATTTGGCATTACTATCATTCATTGGGGTATATGCCATTAATTTGACCAAGTAATCACAACAAGGGAAGACAAGATCACTTTGTTCGTGGCTCACCGGGTAACACAAGAAAAAATCGCCAACATCATTTTCTTGTTTACGATGATCTAGCTAACCTGCGTTATATTTATATTATATACATATATATTTATGAGTAAGTCTTTTGTAAGATGATTTTACAGATGTTTATTCGTAAGACGAAACTTCACTCACTCACAACTTAACCCACTAACACATAATAAATCGGATAAAGAGATTTGTCTTACAAAAATAATTTGTAAAATCGTATTGCCCAAATTTTAGTTTATATTCATTCGGACATGGCCGCAAGTGCAACTTACTAGATTTTTTAGTATTATACAAAGAGGTCAACACAACAACTTTGGGTGAAACTAATAATCATCGTATTCTTCGTGTGATTAATTAATGAAATACGGATTTGGATCTTTCTGTTTGTACAATCATGTGTCAAACTCATATAGTACAACTGTGTGTTTATATATATGTTTGTGGATTGAGTGTATTTATTATTTAGTGGTCTTCGTGTAGTTGTCTATTGTATATTTGTATGAAACCATATTAAGGTATGGTCAAGATTTTGTAACTTGTGACTATTCAGAAAATTAATTGTAGGAATGATTTTATAATATTGAGAGAAGAAAGAAGAAGTTAAAAGAGTATAACTGCCTTCGTACATATGGATGTGAGGATTAATCATAAGCGCTCAAAATTTCTTAATGATTTAATCTGAGTTAGTAATTAATTTTTTTTAATTATATGTAAGAACTGAGTTGTATAATATTATAGACGATAGATAAGTGTGGAGTAGGCAGCATGTATTGTGGTAAATATGATGACATTCCTACTTTAATTATTGGTTCTTAATTTTGATGACCATACATACAACTAAAGAAAACCTAACCAATCTTAATTTCCCCTCCTCTACAAACAATATACAAATCATCACTGTAGCCTTTGATGACCAAAAGTCAAAACTTAGGAATCTCATTAGGACATATGAAAGATCCCAACCAAACTGTCCAAAAATCCTAAGCCATAGTGTTTGGAGTTGAGTTGTTAAGCTAGCTCTCAAGCCTAGGTAGCAAATAACACATATTTATTCAAAGATATCAAAAAGTGATGCAAACTTAAGCAACACTTTTAGATTTCTCACGGCAAATATCTTAACAATGAAAACAAGGCTTGTTTTTCAAAGTTATGGGCAATCAATTAAATATACAATAGATTTAGCAAACCCCAGGTTTTTTTATGTATTATTTTGGGCCTACTTCCTGAGGTAACAACTCCAACTTATTTAAAAAATTATGGGCCGGACCCTTTTTTCATTAATTTAATCGTTCTAGTTTCCTCCTTTTATTTTTAATTAAAAAAAAGTCAATTTTTGTTAGGAAATGATTATGTTACACTTAATAAACGCTTAAGGGATGACTAGCCGCGGTTCAAGTCATTTTTGAGATCGAAATGACTATGTTACCCCTATTTAATGCTTAAGGGATGATTTTCCTCATGAACTACGGTTCAAAAGTCACTTTTTGGATCAAAATGACTAGATTACTCTTACTTAACACCTACGGACAACTAGCTACTTGAATCGTGGTGCATAGTTTTACATACTGCGATTCAAAACCTTATTTAACGCTTAAATGATTTTATTATAGCTCTTGTAAATCTTCATTTCTTTCCTATTCCTATATATTCACTCTATTCTTCAATGGAAAAACCCATTATAGATAATAAACGGGAATATCACCTTTTTGACCACCGTACAAATTGGGGAAATCTAATTTGACCAACGATATTTCATAATGACCAAATTAACCAACCAACTTTTAATTTGGTTGCAATGTCGTCTTCGTCGTTTCATAACGACCAAATTAACCAACCAACTTTTGTCAATATCGGGCCAAGAAATTGCCATGGAAGGAATATATTGACAAAAGTTGGTTGGTTAATTTGGTTTTTATGAAACGGCAAGGATGCCATTGCAACCAAATTAAAACTTGGTTAGTTAATTTGGTCGTTATGAAACGTCGTTGGTCAAATTGGATTTCCTCAATTTGTACGGTGGTAAAAAATGTGGTATTCCCGATAATAAACTATCTCAAGGAACAAAATGTCATTACAAAGCAATACATATCTATTAGAACCCCATCCCCTTTTTCACATTTGTATGTCTGTGGGTTTCATAACATCAACAACTCTCTTCAAACTATCTTCTTCTTCAAATTAGTGTGGTTATGGATGTTGGTTTGAAAACATAACTACTCCCTTCATACGATTTATTTTCAATTCCAACCGTTGTTTATCATCAAGTTCCTCTTTGGTTCATGACAAGGAACTTGTTGATAAATGACTGGAATTAGAAATAAATCGTATCAATGGACGTCAAATAATTCTGATGCACAAATTAAGATTGCGACAAAATATAAATTTGTTGTACTTTGCACCATTTTTAAAACATGAGTGCTGAATGTAATGCCAAAGATTTGGATCTAGAAGCATAGTTTTGAATAAAGAAGGAATAAATGACAGTAGATATTTAAGAATGAAAAAAAGGAAGAAGAAATGTTGTTTGTCTTTAATTATGAATCTTGATATATGTGCTTGGTAGTTGGCTTTATTTAATTTATCTTTAATGCTAGCTCTTAATATTTTTAAGCAACATGTGAACTGTGATATATAAAAAATGAAATCGAGGTGCAAAAATATGTACGATTATTTGAAGAAGAAACTTTTTTTGCACCGCGATATATCCAAAACCAAATCACGGTGCAAAAATATGTAGGATTATTTTTTTGGTCATGATATACGTGTTTGGGAACAAAATTACCCATTCTTGACCAAAGAAAGAGAACAGAGGTGATATCGTACATGTAGCTTTTCTATCAATCTGGTTATCAACAAGAAATAATTCATAAATCAGCTCCATCTTCTTGTTTATCAACAAGGTCCTTCTAAAGTTTTTTTTAAAATCTAAAACTGGTATGTATTAGAGATTCATAAAGCTTGAGAAGGAACTTGATGATAAATAACCACCGGAATTGGTAATAAATCATATGGAGGATGAAACATAGTTTTGGATCTAAAAGTATTGTTTTGGATCTACAACAAATGAAAGGAAATAAGGAAGAAAAAAGAATGATTATGAATAAAAAAATAAGAAAATTTCATAAATCAGCTCCATCTTCTTGTTTATCAACAAGTTCCTTCTCAGTTTTTTTTAATCCAAGATTGGTATGTATTAGAGATTCATAAAGCTTGAGAAAGAATTTGATGATAAATAACCATCGGAATTGGTAATAAATCATATGGAGGATGAAACATAGTTTTGGATCTAAAAGCATTGTTTTGGATCTACAACAAATGGAAGGAAATAAGGAAGAAAGAAGAAAGAAGAATGATTATGAATAAAAAAAATTAAGAAATGACAGTAGGTATTTAAAGACGAGAAAATGAAGAAAATTTGTTGTTTTTTATTAATTTCTTTCTTTTGATATTCAGCACCGCGGTTCACAAATTAAGTATTAAAATAATAAATCGCGGTGCAAAAATATGTAGGATTATTTGAAGAAGAAACATTTTTTACACCGCGATATATGTGAAAAGGGAATCGCGATGCACAAATATGTGAGATTAATTGATGAAAGAATATTTTTTGCACCGCGATATATAAATTTGCACTTTAAAAATGAATCTTTAAATTTTATATGTTTGTTAACCGCGGTACAACAATATGTAAAATTAATTGATGAAGAGAACTTTGCACCGCGATATATAAACTTGACATAGCGCGCCTCTTTCTCATTAAGGGTATCGCAGTCTTTTCGTGTCTAAAAGTGACTTTTTCTGATTTTTTTTTAAAAGCTACTTTAGTGATTACAAACTTAAAAAAAATTACAAACCGGTCCATTTTTCAAAGTTTTTACTCGCTACGGTACACCTTTTTTTAACCGAAAAAGGACACTTTTGGGGCCGAAATGATAGTGATACCCTTAATAAGCGTGAGACGCGCTACAAAAATGCACCACGATTCAAAAGTTTTGAAAGTGCACCGTGATTCAAAAATTGATGCACCACGATTCAAAAAAAAATTATGAACTGCGAATCAAAAGTTTTTGAAAGTGCACCGTGGTTCAAAAATTTTTGCACAACGATTCAAAAAAAATTATGAATCGCGATTCAATGATTTTTGAAAATGCACCGCGGTTCATAAATTTATTCACCACGATTCAAAAAATTTATGAACCGCGTTTCAAAGATTTTTGAAAATGCACCGCGGTTCATAAATTTTTGTACCACGATTCAAAAAAATTATGGACCGCAATTCAAAGATTCGCAGATATCCAGAGAGAAAAGCAAAAATAGAGGAGTTAAGCAAGAAAGCGAAACAGTAAAAAACAAAATTGGGAAAGATCTGAGCGACGAACAGGTTTCCTCCATGAAAGTGGGTTGGTAGTGACCTCTTTCCCTCCACTTAACTTTGTGTATTTTCGGTAGTTTATTGAGTCGACAGTGTGAAGGATACGGAGAAATCGTTTTATTAAAATTTCATGTTTACCTTTACAATGAGCTGTTACAGAAGTATATATAAAATACTTTCAACCTTCTATCTATAATAAAGATACACAATATATTATTTGACTCTATCAATTACACTAATTGAGGATTACAAGCTTGTCCGCTAAGTCTATTAGCTTGAGTTACGTTTCCTGTCAAGATTGTGAGCCGTGATATACGAGATTGATTCTATCATATAGCAACGGATGAGCATATTCTTACGAGTATCAGGGAGAAACTCAGATTCTTCTTCAAAGTTTTGTTGGGTATTATAGGAACGTTTATTATAAAAATGACCTTTTGTGATTTTTTTAAAAAAGAGTAGACTTGAGGGGTTACAAATTTAAAAAAAGTGAACTGCCTGAATTTCCCCCCAACTTATTTACAGTAATTATTTAATTTGTTTATGGGCCTGGGTGGCTTTTGCGTTCATGGCCTTTTTGGTTTCGGTTTGTATCCGATCTTCAGCAATAAGCGACCCAAACCTGGAAGCTTGGCCATAACAAAACCCAAATTCGGAACTCAGTATACATATCCACTCCTTTTGGTTATACATATACATATCGACTCCTTTTGGGTACCGCCATTTCACTTGAGTATATTTATGTTCCTCCCAAATAGTCCAGGTTAAGAAAATCTCATTACTAAAAGATATATAACTAGTCTTATAGTTTGTCGTAATTACAAAAAATGTTTAAACATAATTAATATGTTAATATCAAATGTGGAGTGAAATGAAATACTATGAAGATGATAAATATAATTTTTTTCTTCCAAAGTGAACTATTATAAAACACTAAGCTTACATATATATAGGAAAGAGAAGAGAGAAAAGAGATTAGGGTTAACGGACTCTCGAAATTTTAATATGACTAACATTATTATCGTTCTAGGGTTATATATATATATATATATATATATATATATATATATATATATATATATATATATATATATATATATATATATCAAACTCTAAACCTACATAAATAAGGAAACAACATAGGCACAGTCACGTCATCCCACATGACGCAACCGCCTTGTCCCAACGCGATCGCTTTGCCTCCATAAACGCGACCGCTTCAACTTCTGAGAGACACTACCGAAACCATGTGGTCGCTTGATGCGACTACTTCAAGTACCAAGACTACCACCTTAGAATCCAACGCGCTTGCCTTGCCTTAGTGACGCGATCGCTTTGCCTGACATGGTCACTTTGTCAAACATGACACGATCGCCTTGATGTGATAAACCCAAAAGTCTGTACCGCGACAATCCCCCTTCGAGACACAACCAACTTCGACAACCTGCGAGGCCGGTCCTCCTCCCCTCGCTCTGCTTTGGACGACTTGGCCCATAACCTGGTGTACCGAACCATTGCATTCTCAACAGTTCTCATTTGCGATTTAGCGATTTTAGTTTTGTCAACTATAAGGGAAATATAATAAAAGATGGGGGATGCAAAGAAAGAAAATCTAAAACCATAAACAAACGCACGCTTAAGTTATTTATTTATTTCCAAATGGCTATATCTGATGCATCTTATTTACTTTTTTTCTGTAACCGTATAACGTACATATAGTGCAATATATATATATATATATATATATATATATATATATATATATTATATAAAACAGATCAGGGCGGTTACAAAAGCTATTTACCGATTAGTATTTAGTTTTAACAAAGCTATTTACCGGTCAGGATTTGTTTTTACGAACCACAATCAACGACTAGGATTTCATTTCATCTACAACCGTTTTTTTAAGTTTTTTTTTTCTCACAACTGTTTTCTCTCTCTTCCTATTCCAATTAATTCTCTCTTTCTATACTACTATCTCATGTCTGTAAACTGTAATTGGCGTGGGCTTAATCCCGAGGGCAAGTGACACGTGACTTCGCCTCGGTCTATGCGCTCCCCTCATTGGCTGTTAACTTAGTTAATGGCCGACAATCTCCATATAATTAGATTAGATTGAAGGAAAAAAATAAAAATCAAATGCTAATCACAGACATGTCTATAAATTAATGGCCAGGATTTGATTTTACCAAAGATAATCACTGGTCATGATTAAATCTCATCTAAACTGTTTTTATCTCAACCTAATCTAATCTAACAGTTTCTTATTCACGTTTTTCTTCCTAAATTTCATCTAAACTATTTTAAATAAAAATCAAATGATAATCACAGACATGTCTATAAAGTAATGGCCAGGATTTGATTTTACCAAAGACAATCACCGGCCAGGATTAAATCTCATCTAAACTGTTTTTATCTCAACCTAATCTAATATAACCGTTTTCTATTCACGTTTTTCTTCCTAAATTTCATCTAAACTGTTTTTATCTTAACCTAATCTAATTGTTTCCTATTCACGTTTTTCTTTCTACGTTTTTATTTCAACCGGCTTTCTTCCATCCTTTTCAGGCTTTTTTTTCCTATTATACATATAAACACACACAATATATATTATTTATTATATTGATTTATTTGAATACTAACACCGTCCTATGCTGACACCGTCTTATACTGACATCGTCTCATACTAACATCATCTCATACTGACGCTGTACCATAGGCACGAATACAGAATCTAGTATATATATATATATATATATATATATATATATATATAGCTGCTCTGAAAAGATTTCGATATATTACTATAAGACAAATAATACACGGTTAGTGGCACATCAATTATTTAAGAATTGTGACACGAAGGTAAGATAATTGTACTAAACTATATTGGCGTCTCATATAACATAGTGTGTATTTTCGGTAGGACGGTCTTCTGGATTTTAATTCATAAAATAGATCTATTTATATTAAATGGGTCAAGATTCAATAATTTTAATAGAATTTCTCGATTTTTAAAAATTACAGCGTCACCCCTCACGTGTATAAATAAAGAGTGTCACTTTTTAGTATTGAAAGTATTATTTTTCAGTATAAAATGTGTTATTTTTCAGTATAAAATATGTTACTTTGTGTTTTTAATAAAAATTATCACTTTTTCTCTTTAAAAGATGTTACCTTTTAGCCTTAAATGTGTTACTTTTTAATCTTAAATGTATTACTTTTGACCTTAAATGCGTTATTTTTACTTTGAAAAGTGTTACTTTGCATTATAAATGTATAAATTTGATATGCCCGACTCAAACCCAGTCACGAGCAAGGCACGAGCTATCCTCACGTACCGGTCACGAGCACAATGCATATGGGGCCCACAGGCCTAGCGAGCAAAGTGATGGAAGCCCCAAGCAGCGAGCAACGTAACTCTCATCCAAACCTGGTCGGGCAAAGGCCTTGCCTGTCCGACCAGGGGCCATGCCCAGACATCACACATATTTAGCAAAGAAATCGGATTCATTTCGTCCAAACCTGGTCGAGCATTGGCCTTGCCCGCCCGACCAGGGGCCGTCCCTTGGACCTACAACATATTCTAGAGCAATGCAAGTGGAATAGCCGGGCAGAGCCCTGCTCGCCCGGGCACACATCAAACGGGAAACACCGAAGGCTTGCTCTCCAAGACAAGTCAAAGGTTTCCATGTTTAGGCAGAACACTTGCCTTATCTGCTCCTACATCTACACGGTTAGCCGCCTATCACGCCTAAAATCAAGGGATTCTCTCCTTGATTGATTTGGTAACTACGAAAATTGAATCCTAGACGGATCCAACCACCTTGGGGCCTATAAATACCTCTCCATAATCCTTAACAAGGTACACACACACTTTCTTGAGCCTAAACACTCTGTCCATTTGCTTTCAAGCTTACACACGAGACTTACTCTCACGCCGGAGGGGTTTCGCGAGGCCCTGCCTTGCACTTCCACTCAGGTTTTCTTGTGTTCTTAACAGGCTCAAGGAAGGTGATCAAAAGCCCAGATATCCTACCCAACTCAAGGACGGCCCAAGCTGTGATTTTGCCACATCAGTTTGGTTCCGTTGCCGGGAAACGAAGTTTTAACACTTCTCTTTAAGTTTTTCTGGTAAAATTCTCGATCCTCTTTTGGTTGCAATGGCTGGAAAGGGAAGCAAGCACCATGCCACCGTCAGCAACCAACAGGCTGGAAGCCACCAGGCTGTGAACAATAATCCCCCACCAAGGGCACCACATGGGGTGCAAACTAGAAATCAAAAGGTGGCTGCTGGACCCGCAATTCAGGGCAATGAAGTGTCGTATGTGGAAAAGCAAGTCTCCCAACATGCCAGCCAAAGCTGTGCAAGCCAACGTGACGCCAGAACGGTTATAAATGAGAGGCGTGATGCACGCGCCCAAGACCTCAGGATACAGCTCAACCGCCAACGGAAGAATGGTCAGGACAGTCACGTGAGCTTATCCGGGCAAAACCCTGATCAACAAGCTGCTGCTATGCAAATTCAAGCGGAGTACTACAACAAAATGTACGCACTTAACCAGCAATTGCCGCTTGGGCCATGCCCGGCCGATTCTGCCAGACATGGTGTTGTCCGTTTCAGAACCCCTGCTTGGCGATGGCCATGCCTCCCAGCAGATTGCCCGAAAGCAGACGGATCCCTCCGTCGCTTCACATACCGTCTGAAAGAGTGGAGGCGATAAAACAAGCGATGACCAGTGAGTAGATACAGCCGTCAAAATCTCTCCCACCGGCACCATCGTCGACAAGAGCACCATGCTCGGGAGGAGAGCCATGGCCGTCGTAGGGCCCGTGAGTGTGTGGAGGCAGATGCGCAGCAGCCTAAATACAAAGCTCGAGTCACACAAGAGGCCAGATCCTCTTATGAGCCAACCTTTTGCCCGCGTGTACGCGGCGACCATTCAGATCCCGCTCACTCTTCAATACTCACGATAGACGCGGAGAGGCGATTGTCCGGAAAGATGGAGGCCATGAAAAGAGACATGGCCCAGCAAATGGCTAATTTAGCCGTGGCCAAGCCCGGCTATGGAGCCACCAAGCCGCTGGAGGGCAGCCCATTTACTCTAGAAATTGAAAATGCGCCACCCGCGCAAGGTGTCATCTTCCCGCAGTTCGACAAATATTTCGGGAAGACGCGGGCAAGTGACTGGCTCCGATCATTTGAGGCACAAATTCAGATGGTCACTGATGTAGAGGCCTTGAAGATGTGGGCATTTGAAGGAGCTCTACAGGGAAAGGCACAGGCCTGGTTGGGCAGAGTTCCACGGGGATCGATCGGTAGCTGGGCAGCGTTCAGAGAAAAATTCTTAGAGGAATTCGGCAATGCAGGCCCGACCCCAAAGAATCGTTTCGACCTTGCCAAGATTAAGCAGGGTGACAATGAATCATACAGCAGCTACTTGAAGAGATTCGAGGAGATGCTCGATCAGGTGACTGCGACCAGTGACCCTGAGATTACCTTTTGCTACCTCAACAACATGAGGGCAAGGCCACTGAAAATAATGCTAGCAATGAACCCGGGGGCTTCCAAAGCAGAGCTGCTAGCAAATTCACATCTCTTCTGTTCGACTGAGAGTGTCAAGGCCGATAAAGCCAAAAATAAAGATAAGGCTCAAGGCAGCTCGGCCACGCCAGCTGACCAGAGCCCGGAGGGCAACCGCCGTTTGAGCAGAGACAGAAAGAAGATGTCCACCCCCGGGCAAAGATTCAGGGAAGCTCAGTTCACCCCGCTGAATACTACGCGGGAAGAAATTATGTTCCAAGTAGGGGACGCGCTGCCCGTCCCATATCCACTCGACCAGAGCTCGCCATACCCTGACAACACAAAGTACTGTGATTACCACCATGGTAATGGCCACACCACTGAGGAGTGCATTGTGTTGAAGAGGGAAATTCAAAAGCTAATTAATGCGGGCAAGCTAGACCGCTTTAAAAGGGATCAAGGCGCAGGGAACAATGCTAATAATGACCAGGGAAGACCCCCAAGAGGAAGAGGGGGCCAGGCCCCTCAGATTCGAGGGGTGATAAACATGATTCAAGAGGAGCTCCCATCCAACACATAGCTTGTGAAACACATCTATTCCTTGTCCAAAGCCGCCAACACGCCAATGATATAGGCGGGCAAAGTAGCAAAGCATCTCGCTTTTACCCGCAAAGGAGTTGGCAAGCACTCCTTGGCATCCGAGCAACCCCCTCGGTTATTTCCCTCGCTTGGTGAACAATTGGCAAGTCCACGTGGTCCTATTCGACATCGGTTAGCATGCAGACATTATGTACTACTCTTGCTTCGCGGACCTGAACCGCCGGATGCCCGCCTCAAGCCGTATTCGGGAAAGCCGAGGGGTTCACTAATCACCGCGAGAGTCGCGGCACCATCAAGTCGAGGTATTCATGGGTGATGGGGCTCAAACCCCGGATAAATATGATCACATTCTTAGTGATCGATCTCGAAATCGCATAACTCGATTCTCGGCGCCCAGAATGGCCAAATTCCATGGTCACCTCATTCCCCACCGTAAAGCCAAGTTCTACACCGAGAACGAGGGGATCTCAACAAAGAAGCCCCGGCAATGGGAGTATGTCCTGAATCCCAACTGAAGAAACAAAAGTCGATCGTGGACATTCCCGACTGCATCAGAAAACCGACAGGATGGACCTTCTCCCGACAAGTCAGAAGGGCTTCCATCGACACGCTCGCCTCTATCCCCATTAACAACGTCGAGCTCGGGGAAACTTCTGAGGCCGCTGATCCCAAGGAAATAAGGGTTCCCGAACAAACCCCCTAAGCACTGTAGTCCTCCGTGAGCAAAGCCAAACGCCGTAATCACAAGATATCGATGGACACTCTTCAAGTCCGTGACGAGCCTGATATTCAACCGGAGGGTGAGTTGGAAGAAGTGGTCATCAATCCAGCCTACCCCGAGCAGAAAATCAAAATCGGGAAGGCCATGCCTCCTACAAAATGAAAGACCGATTGAGTCAAGCTAAGAAACAACCCGATGTGTTCGCTTGGACAGCCGAGATTACGCAGGTGGTATCCCGAGAATATTGCCGCCACGACCCTGAATGTTGATCCTACCTTCTCGCCTATCCAACAATGCCAAGGCAACATTCGGCTCGGAGAAAAATGCGGCTATCAAAGCCAGAGGTCGAAGCCTCCCGGCGTGCACATCATTGAGGAGATTCAATATCCGACCTAGCCGGCAAACGTGGTAATGGTCAAGAAGGCCAACGACAATGACGATGGCGGATTCACCTCACCTCACAAAGCTCCGCATCGAAAGATTGCTACCCATCGCCAAGATAGTGCTCGCCGCCGACTCTATAGCCGGATTTGAAATGCTCAGTTTCCTGGATGCATACTCGGGCTATCACCAGGTCAGGATGAATGAGCAAGACAAGACGAATACAGCCTTCCGGGTAGCTAGGGGCCTCTATTGTTACAAAATTATGCCCTTCGGCCGAAAAAATGGGGCCACTTATCAATGCATGGTCAACAAGGTCTTCGGCTCTCGCCCCTGTGAGAAACATGGAGGCCTCACATAGATGACATGGTCATCAAAACAAAGGGCCGTGACCATACTCATGACTGGCAGACGCTTGCCAACTGCGCAGAACACAACATGAAGTCGAACCCGGCAAATGCGCCTGGGTCCGAGCAGTGGAAGTTTCTTGGGTTCATGGTCAACCGCTGCATAGAAGCTAACCCGAGAAGATACAAGCCCTACTCGACATGGAGCGCCTCATCAAGATCAAACACATCCAGCCAGCCTAAATGGCGTGGTCATTGCCTTAGGGTCGCTTCATCTCTGGCCACCGAAAATGCCTCCCTTTTTTCGCTCCCGCGCGCAAGCGGTTTCGAGTGGAACGCAGACCGTGCTAAGGCCCTCGAGCGCAGCTGGAATACCTGGCAAACCACCTCTCTCGCCAGCCTGCGTCTCTGAGTCTTTATTTGTATATCTGGGCAGCCCAAGACTGTGTCAGGTCAGCTGCTTTAGTTAGAGGAACTAGATACTCAAAAGCCTGCTAGCACTATGTATCCAAGGCCCCTCGCCCCGAGGGTCGTTATTTTAATGTAGAAAATTAGTTTACTCGCATTGTCATAGCCTCAAAATTAAGGGCTTATTTTTCTCAAGACATGTAATCATAGATACACGACGCCGCCACTACGCAAAGTCCCACACAAGCCCCGACACATCTGCAGATACTCAATCCGTCAATCGAGCTCACAGAGTTCCACATAGACCATTCCGCCCAGCGATTAATCAAAGCTCTTTTAGCTGATTCCTTGGTCGAAACAAGATTCACCCCAAATGGAAGGTCCCGAGGCCCCAGAACAACGTAGCCCGAAAGCAAAAAACGCTAAGCACAACCCCGCCCCGCCTATTGTGGGATCTTTACGTGACGTGGCAGCAGTCAAGTCGGAGCCGAGCCGCATCCTTCTCATATCTCCCACGAAATCACAAAGTTTGAGCTAGCACTTCTGCTCAAATTCCCCGCTTCAAACAACGTCTGTCGAGCACGAAGCAATGATCGTTGGTCTCGAGCTCGCAATGCATACGGGCGTAGAAGTGTCACAAGTTGTACTCTGATTCAAACTAGTAGTGAACTAAGTCCGTGGGGAATATATGGTGCATCACCCACTCGGCAAATATCAAGGAAATTGTCAAGGAAATCTTCAAGAACTTCAAGTTTTGGGAGATCATTAGAATTGACGGCGACAACATGCGATCGCACTCATTTATCCAAAAATCGCCGAGGCAAACATGGCACTACTAAATCCCTCGATGATGATCGAGCACCTAGAAACCCCTGGCCATCGACAAGACCG
>CM028377.1:77172887-77231729 GCA_013146195.2 Codonopsis lanceolata
GCAATAACAACAAGTACAATTGACCGTTACCGGATGGGGTACGTAGTCGGCAACAATCCGTGGGTGCCGCGAAAGTGCTAGTGCAAGAATTCAGATTTTTGAATGGGTGTGCCGGTGTACATTTTGTAAATCTCCACCACATACCACTAAGAATTGGGGGTGACAAGGAAGGTGTAGGGGTTGTAGCTCATCTAAGCATGAGCGAAGATTGTCATAAATGGAAGAATCAACCAAAGATGTAGAGTCGACTCAATCTACTTGGGTAAAGAGAGGTACAAATGGGAAACCTAAAGTTCGTGGACGGTGTTTGCCTTGGACCGTAAAGATGTTCTTGAGTCTATCACATAGAGGTATTCTTACTATCCGCGAGTCTAGCAAGTACGTGTTGATAGATCATCTCTCATTCATATGTGGCATCTCATTTTGTGGATCATTTGCATGTGCTTCCTTATGTGTTGCCTTATGTGCTAGAGGTTTCCACCTCGACGGGTGAGTGTGTGATAGCTAGTATGGTGTATAAGTCATGTGACGTGTTTCGGGTGACCACAAGTTGCCCTCGCTAATTTAATTGTCTTACCGATCGGGATTTTTGATGTTATTTGGGGATGGTGGTTGTAATGCATATCATGCTTATGTTGATTGCTATCATAAACTAGTTACTTTTAAAATTCTAAATCACCGAGTATCGCTTTTTGGGGAAAAGAGTGGTAGTAGGATACATCTTCATTGCGGGCTCATAAATTGATTGCTGGTGGTTCCTGCAGGGTATTTGGCACATGTATTTGATGGGAGCAAGACTATGCCTAAATTGGAAGATATACCGGTTGTATGTGATATCTTTGATGTCGATTATTCTTTACTGAAAAGGGAGGTAGAGTTTTGTATTGAATTGTTGGAACAACACCGATCTCTAAGGCACCATATAGAATGACACCGAGAATTAAAGGAATTAAAGATTCAGTTGCAGGAAAAACTTGACAGGGGGTTTTATCAAGCCTAGTGTTTCACCGTGGGTGCACCTGTGTTGTTTGTTAAGAAGAAGGATGGGACACTGAGGTTATGCATTGATTACGAGCGCGTTGAATCAGTGACTGGTAAGAATAAATATCCTTTCGCCACACATTTATGACTTGTTTGATCAGCCTACGGGCAGCAATTGTGTTCTCGAAGTTTGATCTAAGGAGCGGTTATCATCGGTTGAGAACCGGATTGAAGACATACCGAAGACCGCTTTCGAACGAGGTATGGTCGCCATTATGAGTTCATAGTTATGCCATTTGGATTGACCAATGCACCTGCAGTTTTTATGGATTTGATGAATCGAGTCCTCCAGCTATATCTTGATGATTTCGTGGTGGTGTTTAGTGATGGCATTCTGGTATACTCTAAATCCTTAGAGAAACATGAGCAACACTTGAGATTGATTCTTAGCTTACTACGGAAGAAGCAGTTGTATGCAAAGTTCAGTAAGTGTGCTTTTTGGTTGGGAGAGGTGACTTTTCTAGGGCATGTGATTTCTGAGATAGGCATTGCTGTTGACCCTACTAAAGTTGAAGCTATTGTTGAGTGGAAACGACCGGCATCGTTATCGAGGTTCAAGTTTCTTGGGATTGGCGGTGGTATTATCGAAGGTTCATACATGTGGGTTCTCGAAGATTGCTAGTCCATTGACTAATTTGACTCGCAAGAAAGTTTCTTTTGTGGGATGACAAGCTGAGACCAGTTTCCAAGAGCTTAAGCATAGATTGACTTCAGCACCAATTCTTGCATTGCCTGAGGGTAGTGAGAACTTTATTGTGTATAGTGATGCTTCTAAGGAAGGACTGGATTTTGTATTGATGCAGAGTGGAAAAGTGATTGCATATGCCTCAAGGAAGTTAACACCAGCTGAGCAGAATTACCCGACACATGATCTGGAGCTAGCAGCTATTATATTTGCATTGCATAAATGGAAGCACTATCTTTATGGGGCTAAATTTGAAGTCTATACGGATCATCAAAGCTTGAAGTATCTTTTCTCTCATAAGGACGATGGATGGAAAGATTGAAAGATCGTGATTGTACCATCGTGTATCAACCAAGGAAAGCTAATGTGGTTGCTGATGCTTTGAGCAGGAAGTTGTATGTTTCATGCTTGATGGTTCGTGAATGGAAGATGTTAACTGATGCTTGTTATTGGAGTCCTTGTGAATCCAATCATGGTGTGATTTTTGCGAATGTTCGGATACAACCATTACTGCTGTCAAAGATTAAAGAGAAACAAGAATGTGATCTTGAATTACAAAAGGTTGTGAAGTCTTTGAAGGAAGGTGAACAACTTGACTTTCATGTTCATAGCGATGGATTGCTTAAGTTCAGAGGTCGAATATGTGTTCCTGATGATGGTGAGCTTAAACAACAAGTGATGGATGAAGCCCATAAATCGAAGTATACAGTACACCCTGGAAGCACAAAGATGTATAGAGATTTAAAAAGAGATTTTTGGTGGAGTAACATGAAGAGAGAAGTTGCAAGTTATGTGTCTAAATGTCTAACATGCCAACAAGTGAAACTATTAGTTGATGCATATTATAATTGTAAAAAATATTCATCATTCCAAAAAAAACTCGATTTTGTTTCTTGTTCATTAGATTCTTGGAGGGATAGAGGAAAAACTTTTATTAGAAAAGAGTTTGTTTTGAAATTTGTTGATTAAGGATCTTTTCCTGGGAATGTTCTTTCGAGTTTTCACGTTTTTCATTGCAAGGAAGGAGGTAAGGATACTTTGGATATTTTCAAACAAACTTTGTCGGAAATATTAACAGTAATGTGGTGAGGAGGAATCTGATGGTAAACGTCAACATGTAAGACTAAACAAATTATTTTTTTAATATAAAAATCAAATAAATGATTTCTGTAAAATCGAGAGACCAAAAAATTAATTAAATATATTAATAATATACTATTAAAAGTGATATTTTCTTAAAACATGTGACTTTCAAATGAGAACTTTTTGTCCGAAGCGAAAAGAGTAAAATATATTTGTGTATATATCCACAAGCGATGTGTGTGCCACAATCGTTAGTATTAATTAAAGGGTAAGTCCGACCCTGGCAGCCGTTTCCTATAGGCTCAACTGCCCGATGGCAATTCTCAAACCTGCCATACGCTGGGGATCCTGACTCCTCCCATTCACCAAATAATTATTAAATGTGAAGTTTAATATTGAAATGTAAAGTGAATCTTTAAGCGAAACATCTCAAAATAGTATAGTTGGCTATTTGTACCGAACGGAGGGTGTAGCATATATGCAATATATGATTGGCATTTTCAGAAAAAAAAAAAAAAAAAAACTATCTTTTGTTTCAAAATAAGGAAAAAAAGTATGATCGTTCAATAAGAGGCCCCCTTTTATTATCACATGAAAATAACTCCTCACCATTTGTAGAATCTATGGAATTGAGATGCAAAGCACTATCACAGAAAACGATTAACTAGTAAAAAGAAAAAAAGAAAGAGCAATTGAAATTCACTCCACACCAAACGTACAATCGTGGAAATGCAAAACATGATCATAGAAAACAAGTAACCCAAAAGAGGAACACTAAACTATTCACAAATTAACTGCAAATAGTTAATGAGCCTTATTGCAACCCGAATCTCCTTGAATCTGCACTTGTTCTTCAAACTGCAATACCCTCAGCAGGCACATTTTCAACACTAATTTTATCTCCAAACTTGAAAGTTAAACTTAATTTTCCCATTGAATTAATAGCACCCCGCTGCACAGGATAAGTTAACATCACGCTGCCTCCACCGGGCTTCCAATAATCATAAAGATCCCTTACCGACGTGTTCACTTCGCCAATATATCGGTCCCCAAGCACACGACTACAATAGAACTTTATAACAATCCTAGCTCCATGATTTCCCAATGAGGACTCACTCACCATATACCTCATCCTGAAGTTCCAAGCAGGGTCCGTCTTCCCATGGGTGTCTGTTGGAGTTCGCTTCTCGGTTTTTGGGTCACCACCAATGGTAACCCTAGCATGAACCTCCGTTTTGCCGACTAAACGAACGTCCTCCAGACCATTGGCGCTGATAAGGGTCATCTCAAGCAACCTGCAACTCATCTTTTGTGTATTCTAGAAAAAGTTGAATGGAAGGTTTAGAGATAGGACTTTGCTCGATCTAACTTGACAATTTGTAGTGGTTGGAGAAATAGTCGCCCTTTCATCTTTATTATTTTAATTGATTGTAAGCTTCCCCTACATTCTTTTGGGTTATACAATTAGTTGACTATTAATAATTTCGTTGTCATACCAAACTCAAGTAGTTGAAAAATGAAAACTATCAAAATTTAAGAGGGAATTTTGTAGCTTAATCCTAACACTTGCATAGAAAATCTCCAAAAGTCAAATGCTTTGCCACAAAAAAAATTCAGCAAGTAAGCAAGTAAAGAATACTCCTTCCGTTCCGAGCAAAGAGTCCTATATATATATATATATTCGTTTAATCTATACAGTGAACTTTTCATATTCTTTTAAACAAAATAGTAAAAGGCAAAAACATATGTAGGACGATTATACGATTCCTAACTCCATAAAACAAAGCCCAAAAACGGATAAAAATGAGGCTTTTGAAGCGGGTAACCCATCAAAAAAATCATCGGGTTACCCAACAAGAAAACAAGTTAAAATGAAAGTGAAAATGGGCTGAAAATTGGGTAAAATGTTATAAAACTCGCGAGTCAACCCGAATCTACTTCCAAAACACACGGGTCGCCCGAAAGGGAGGTGGGCCACGTGGTTCGCTACAAGGCCGCCAGAACATTAATTTTTATTTTCATTAATTACTCTGATGCTCTCCTTGTTCCAAATCATATGTCATTGCTCTCCTTTTTCCTAACTTTATGTCAAAGTCCTTTTGTACTCGAGACTTTATATTTTAGTTCATAATCAACTTAAAACTTTAATTAACTTTACTTTTAATGCAAAATGTCACATTATGATAAAAAGTGACACATTTCATAGCAAAAGCTATACTTTTTGAAGTGAAAAAAATAATTAATTTCATTAAAATGCAAATTCACGTGTCTAGGGCCAAAAATGACACTTTTAGTACCAAAAACTGACACATTTAATTGTAAAAGTGACACTTTTAAGGTCAACGGCGATGTTTTTATTTATAATATAAAGTGACATTTATAGGGTCAAAAGTTACACATTTTACCTTAAAAATAATACTTTTAATGGACCTATAAAGTGACACTTTTATTGTTTTATCTTAAAAGTGATCGTTTTTATCTATAATGTAAAGTGACACTCTTCAAAAGAATAGTGACAATTTAAGACAAAAAAAAAAACACACACACACACACACATTTAAGACCAACAAGTGACATTTTTTAAAGGAACAAAATGATAATTTTTATTAAATATGCAAAGTGACACTTCTGTGGTCAAAAGTGATATATTTAATGTTAAAAAGTAACATTTTTAATACTAAAAGATAACACTCTTCATTTTATAAATGTAAAGGGTGACACTTCAATTTCCAAAAGCCGATGAGTTAATCTTGGCTCATTTAATATAAATAGGTTTGTTTTATGGTTTACGATATATAAGACTGTCTTACAGGAAAGGGACCTGCTCATATTAAATCACGACGCCTAGTTTTGAACAAGAATAGTTATTAATTGTATGTTACATTTTTTTCACATTATAATGTCCTCGGTCCCAAAAAGAATCTATATATATATAAAGAGATGTGCATTTTCCAAAAATGGTAACACCTTTGTTTTGTATAAAATCAAGTTTTGCTTTGGAAATGAAAACTATAATTTTTGTCATTATGGTTGATTAGATTAATCAATGCAGAAACTTTTCGCTTTCCTCCATTATTACTGATTAAAGTAATTAATTAAGTTGTATTTTAATTTATTTTGAAAAAATATATTCTTCCCTTGGAACCAGATTAATTTAATGGTGTATTCCTATTTCTGTATTTTTAGCAAAATATTTTTTACCAACTAACTTGGCATAATGTGTATATATATATATATATATATATATATATATATATATATATATATATATATATATATATATATATATATATATATATATATATATATATATATATATATATATATTAAAATAATTGAAATAAATCACAATAAAACAATTGAAAACAAAAATGAGTAAATCTTAGAAATCTTTAAAAAGGATTTATGGTTTAGATTTTTTATATTGTGATTTTTCCAAAGATTTGACTAGAGTATTTCAAATCTTCAATGTACAAGTTCTTATTCAGATACAAATTGCAGAAAAATTTGAAAAAAAACACCCAAAGCCAAGGGTTTTTTCTCAGATCTTAAATATACAAGTTTTTTACTTTTAAAACACAAATTACAAATAAAAAACATGCTTAAGAATTTTTTTTAAAAAATCAAATTGTATTAGTTTCTTTTTTCCATTGTATTTAAAAAATAAAAAAATAATCTAGAAAAAATTAGTAAAATATATGAAGGAATAAGGCATTGGACGAGAATCTGAATCAATCTTTAAAAATTTGTTTCAATTTCATGCCAAACAAACTTCCAAACTGATCGTATTTGGTATTTTGGGAAATGGCGATGAATGAGAAATAAAACATTTAATAAAATTTACTTTAAAAATAATATAATAAATCGTACCATTCGTGATATCTGATAAAGAAAAAACTAAAGTATGATGCAATACATTTTGATTAGAACCTCCAATATTATAATGTTGGGAAGCAACATTTGCTTCAACATATATAATTCATATAAGATTATTAATAAAGAAACAAACAACAAAAAATCATTCAATCATATTATATTATTTTCATATGTACAAAATAATTCAAAAGACTTTAATACATCTCTTTCAAAAGATTTCAACAAAATTATAGAGATTCAATATTATTTTCTTATGACCATCTCCAAAATTAGAAATAAAAAAACTCACTTCAATGAAAAACACTAAAAGGCTTATTATCTTTAAAACCTAGCCCATTAAAATCTCGCATCCGCCCTTAATCCCCATGTCATGTAAGTTATCCCTTTTAACCAATTAATATAAGATAGAAACTTAGGAAAAACAATCTTACGAGTATTTTATGTAAGACAAATCTCCTTGACCCGACACATCGTGTGTTGGTGGGTTGCGTTGTGAGATAGTAAAGCTCTGTCTTACGAATTAAGATCTTTAAGACAGTCTTACCGAAGAACTACTCTTAATATAAGTAATACACGATCTCAACACCTAACCAAATTCATCATATGTCGTCTAATAAATACCACCCTTTAGTTATAACCCTTCATCTATAATCCTTCATTTGACATTTATTTTTTCAGAACACCTAAACGTAACACCAAAATCCCTAAACGTAACACCATTTAAAATGTAAAATTACTTCACTACTCATCTTCACATTTAAATTATACTACCCCCTCTCTCCCTCCCCCTTCACGTAATTTTGATTACGTGTCATTGTTGATTCGATTTATATTGTTAATTCGCATGATATCGCATGTGAATTAGATTGGTTTTGATTTGGTTTATTTTTTCTTTTCAATTACGAACAAAAAACCGTTGATTTGTATTTTTTTTTCGATTTCAGACTAAACAGCCGCTACAAACTAGCGGATGTTTTGTCAAACATCTGCTAGGGCGTAGCGGATGTTTTATAAAACATCCGTAAGTGTGTACTAAAAGTGAGTATCTATTAAATGATAAAAAGGGGTATTTAGGTCATTTTATGCATTAAATGGCGTTACGTTTAGGGATTTTGGTGTTACGTTTAGGGTCACTCTTATTTTTTTACTTCAAAATTTAATTCACCTAACATTCAGTATGAAATCGTAACGATCTCTCCCCAGATTATACAAATCATTTTAATTTTTCATTGAGCTGAAATTTGAGCTTCTATCATTTTGTTTTACCTTTTATTTCGTTGTACAACTTTTAAAGTTTTTTTAGAAAAAAATAGAAATTTAACAATTTAAGACTTCAATTTATAAAATAAAGTCAAATTTTTAGTAAAAACATTGTTTAACGATAAATATTTTATATTCTATCCGAGTTTTGTTAAATTCTAAAATTTTAAATATATTTCTCAAGGCTATTTTGAAAAGAATACATAGCTAAAATTTTGAGATTTGAATTTATATCTGATATATTTATCTGTTACATTTCTTAATATATTTTATTTAACAATTCTTCATACTTATAAAAAATATATAACTTTATAGTTCGACTATGTCAATAACTTCATTGTTTATTTCAACTGGGACTAACTATATCCTTACAATTTTGACTTTGAGAATCCATTCAAATCTTTGTTTGTGGATGTCTCGTAGGACGAATGGTATAAAAGTCATAATAGTTGCAGTAAAATTTTTGGGTTCAAAATGTTTAAAGCTTATTTTGAGACCAATTTTTTAAAAACTTTGTAGAAAATTGGTTGAACATCTGCAAAGAACATCCACAAACCTTATATAGATGTGATGGAAAATAAATTGTCAAACATGGTATTGTGATTTGTGTTGAGAATACCAGCAGTTTGAATGTATTTATTGTTCTTAGAAATGTATAAATATATTTATGTCAACTTGTCTAAAAATATTAAATGTTTGGTATAAAAACAAAAGAAAAGGTTAAAAAAACAAACAAAGTGTTTCAGCTTCCAATGTTTCAATTTATAAAAATCAGTTTTAAGCAGAAAAATCACGTTTGTTAGTAATTGAAACAAGTCTAACTAATCGGGGATAAATATGGAACAAATAATCCAACTACTGCATTTAATTTGCTTTTTTATAACAACTTGAAAAATCAAACATAACAATTTTTGTGGAGCAAAAACATTGGAAATTTTTTGTAAAACAGGTTCTTCTGACCCTAAACATTGTGTATTGACAGTGAGGAACTCGAAAAGTAAGATCCGTCTTACAATTAGTATATAAAAGACTTAGGTCAGTGCGGTAGCGTTTCGTCAAACGCTACCAAATAACGGGCGTTTTACTAAAATGTTGTATCATTACCCCGTTTAAAAACGAGGCGTTTGAAAATGGGGCGCGCAAATAATTTTCAACGGGAAGAAAAACGCGCTATCAAAACGTCGCGAAATTGTTTACCTCATTACCCCTTTGCCAAAGTAAAATCGGGAGAGAGCACTAGAGAGAGTCGGGGAGAGAGAGAGAGACTAGAGAGAGAGGAAGACACGAGAGATCGGAGATCGGATCGATCTGGCTTTGTCATGCCGTCGCTGGCTTCGCCGGCTGCGTTTGCCTCTCCATCTCCATCTCTCCTTGCTAGAGCCGAAGAGGATCGCTCCTTTGTGAAGTCAAGGGGGGAACCGCCGATCTGTGAAGGAAGCTGAAACGGTCAAAGCCAAAATATGGCTGTGTCCTGAAAGTATATCTATAAATATAGATATGTGATGGGCCTTGACTGTCGTGCCTTGTCTAAAAGTATATCTATAAATATATATATAGATATGGCGCACACACACACACACACACACACACATATATATATATATATATATATATATATATATATATATATATATATAAGTATATTTATAAAATTGGAAGTAAGGCATTGTTTTAAAAAGGGTAAAATCGTCATTTTGACAAATACTCAGATTTATGAAAATAGCGTTTTGAAAATGTAACCCAAACACATTTGTAAGAAAAATGCTGCGTTTTCAAAACGCTGTACCAAACGGGCCCTTATTCTTTTCGTGGAGATAAGGGTGTACTCAAATTATGGGATTTTTGTTTTTGAAAAATAAGTATTTAAATATAAATTATAAATTATAAATTACTAAGAAAAAAGCTAGGTACTTGGTCTTGTGCAAGTATACACAGAGTAAATTACAGCATAATATGCACCTAATTTTTTTCTATTTGATTTTGAGTGATATATATAGTCAGTTTCGACAAAATAAATATACGTGATTGGCTTATTATATAATTATTTTACTTATTACTGAAATTATTTGTTCTTATGTTAAATCATCCCCAACTTCATAAAGAAATAAATTGGCACCTTGCCGGGTATCACTCAAGTAGTTTCCAAGTCGAAATGTTTATTCCAATAGCACAACAAGTTGAAATAAATAATTAGCAAAGGAAATTGACTTGAGAGAGAGAGATGAAACTCAAAGTGCATTCCTAAATAAATTCATTTGAAATACAATGAATAAAGATCTTTAAAAAAAACTCACTAGAATTTGCACAATTGAGGCTGCAAAACTAGGAGAAATTTCTCAAGAATTTGGCATATCCTAAGCATTACACTGATTATATAGACAATTACAAGTGATTCAATTTTTTTCAAACTTGTGTTGAGATTGAGACCACATGTTAATTTGCCTTCTTTAACCCAATCCTTTGAATACTCAGCCATTGATGAGCATTTTCTTGCTCCATTAGAGAATTGGTATGTGCAGAAGATTCAGAGCATGTTGAGGTAAATCTATCCCTATGTTTTTTTCTATCCTCCCAAGAATCTTGTCCATATTACAACCTTCAACAGCACCGACAATCTGTAAATCAAATATATTTACTTAATTACTTAAAATAAAAATGACTAACATCCTTTTCAAATACATTTTGAAGAAAAAGAAAATCGCAATTGATCAAGAGAAACAAATGAAACACAATACTTTTAGAAAGTAGCAATAAAACCTGCAACATACATTAGGTATAACAAATAAAAGGCACATACTTGGATGAAAATTTTCAACCTATCTTCTTCAAGACTCGACTGCCCTTTAACGATTACATATAAATTCCTATTGGTAGCAATTCTTTCTTCCTTCTAGTGGTTTGTCAAAATATTGTTCTACTTATTTCTATATTTTTTTAAAAAAAGCACTAAAAGAGACTATTTAATAAATAGAGAAGTTATTTTTATAGGAAGAGAAAAATAGAGGGAAATGATATCAGCATTCCACTTTTCACCTATGTTATTTCATTGGGATAGTGTCACCATTCGTCCCTGTACTTATTATTGACTTTCTAGTATTAGTCCAGTTTTGGAAAAGTAAAAATTTGAGTCCAAAATAGGATTTTTTTTTTTTTTTGTATTGGTGGTTCCTCCGTTAGATATCGTTAGTTGATTCACCGTTTAGTGACCATGCACGCATAATGTGAGATTTTTTAAGGGTGAAACAGTCATAAGCAAGAGGTTATCCAGAAACTTTGAAGGGTATTATTGTTCAAACACTATTTCTATCATGAATTGACAAGTATACCCATTTTTCTTCTCTCCTAAATTAGATACAAGGGCAATTATGTAATTATCTAACTCTGATAGAATAGACAGAACAGAACCATCATCGTCTTCTCCGGCAATGGGTTGGTGGCGACCAACCGTGGAACCAATTTAGGGTCTCAAATTGGAATGAAATTTTTTTATGACAATAATCTTTTTCAAATCTAAAAAAAATAAAACCTAAATCTTCTATGGTTGGGAATTCAAGCAAATCTTTGAATTTGGAAAGGTGGAATCCGGAGAGTTACTGTAACAAAGAGGTAAGTGTGGATCAGAGCCTTAGGTTGCCTTTGCATCTGTGGGGACAATCAGTTTTTCGACAGACTGGAAATTTCTGGCGGTTTCCTGGATATTGATGAAGCAACGAAGGCTCGAACAGATGTGAGATGGGCTACCATGGAGATTTGCTAGCGACTGCGTATGGGAGAGGGTAAAAACTTCTTTTTTCGGTGCCAATATGGGCTGAAACCACAGCGAGGTGCTGTGGCACAGATGCAGGAAGAGAGAGAGAGAGAGAAATTTAAGAAAGGAGACGGAAGAGGGAGGGAAAGGGAGAGAAATTTTGGAAAGGAGAAAGAAAGAGGGTGGGGAAGGGCAGAATCTGGGTTGCAACAAATTCGGGTTCTGAGGCTAGAATTGATGCAACTGATTCAGTCTTTAAAGCCCTATCTGCCCTTTCCATTCTTTCATTGTAAGAGAAAGCACTATACTTGTTGGTTGGTTGAAAACAGGGGATTCCCCTTAGGAGATTCTATCTTCTGTAACAACAAGAACTCAATGAATCTGGACATGATATGTTTGGTAGGTGGGAGAAGTGGAAGATTCGAGAGAGAAAAAAATAAATCAAAATGAATCAAATGGGAAAAAATGAAAATATCTCTAATTGATTTAACTTGTTTGCCCTGAAAATTTCTTAGCTTTGAGCACATGGTCATTTAACGGTGGATTAGTTAACGGTGTCCATTGGAGGACAACAAAAGTAAAAAAAAAATCCTACTGAACTCAAATTTTCAATTTTTCAAAATAGGGGCTAATGGTAGAAAGTCAACAAGTACAAGTACAGAGACGAATGGTGACATTAACCCTATTCCATTTGTACATGATTCAAATGATGCTTTTTGAGAACTGTACAGAGGTAATATCATTTCCGATTAACTAATTATGAATCAATACTTATTTGGATGGACAATTTACATTAGAAAATCTAAGCAACCGAACATCACCCATATTTCAATCGTTATTTCTAATCTTTAACTAGGTCAATCTGGGATTTAAAAGAAGAACGTGGACCATGATCTTGTAGACTTCGTCTGTTAGTTCCCTTTTCCATTTTGATTCTTTCTAAGAAGTGGAACCATAAATGGAAATACAATCTACTAAATGAAATCATAACATAACTCATTCTACTATAAATGCAAGTGTAAACAAATTTCCAGTCAGTAAATCGCAATGTTGTTCGCTGGGTATAAAATTAAAAGTAAGATAGAAAATATGATCTTACGAAAATCTAATGATTTGCCTTTCCAATTTAAGGTAACAGGTTGTTAAGGGAAAAAAAACCTTACTTGGCAGTGGAGGACATTGGCTTGCTGAAATGCTCTGAATAACGACCTTTGATCTTCTAGAATGAGAACTTCCACTATCTTTAAACATGATATAGTTGAGAAACTACAGATAGAAGCAAAGACGGTAAATATAATTTGACTTTTGACAGCATTCCACTCATATTAAGATTTCCTAAATCAAAGAATGTTTTATTCTAGAGTAAATCTCCGTAATTCGTTTGACGAAGTTCCACCCTCACAACTTCCGTTTTAAGAGGTGAAGAAGATCTGTCATAGAAAATACCATTTTTACTTAAGTTTTTGCCTTAATTCTATTCATTTATTAAAAATGAAAAAGAACGAAAGATGATTCAACAATAGAATCGTATGAAAACACCCAAACTCAGACAATCAAAAAATTAGGGTTCTTTCAAAACAAAAATTTCCATATCAAACTTGTTAAGACAGTGTGCGGATCCATCAAATACCGATCGAAGAATTGTAAGTGACTCTTTTTACTTATTTTCAACTAAGAGTCTAAACAAACCCTTCAGGTAACCATACTAGCTAACTAGTATTTGGTGGTGGCCAGGCATGTAATTCAGCTGTTCCTATCAAAAGAAAATAAAAATGTTTTACGATGGAATAAACCCATTTGGAGATTTATTTAACTAACATTTGTTCTATCTAATGTTCACAAACAATACCCAAAGGGAAAAAAATATTCCAAAACCATCAAATCAAAAAGAACTATCACCGATTCGAAATTAAACAAGGCAGATGAGTGCGATAGAATGAAGATATTACTTACATGGGAACAGTCGTCTTCTTCTTCTGGTCGAGACATTTTCGTGCCGCCGCGGGCAAACAACTTGGGACGGCGTTTTTGGGTTTGGAATATATAAATATATAGTGTTTTAGGCCTTTAGGGTATGAGTTAAAGATTTTAGTGGTTGTTGCCCCTAAACTTTGATATTTTCGATTTTACCCCTTTTAACAAACCTCTCTTCGCAATCTATAATACAATACAGCTCAGTGTTACATGTTTATAATTGACTTGAGATAAAAAAGGATCAGAATTTACTATTTTACGGTGATCCAACGACCAGTATTTTCTTCAACTCTCACATTTGCAAAGGCCGTTACCAATTCCCTTCTTCCGTCATTTATTGAGTGTGACTTATTAATTAAACAAATATTTAATTTATAGATTTACGGTTTTTACAGTTTTACAGTTTTATGGTTGCGAAAATTTGTATTTATATTTTTTTCTTTTTAATTTTTTTTTGTATACAAATTTTAAAAATTAAAAAAAATCGTAAATTTTGTAATTTGAAATATTTGTTTTTTTTTCTTTTTAACTGTTATCGTAATTAATTTAATCAATTTAATTTTTATCCTGCCCGTTTTTTTCGACCCGTAATTTCGTATACAAATTATTAATTAATCCCTCCGTTTCGGGCAAAGAGACTTCATTTGACTGGAGATAAATACAATACAGCTCAGTGTTACACTGTTACACGCTTACAATTGACTTGGGATAAAAAAGGATTGAAAGAACGTGACAGCACGGATTCTCAATATGGGTCAATGTGATTGTCAATGTTGCAGTGAATGTTGCAACAATGACAACGACAATGAGAACAGAAAGTATATCACAGATAATAGCAGCGGAAATTTTAATTTCAGATTTTAAACCAAGCAGATTTTAGTAGACAGAAAATAACTCAAAACAATCTACAAGTATCAAACTTGTAGATCAAGCCTCAAGGCCACACAAATTATATTAAAAAACAAAATTGTTTTGTACTTAACAATCAACAAAAAAAATATCACAAGATATAGGATCTTGGAGAACCAAAATTCTCACATAAAACCTAAACCAAGCGTGGGAAGAAAGAAGGAAGATCTACTTCAAAAAAGCAAAAAGCGGCAGCAAACAGTACAAGATTAATGGTTTGATGAAGCTGTTATTGTTGTGTTCTCTAAACCCTCAAGCGCCTTCACTTCGAAAAAGATGAAGCTGCTGCAAATACACTGTGTGCTCGGTATATGGCTTTCGATCTAATCTCTTTCGGGCTCTCCGCACAGCGTATATCTCTCTTCTTGATCTTCTCTCCAAGTGCGCTCACGCATCCGGCTTTCATTAAATAGCCAAAGGTTCCTGCAAGTTCACGGCCAAAACAAACCAACTCCTACTAGAAAAGGGATTAACGAAAAATCATACAAGATTATATTTCCTAGTAAGACTAAGATACATCGAATAACTAATTTATTTACATAAATCTAGTTACCAAAAATATGTAATTTCCTATTATGATATCTTTAATAACTAAATTATTTTCCAAAGATTTAGTTACCAAAATATATCACCTAAATCTTTTGAAAGACTATCAAATCAATCTATTAAAAAGAGTCCTAAACAAAATCTATTACCTAAATAATCATTAACTAAAATAGCATCCCTCTTTGACCAAGAAAGGTGAAAACAAGATAAAATAGGCTTCGCCTATTTTACTTACCTAATCACCCCCTTTGTTGAACCTTTACGGTCAAATCAAAAGACAAGTGTTTATACAACACCAAACAAAATCATCTAACCTTCATAGATTAGAAAATCTCATCTCCCTCTGAATTTGTGCAAGGTGCACAAATCAGAAATCATCACCAACACAAGAAACACTTGATCTCTCTCCCCTATTTGACCTGGGAGAAAAGCGAAGAGGGATAAGCAATTTATTAGGAATTCTCAAAAATCAAGGATTTTGAAAAACACAAAGAAGTGTTCACCAAGACTTGATCACACCCCTAGCAAAAACTAAGCACCTCATATCCAAATTCAAAAGCCCTTAGTTTCCCACAAAAATTAGACAACCACTAAATATTTTTCAACATGGAGATTTTTGAAAATTGATTTGCACGGTTTGAGTTTAGGACAAAATTTCACCAAGCTGATATCGATGCCAACAATGCATGTCCTAAAATGTTATGCCTAAAAACATGATGACTAAAAGCTAGGCAAAAGAATAATAAAAATGCAATCACACACAAGTGATAAAGACCGAGATCAAAAGATGTAGTTCTAATGTTGTTTGATTGGGAGATGCATTCGCCAAAATTGTGATTTTATTTTCAATTTTGCTCTTTTTTTTTTAATTTTCTCAACCAAATTTCTCTCCCAAGATCATAAATTTTTCACAATCAAAATCCATAGGTACTTTATTTCCCTAAGAATATAGCTCTACTTTATTTCAAGCTATTCAACACATGCCACTAGGAACCTTTCACACTATTTACCAAGGGAAGCAATTTTACATTTGATCAACCCATGAAATCCGAAGATTCATAGTCCCAAAAGAAAGGTGCCACAACCTTGTTCATAGGTAGCTCTTTTCCGTTAGGTAGCTTTCACACTTTTTCAATTAAAGGGAGTCAATTTACTCAAGATCAACCCATGAAAGCCTAAGCTCCATAGTACTTTGACAAATTGCAGCATCCCAAAAATTTAAAAAGGTAGCTCTTTCCTTTGTGGACTCAAAATTTTTCAATATCAATAATATTTTAGGGAGAGAGAGAGAATCATAACAATGAAATCACAACAGATTTTGAATGAAATTCCCAAGCAACCACTAGAGGCACATACATGTGAGTCAATGATCTAGAGTGCCCTCTAAAGACAAAATGTAAGCATGCCTAAATTTATTTATTTTTTTTATAATTAACAAGTGTAAAATCATATGGCACACAAAACACAAGAGATTTCCAAAGATTGAAAAAATCTCTAAAAAAACAAGACACTTGGCAAATATATCAGCAAGATGATTTTCAGTCCCAACATGTTCAATGCAAACAATTTACATATTCAACCAAGTCTCTAATAAAGTGGTGTCTTAAATTAATGTGTTTAGTTCGAGAATAATGAACTGGATTTATGTGCTAAGCAAAATGCATAGGTGTTATCAAAAAAACAAGGTTAACACATCAATGTGAACACATAATCTTTGATCATTTGAAGCAACCATAAAAGATTTAAGGCTTCTCTAAAAATTATTATGATAAGCATGCAAATTTTTGAGATTCAACCTTACTTCTTCTCCTTGTGTATATGCCATCATGAATATCACCTATCACTTGAGAGATTGGATGGTTTTTCTGAATACGGCTAGGAATGTCATGGCTGCAACCATTCAAATTGGACTGATTTTCTGAATGTTCAGGACCTGATTCTGAAAGTTCAGGACCTGTTTCTGAATCTGCCAAGTTTCTGTCCAATGTTGCTCCCATTGTTGCAACATTGGGTGACACATTGGGTGACACATTGTGAATCACATTGGCCGAACTTTCGTAAAATGCAGGTTCTGTCGATCCTGTGCAGGGTCAGGTTCAGATGCTGGTTCTTGAACATTTTGGAGGAGAATCTTCATAGAACCGCTTAGCACCAGGACATATATCAAAAGGTTCACAATATTTGGACTTGCCTTTGTCATTACTACCCTTAGAACCCACATCTCTGTTTAAAAACTTTGGGTTGGAGATTTTTGAAAAATTTCTCGATTTGTCTTTGAATGAGGCTTCCAATGTGTCCGCCAATGTTGTCTGCATTGGCGGGCGCATTGGCTCGCTTCATACCTGCTCGCTAATGAGCTTTTTCAAAGAAATCTTGCCTCATTTCATTCTCATACATGGCCTTTTTCGAAAACAAAAGGGTTGTATGTGACCGTGCTTATAGCGTAAGTGACAAACATAATTTTTTCTTTCTTACTCTCGGTTTTCCACGAAATGCTCCAGAAAACTTTCATTGGTCCTGCTTTGGTTCCGATGTTCCTTCTCCCTCTTTCACAAATACCTTAGGGATAAAACCAATACCGATCTAGAAGTATTACTGCATCTCCAGATCATCAACCTTTTGTTTGCTAGAATTCCACTTGGTCATGGTCTCTTTTGCTTGGAGTAAGTCGCTCCTTTAACTTCTCAATCTCCACATCCTTTCTACTTAGGACACCTCCCTCACTATGCATTCTTTTTATCATCATTTGCCTTTTTTAATAGTTCATTTGCCTTACCAAGTAGTGTAACTTGGTGAGCTCTCTTCTCCCAATCCTTGTAGATGCCTCCTGTACCCCTTCCCAAAGAAGTCTCGAATCGTGTCTCCATCATCTTCGCAACTGTGGAATTAAAACAGAAGAAATTGTTCCCTATTTCTCGCTCAATGTCTCTCCCAAATTCCAATGTTGCTCCCCGATGTTGCAACATCGGGTGACACATTGGTCAAACATCCGCATTCGAGTCGAATCACAAACAAAGATTCAAGGTGATAAGATCACCGGATCTTCTCCATCACTATCACTCAAGGTTGCTGTCAAAAATTCAAGCCTTTCTTTCTTAATGTGTTTGCACATTGGTTAGCATAGTGGCCATAACCTTGACATTCTCTACATTGGATAGAATCAATGTTCTTACCATTGTAGGATGACTTTGATGCAAAAGGATTTGTGAAGGGTTTTTCTGGAGTTTGGAAAGAATTTTCTTTGGGAACAAATTTTCTAGGCTCGTTTGAAAAACTGCTTTTGGTGATGAAGATGGAGATTTGTTTTTGCCCCTTTGCTTTCAAAATATTTTTAAACTTTGTTGTTAAAAATCCATTGACTCTTCACCAAAATCGATTTCTCAATCTCCTTATGCAATTCAAGAAATTCAGAGAGATATCAACAATGTAAGGAAAAGCAATACTATCATCGAAGGAGTGTAAGATGACACATCTTTGCCTTTGTTTAATTTGCTCATTGAGGTTTAGCTCAAAATTTTGAAGAATACCAGCTAGTCTTTCAAAACTAATTTTGTCAATATCATGAGCTTCCTCAATAGCACAAATTTTCACATTAAACCTTTCAGGCAAGGTTCGCATCATATTGCTAACAAGTCGATCATTGGTGATAGGATCACCCAAAGAAAGAGCAGAGTTAGACAAATCAAGTAATCTAGCATAGTAAGACATAATATCTTCATCTTCATTCATCCTTATGTTTTCAAATTGAGTGGTAAGCAATCCTAACTTAGAAGCACGAACACTGGAAGGTCCTTCACACAAGGTTTGAAGGGCCTCCCATACATCTTTAGCAGACTCATAGTTGGCTATAACCCTAAAGGTGTTAGCATCAAGAGCTTTGTAAATGGCAGACAAGGCTTTAGAGTTAAAAGAAGCAGTGTTCCTATCATCATTGGTCCATTCAGATTCTTTGGTGATCTTAAAATCACCATCCGAATCTATAGTTTTGGGAGGACTCCAACCGTTTAAAACAAAGAAGCCACTTCTTTCATCAATGGATTTGATGAAGATGCGCATCTTGACTTTCCAAATAGAATAATTAGCATTTGTGAGAGTGAGGGCGAACCACGTTCTCTCATACCGAGAATCCATCACGACTTTAAACAGAATCGACTCTTAGTGATATCAAGAGTAGGCTCTGATACCAATTGAAAGAACGTGACAGCACGGATTCTCAATATGGGTCAATGTGATTGTCAATGTTGCAGTGAATGTTGCAACAATGACAACGACAATGAGAACAGAAAGTATATCACAGATAATAGTAGCGGAAGTTTTGATTTCAGATTTTAAACCAAGCAGATTTTAGTAGACAGAAAATAACTCAAAACAATCTACAAGTATCAAACTTGTAGATCAAGCCTCAAGGCCACACAAATTATATTAAAAAACAAAACTGCTTTTGTACTTAACAATCAACAAAAAAATCTCACAAGATATAGGATCTTGAGAACCAAAAATCCCACATAAAACCTAAACCAAACGTGGGAAGAAAGAAGGAAGATCTACTTCCAAAAGACAGAAAAAGAAGCCAGAGATCTTCAATGGTTTGATGAAGCATTATTGTTGTGTTCTCTAAACCCTCCAAGCGACTTCACTTGAAAAGATGAACTGCTTGCAAATACACGGATTGCTCTCGATATGGCTTTCGATCTAATCTCTTACGTGCTCTCTCAACAGATATATCTCTTCTTGATCTTCTCTCCCTGGTCTGCTCACCGCATCCAGCTTTCATTAAATAGCCAAAGGTTCCTGCAAGTTCACGGCCAAAACAAACCAACTCCTACTAGGAAAGGGATTAACGAAAAATCATACAAGATTATCTTTCCTAGTAAGACTAAGATACATCGAATAACTAATTTATTTACATAAATCTAGTTACCAAAAATATGTAATTTCCTATTATGATATCTTTAATAACTAAATTATTTTGCAAAGATTTAGTTACCAAAAATATATCACCTAAATCTTTTGAAAGATTATCAAATCAATCTATTAAAAGAGTCCTAAACAAAATCTATTACCTAAATAATCATTAACTAAAATAGCATCCCTCTTTGACCAAGAAAGGTGAAAACAAGATAAAATAGGCTTCGCCTATTTTACCCTTACAAGGATCAGGATTTACTATTTTACGCTAATCCAACGACCAGTATTTTCTTCAACTCTCACATGTGCGAAGGCCGTTACCAATTCCCTTCTTCCGTCATTTATTGAGTGTGACTTACTAATTAAACAAATGTTTAATTTATAGATTTACGGTTTTACAGTTTTACAGTTTTATGGTTGCGAAAATTTGTATTTATATTTTTTTTCTTTTTAATTTTTTTCGTATACAAATTTTAAAAATTAAAAAAAATCGTAAGTTTTGTAATTTGAAATATTTGTTTTTTTTTCTTTTTAACTGTTATCGTAATTAATTTAATCAATTTAATTTTTGTCCTGCCCGTTTTTTTCGGCCCGTAATTTCGTATACAAATTATTAATTAATCCCTCCGTTTCGGGCAAAGAGACTCCATTTGAAAGTCAATTTTTTTAAGAAAATAATATTTTTAGTAGTTCATTTTCACAGTATCTGCTTCATTTATTGATAAATTTTCAAACTGGTGCCGTAACATCGGCACGGACAAAAATACTAGTAGAATTTAGTTTAATTCACATGCGCTTGGTGTCTACTGCAAAAGAGAGTTGCTTATTGCTTAAGCTAAAACAACTTCGGCATTGTAAAAGATATCAAAATAACTTAAGGTCATTAATGGTCGGTTTGGATTTATTGATTTTGAATTCAATAAATATTATAATTATATGAAATTTAAATAACGTGAAATTTGCTTTTAAAATCATAGCAATTTCATGGTTTGGATAATGTGTGAAATTCAATTGTAATTCTACATTATTGTTAAAATAAAATTTCATTAATTTATGAGTATATCAATTATCTAGTTTAGCCTAGTTGTAATTGTTGTTAGTGATAATGAATGACAAAGATTCAAACCTTAGTAACAACAAAATTGTGAGAATTTGCCCTCACATGCTTAGCTCAGTTGGTTAAGAGCTAGTAGATTTGAATACAGGATCAAGGATCAAGTCTTAGCAACCGCAGTGTGGGGGTGGCTTCTTGTAGGTACTAGGCACGGGTCCTCCTAGCTACTTAATCGATGAGTCACCGTGATTTTCCCTCTCACATTCTCATGAGGTTGGAGTGTGGGGGCTCTCGGGGGGAGAGTTTCCCCTTTTGGATACAAAATTGTGAGAATTTATATTTTTATTAATAAATAGCATATAAAGGTGGTCGGAGGACGAATGTGGCAGACGGTGGTGGCTGGAGGTGATCGATGACCGATGGCTGGTGGCTGGCAGTGATCGAAAGTGGCTGGTGGCGGTGATCGGAGGTGGCCGTCAGAGGTGGCTGGAGGTAGAGGTCGGCAAAGGTTGGTGGTGGCTTGAGGTGGAGGCTGGAGGTGGCGGTGGTCGGAGGTGGCGACCGGCAACGGTGGTCGGGAGTTCTGGTGGTAAAAGAAATGTAAGTTGTTATTGTATATAATAATAGACCAAAATTTAGAATTTAATATATAGTTAGTTTTGTGGAATTGAGACATTTGGAATTTTAATTTCAAATTTTAAATGTGTCATCAAATGACGAAATTGGTTTTGGAGACCCCAATTCCAATTTCAAGCCATGATTGTTGTCTTGACACACGTTAACCCATGTCATCTACGAAGCATTGCAAAAGGACTTAGGTTAGTGCCTCCACTTTTAGTCACACAACTGTCCACTACATTATCCTAATTACTCTCGGTCGCCTTTTGTCACTCACCAATTTTCATCGTTGCATGGTACATATCTCAATTCCATACATCAAATTTCAAATTTTGCACGTGACCAAAAATGCATTTGTTGAACTTGAAAGTAATCAAGTAACACAAATCAAAACTTTGATCGTTAGTTGTGCACTTGTTAAGCTAGCTCCGCCCAAGAGCAACATTGGCCTTGATGGCCGTAAACTGAAGGACAAATTAGAGATGGAATTTTTGGGAGTGGTTCATGATGACAACTTAAGAGTATCTCCAATGCTAATGTAGATGTGAAAGATTTTAGATCTCATCTATAATTTACACCCTTTTTGAAATAAAAAACCTTTCCAATGCAAATGTGGATGATAAATATGGATATGATGTGACAACAAAATTTGTTCACATTGTGGATAACAATATCATTCTACTTGAAGGTTTGGATACATCCTAATCATTATTATTCCTTTTAAAACTCTTTCTATATAATATTCTCTTTTCTTTTCCTTTTTTATTTTTTTGTCAAAGATTATTTTAGTGGTGTGGTGCATGTCACATAAGATTAAATCTACATTTGCATTTACCGTTGCATTGGTGATGCTCTAAGGAAGCTGTTGGGAATAGGATGGCTCGATTATCCAGGCAACAGGCTAGTTCCCTACGGACTGTTCGGGTTTTGGACAAAGGCATCGCGAATTTTGGGGCTAGGCGATCGCTCAGTGCTTTGGACTGAGCGACCGCTTGATTAAAGAAATTTCGAGCCGTCCTACTGGAAAATGCGCGGTCGCCCAGTGCTTTGGACCGAGCGACCACATGGTCCCGTTTTTGGGCTTTTGCTGGTTTGTCCGTTTTGTCTTGTTTGAAGGGTTTTAGGGTTTCTGTTGTATCCATATAAATAGTTATATCACTAGAACGTTTTCAAGGTTGACTATAATAAAATTTCGACAATCAGTTGGCCTCAATCTCTCTCTCTTCTTTGTGATTGATCCTATTATACTCTGTTAATTTGTTCGCAAGTCTTCCGTTGTGCACAACAGAGGCTAACAACATATCAGACCTAAGCAAGGGTTTAGGAAGAGAAAGTGGCAGCGTACGGAATCCAAATACTGTACATATTGTTGATATAGAATATTTTGAGCACTTATTGCTGGATTCTAGTGTGAGATTCGACATTCGAGGTTATATGAAGTAAGAAATCAGACATCATCAGTTATGATAAATTCGTAATTCATGCAGATTTTTTTCCCTCAAGATCAGATATTTCCAACAAGTTATTTAGATGGAGTAGCATGGTCTAGATGGAGTACACCTCTTTCATAAGTTCCATGCAGGATTCTCCTTGGCATGGGTGTCTACTGGAGTTGGCTTCTCCGGGTCACATTCAACTGTAAACCTAGCGTGAACCTCATATTTTCATATTAGCCAAACATCTTCGAGGCCAGTTTTGGAAATGACAGTTATATCAAGCACCCTATGATACATTTCTTTGCTTATTCAACAATTCACAAGTGAAGCTTTCGAGGTACAACTTTCCGTGCAAAGATGCTTCGAACTTGTTAGCCTTGTAGCACAAAAAACAACCTTAATTTGATTTTCATCCAATGAATTAACTGAAAGCTTCCATTTTCTTTCACTTGACAAATTAGGTGATTGCTAGTACTAATTTCATTTACTTGTCCATACAGACTGAAGAGGAGAATCAGGTGGCTTCATCCTTATACTTGCATAGGAAGTATACAAAAGTCGAATATTCAAAATTGTAATTGATCACAAAATTCAAATTTTTAGTATCATTTTTACATATTTTACTTTTGGATTAAATAATAATTTGGTCCCTGAACTATCCAAATGGGTGCTGTCAATCGATGAAAAATGGGAACTGTTGTACCCTTGCCCCAGGAACCACTACCGCCTAAGTCCCTTTAACCTTCTACAACACCCAATATTCTTTCGAGATAAAGGCACAAAGAGACATAAAGGATTTGAGAGAAAAAATGCACGACAACCTAAGTTACCGCATGTAGCGATGAAGGCACAACCTTCCCAAGCTCGATCTTCCCATTGACGGTGCTGACGAGGTTGCCCAGATCTCAATTTGGTCGAAGGCCGCGACGGTGCCCTCAACTCAAGCTTGATCTCCATCTTAGGTGACCAATCAACGACGTCGACAAGGTTTCCAATTGACTTTCCATGTCCTTTTCTTTGAAACTATCCTATGTAATTTAGTTTATGGTTGAATCTAAGTGTGCGTGTATATCCGATTAGCGATTCCACTTGAACGTGCTGAGCAAGAGCCGAGGTTAGAAAGAATAACAGGAAATATGAAGTAGAATTTGCTTTTCTTTCTCGTTATTCTCCTCTGAAATCATTCCCCATTAGGATACGAGATTCTCAAACTCAGGCTTGATGCTTCTCTTAGCTTTTATGGGAAAGAAAAGATAATGCATTTTCCCATCGAACACCATATCAAGTTCTCTAGAGCTCCGAAGTTCAATTGGGGAAACTGGAGATGATGCATGCTGACTGGAGGAGAGATAAGACATGTGTTTGGCTTATAATGAAGATCAATGGCGGTTGGGGGTGAGTTTGAGACAAAGCAGAAAGAAGGCTAACGGCTATGGCAGGGGAGAAGAAATCAGAAAGATCTGAAGTAGAGATGGATGAATGTGATGGCAGATGCGAGTGGGTTTTGGGGATATAAGAGATTGGGATTCACCGGAGAAGAGAGAGACGACGATTAGATCTAGCACTGTGCTGGTCAGATATGGAGGTGGTCGTAAATGAGATGGGAGATGGAGGTGAAGTGGCTGACATAGGTTACAGGCACTACTAGGTGGTGCACAACAGCAGGGACGATGGCGGAAGGAGACCAGAGAAGATGGCATTGAAAGGAAGAACTGGCTGTGGAGTTGGTGGTGATGAAAGATGGCGGTGTAAATGGAGATAGAACAAGGGGTGATAGACGGAGCATGAGGTAGGCCGGCTATGTTGAGGGTGCTAGACTAGTTCTGAACAATTACTTTCTTTTTTTATATTTTTCAGATCTAAAATTCCTTTACATATTGTTTCTTCTTCTCTACCAATATCTATCTGCGTACTCTCTACATTGTTTGGTTATGGTAGATAGTTGACTTTTTCAATCATCATTTTTATTACTTTACTGTATACGGGTAAAAGACAAATTTGAGATTTCGATAAAATTTTAACGGAAAAGCTGACGGTAACCCCGTGAGGGGGGAATCTCTTAGCAAAAACCGAGTTTAAGAACCAAACACATTTCAAAAAAAGTCGCTGGAACAAATGCATAGTTTTTGGATAGTTCAAGGACCAAATAATTATTTAATCCTTTTATTTTTTTTAGTATCCATCTTATCTCTGTTTGTTGTACACCCCTACCAAAATTTGTTTCCCAAAGTTTAACGCCCCAAACCTGGGTCCGACTTCACGGGTCCACCTTTGGTCACGTCACTACAAATTCAAACTTAAATAAGTTTAAACTGAAACGTCATCCAAAAGCAAATTACAAAAGTCTCAAATTCAAAATATATTCATCCAAAATAAATTACGAAACAATAGTCTACTAATATGACTACGTCTCTACTAAAAATTAAATCATAAAGGTACGTCCTAAAATCTCAATTTCTTTACTTGAATCCTTTACCTCAAGCTTGATCCTTAATTCCGACCTGGAAGAAGAGTGATGTAAAGGGTGAGCGAACAAAACTCAGTAAGATCATATGTCGCCCCTCCGGTTTCTAAGGAGGGGTGACTCAAAGAATATCATAACAAAACATTTGATAACTTGCAAATCAAAAAGATATGTATCAAATGATTAAAACTCCTTTTAAATGGGGAGTTCAAAGCAAAACAAAATGCGGATCGAATAAGTTTGTCATTATTATTATTATTATTATTATTATTATTATTATTATTATTATTATACTAAAAGACAAATAATACTCCCTACACCCCATTGTTTTATATTTACACCCAAAATCTCAAAATCACAAATACTATACTAAAAACAAATAATACTCCTTACACCCCATTATTTTATATTTACACCCCAAATCTCAAAACCACAAATACATGTAAAAGCTTACGGGACCTCATTGTTTTTTCTTCTTCCAATTTTTTTTTCCAAAAACTCTCTCAAAACCAACACAAAACATAATCACATTGTCAAAAAAAAAAAAAACATTATAAGGAGCTTAAAGAAGTTATGGGGTCGGGTAATGTAAGTATTTCTTTGACTTTCTTCGATTAAAATTTGATTTTTTGCCCAAAAATTCGAGCTATGTTTTACGGCTGTTCGGCTTTGGTGTGATGAACACCCTTAAGGTTGTTCGGCCAGCACTGGCTGAACAACCTTAAGGGTGTTCACCACACTCTGGTCGAACACCAATAGTTGTGTTCATCTCAGCCTGGCCGAACACTCTTACTTCTGTTCATCTCATCCTGGCCGAACATGATGCTCATCTCATCGGCCGAACAAACTCACATCCACACACTGGCCGGACAATCTATGAACAGTGCACAATCATGAATTTTTAACATGTTTTTTTTTTTGCTTATTTTTCAGGAAGCAAACACGTTTCCTACTGAGCACAGTGTCGTTGGTCCTGTAAATGATGCGATCATTCCTCTTCAACAAGAGATTGTTATAGATTATAGCAATGTGTTTGTAAATCACACATATTTTTCATCCTTATTTGATTGGATGACATGCAAGCAGGAAGGGAGAATGGACTTGTGATAGTAATTTATGATGGGTGAAGGCAAACTAGAGGACCTCGGTTGTAGGACCTCGGTTGACGTGGTGGGCAACCTCGTCAAAAAGGTGATGATTCGAGTAAAGTAACAAAGAATAGCAAGAAAGAACGTGGATCGAAAAAAAGTGGGTGTCCATTTCGTTTGAAGGGCATACTATTATGTGAAGGAGTATGTAAACTTTAGGTTGAATGTGGGTTGCATAACCATGCCGAGGCCCCTCACATGCATGGCCCCTCATTTGTTGGTCGATTATCAGAGCCGGAGAAGGCTTATGTTCTTGACATGTCGCATGCCAATTCGAGGCCTAAGGACATTTTGCAAGGTTTACACGAAAAGTTTCAAAGTAATAAGTCTTCAATACAGACTATTTACAATGCTCGTAGCAAGAATAAAATTATCGAGCGTGATGGTCGATCGCAAATGCAGCAGCTTGTAGCAAAATTGATAGAGCATGGATATTACTACCATCATAGGAGATGTGAGAAAACCAACACTGTTCAAGATTTGTTATTGGCTCATCCAATGAGCGTTGAGCTATTACGTTCTTTTCCCAAGGTTCTCTTCATGGATTGCACTTACAAGACAAACAGATATAAGTTACCCTTGTTGGAGATTGTTGGTGTGACGTCGACAAATATGACATTTTTGGTTGGAGCTGCATATATGGGATCGGAGTTGCAAGATAACTACATTTGGGCGCTTGGTTATCTTGAAAGCTTTGATGAATCAATCCTCCTTGCCAATTGTGATAGTAACTGACAGAGATCTTGCGTTAATGAATACAATTAAGGTAACTTTTCCTACCTCCCAACACTTACGTTGTCGATGGCATATCAACAAAAACATCCTTGCGAATTGTAAGAAATACTTTCGCACAAAAGTGCAATGGGATCAATTTACCATCTGTTGGAATTTTTTGGTGGATGCAAAAAATGAGCAAATATATGAAGAATACCTGAAGAGATTTTAGATGGATTTTATTGATTATCCCGCTGCGGTTGAGTACGCCATGAAGCAATGGATACGGCCGTACAAGGAAAGGTTTGGGTCGGTTTGGACGAATAATGTAATGCACTTCGACAACAACACAACAAGCAGGTATTTAAATGTTTTCAACATTTCATTGTTTTCCATAAATTTTGTGATGCAATACAAATATTAATTGTATCTTATTTTAGAGTGGAGAGTCAACATGCAGCTTTAAAAAGACAGTTGAAATCAAGTCAATGTGACTTTGAGACATGTTGGAGACAGTTGCATACCCTGATTGAGACATCTCACATTGCAATCAAGGTGTCATTCACGAAAAGCCTTACAGTCGTTCTTCCGAAATACAAATCGATTATATTTCAACAACTTCGAGGTTTGGTGTCTACTCATGCATTGAGTCTGATATACAATGAGATGACTAATATAACTGAAGATGGTTATATAGACCAGTTGTTGTGTGGTTGTGTACTTCGTAGAACATGCGGGCTGCCTTGTCGTCATGAGATTGCTGAGTATATGAGAAATGACTGTCCAATTCCCCTTGATCAGGTTGATTCATTTTGGAGGAAATTAGATATGTTACATATTCCTGAGAATATTGAAGTTTCAGTGAAGCTGTACATGGACAATCGATTCAATAGCATGTATGATGAGATTCGTGAATATTATGAGAACGCTCCTGAGACTGAAAAGTTGTTAATCATTAAAAGAATGATGGAGGTGAAAAACGCGAGAACGAACTCATTGAGCATGTGGAGTCGATGATAGATAGCTATTCCCCTTGTGATCAAGGATTGTTATACGAGGTTGGTCCATCGCAGCAACCTCCCACATTCACTACAGTTGCCCAGCTTAAAGAAAAGATTTCGGTATTAATCTTCTTATATTTCAAGGATTGCTATACAAGGTTTGCTATATATATATATATTATGAATTTAATATGTTTTAACTTTCAATAGGTTGTGCAACCACGTACGAGGGCCGGGAAAGCTAGTGGTAATTATGTTCAACAACTCCCGAAGGAATTTCGGCCTTTCATATTGGGCACAGCGAATATCATTGGTGACGGTCATTGGGGTTTTCGTGCCGTAGCTGGGTTTATGTATAGAAATGAAGAGTCATGGAGCAGGGTTCGAGCAGACTTGTCGATGGAGTTAATGTCAAACTAGGAGTTGTACACACGTATCTTAATTGAACGTAATCGTGTGACTAAAGTGAACGCGAGTCTATAATATAACGACATTAGTGCTCCCAAGCCATATTGGTTTGATGCAAATGATTTGGGTCATTTGGTGGCATCATATTACAACATTGCTTTCATGGTATTAGATAAAAAACATTGTTTCACTTACTTACCATTAAGGACCGCACCCCCAAATGATCCACATATTATTTGTATCAGAAGAGTAAACGGTGATCACTTTATTCAAGTTTGATCACTTTCGATTGCTTTACTTCACTTATTTACAATTACAATTGGTCGACATATTCTTTGGTTTAAATTATTTATTGACAACATCTCAATATATTTGTAGGTTTTTTTACGTGATGGTTACCCTTTAGCTTGTGTCTTGCGTGGGTGCAGGACCGAATTGCTCGTCGTCGCTAATGCGTGGAAATTACTATATATTAATCGACAACTTTCATATAGTGAATCTGTAGGCTCAGCTAGAGTTGTTGGTAGTAGTTCTGATAGTATACATTTGGAGTACTTCTGATTGGATTATATTAAAAACATGTATTTAAACGTGTCATTTTTGTTAATTATCTATTTTAAATGATGCTTCGGTTATGTGTATTTAAATTATGTATGATATTCGTCGTCTACTAATGCTTCTTTTATGTTGCTATGAAATGTCATATGCTATACAAAGTCTGCAATAAGAAAATAACATGAAAACCAAGCCACACCAAAAACAAATTCTGCTATACAAAGTTTGCTAAAAATTTCATTACCACAAAAAAATACTAAAAACTGTTTTACAATTCATAACATTAAAAAAAAACATAAACATAGTTCATATCACTATTGCCTCATATGAGACGGTCCCGTGTCATTAGCTGGACCATTGATAACTGTGTACACCGTATCAAGCAATGAGCCCAAGTCCTCATATGGTATATAGATCGGTCACCAGATCTCCAGCGCCGCACTGTGGGATCAATCATAGTCCTCAAAACTCCCAATATCCTGTCATCTGAGTTGGCTGCAACGGCGTCAGTCGTAGTGGTGTTAACATATCTGGATCGTCTACCACGGGGCTGTATGACTACATGTGAACGCTCCCGGTACCAGTCTAAATGACCAGGATCACAATCCCAAGGACGTAGGGCACGCCTGCCGAGACGTTCTTCAGATAGGGGATGACTATCTGACGTCAACCAGTACCCAGCAAAACCTAGCCATAGAGGCAAGGCCTTCGAGTTATCTCGAGGGTCGCAGTTCAGAGCAATGACTGTCCTCGGAATCATTTGCACATGCCCGAACTGTCGAAGGACTCTGTCTGGATGGTATGACTCGACAACATAGCCCATCTGTATGCATCCAAGATACGTGGCAATCTGATGCCAAGGAAACCGGTCCCTGACCTTACTGTCGTAAGAAAGCCAGTCAACCTAAAACAATAGACCACGTCACGTCACGGAAATCTGATGCCATGGAAACTTAATATTAAAAAGTTGTTGAAATTGATAGAAAAATACGTATACTCACGTCACAGCTCGTCAGTCTATCTAACTGCTCACGTGATGCTAACAAACAGTCAGTGCGTCGTCCCTGATTCCCTTGCGGGATCCACCTACGTGCAAGTGGGTATCTGGACTTGTAATCAACATTATGTGGAGGCCTCAGATATGGAAACCGCAAGTAGATCCACGCCTAAAAGCAATAAAATATACATTTTAAAAGATTAAAGTATCAAATAAAACATCTTAACTTTAATAGTAAATACACAAAATAAAAGTATAAAATAATTATAATTATTACCTCAAGTAATGCCATGGAACCAGCTATCTGCTTCATGTTATACCTAGATGCTTGTCCTAGCTGTCTATATAAATATGCAAGGGTGGCAGTTCCCCACGCATAAGTATCTAGATTTTGAAGATCCTCAAGCCACTCTAAGTATGCAACCCAAGATCAATAAGAAGTATGCCCTCACAGCATAACCCACCCTAAACTCATCCTCAGACGTGACATCATCATTAAACCTCACACGTAGCCACTCCAATGTCATCGAAGCCCCCCTCTTATTTCTCATGCCCTCAAAAACCTCTTCAAGTGACACTTCCAACATCTCACTCACATATGAGGCATCAACATCCCTAACACAAGATAGTGGATCACCCACAATCGGAAGACCGAGCAGACAAAACACATCGTCTAAACTAATGGTCATCTCCCCAAAAGGCATATGGAAAGTGTTAGTCTCTGGATGCCATCGTTCCATGAAAGCAGAAACTAAGACCTTATTCACATCAGCATAGCATACATGCCTTAGTCTACTAAGTGCACTGCCCCTGACCATACCCCGAAAGACCCTCGAATCTTCGCCATTAGGAATGACCCAATTAAGCAACTTCTGTGTGTGATTATGGCATTTTAGAATACCACACTCTTCTTTACCAGCCCAAATATATGCAGCTACGTGTGACTCATATGAAGTCAGTAACGATGTATCGCATGGACCACCAGGAAATCCGAGCTCAATCTGAGGCTCATAAGTCTGCTGAACCGCCTCGCGATCGCTCGAATCGAAATGGCTCGATCACGCTCAAAAGTCCGCTGAACTACCTTGCAAAGCTGCTTCGAAAATGGTCCTGATCCTGCTGAAAATGCTCATGCCCATGCTCATGCTCAAAAGTCTGCCCCTGCCCATGCTCATGCTCAAAAGTTTGCCCCTGCCCAATCTGAGGCTCGAAAGTCTGCCCCTGCCCATGCTCATGCTCAAAAGTCTGCCCCTGCCCATGCACATGCTCGTGTTGTTGTTGGCGTGCTTGTTCCATTTCTTTCCTAGCGGATGCTGTCATCTTTTTCCTTGTATAAACGTTTCTAAACATTTTTCCTGTAAACACCAAATAAAATATATCATAATTAGGTTATAGTTCCAATAAAACAAAATCAAAGTCTGAAAAGTGAGATAAACAGATCATAGGTTGTTCGGCCAGGCTGAGATGAACAGACCATGGGCTGTTCGGCCAGGCTGAGATGAACAGACCATGGGTTGTTCGGTTATGCTGAGATGAACAGGCACATGAGCGTTCGGCCAGGCTGAGATGAACAGGCAAAAAGGCGTTCGGCCAGGCTTAGTTGAACAGATAGGCACGTGTTCGGCCAGTCTAAGATGAACGCCCTTAAAGCTGTTCTCTTAGTAATGGTCGAACATCACATGTAACCAGGTCCGAACGGAGACCTGTATTTGAGTTTTCAAATTTTTTTCTATTTTTTAACAAATGCGCAGAATCCAAAAATCATTAATGAAAAAAAACCTACATTGTTATTGACACTTAAATTTGACCTATACCTAGTATTCAAGTGTAGGAGGAGAATGAAAATTCATACCTATGCTTGAAGACATTGTAGTATGTTGCGCTTGAACATTTAATGAAATAGAGAATGTTGCTTGAACTCTTGTTATGCTTAAACTCTTGATGTATGTTGCTTGATCCAGGAATGAGAGTGCACAAGTTGTTGTTCACATGAAGAGGAAGATGACGAGCTCTTCTCTGTTTTGCGTCTGGCGAGTGCACAAGCCGTTGTAAAATGGGAGGGGTGACCGTTTTGTAAATTGGTTGGTTACAATAGGTAAGTTAGTAATTAATTGGATTGATAGGTTATTAATTGGTTTTGAATAGAAAATGGTAAAATAGGTAGTTAGGTGGGGTGTTTAGATAAATATGAGAAATTAATGGGATGTAGAGATTAATGGGGTATAGAGATAGATTTTTAGGGTGTAAATATCCCCCACTTTAATATTAATTATTATAATTAATACTTTTTACCAAAATTATCGGGACATTCCTAAAAGGTTTACAAACATAAATGCAATCGGTCAAAAACACATTAATTAAGTTTGTCGATAAAGTGCAGTTCATTACAAGATTGACAAACATTTTGTCGATAAAGTAAAAGTTTCAGAACTGGATGATATGCAAGCATGGGGGAAACAGTGAGAAGATTTTAGCTGTTAGCCTTTGATTAGCATGGCTTTAGTGAGTTTGAATTGGGCCAGGGAATGCAAGTATTGGTCTCCAAATATGGAAATAAATTAAATAAATATATATTGCTTAATTATATTTAGTCCCCTTAAATCTTTATAAGAATCATTCTTCCCGCCTCCCTTTAATTCAGCACTTTCTTTTACCTGACTCCCATCTAGTTGATTCGATTCGATTAGGTTTTCCACTTTAATAGAATTGAATATTTTGCTTCTTTTACCCCCTCCCAATGTGTTTTTACAATGTGACGTGTGTGCGCGCACAATTTCTATTATGGCTTTGCCTCAGCCAACAGAATTGCTTGCAAAATTATGTTTATCAACACTAAGAAGTATGACCAAACATGATTAAGGGCTCGTTTGTTGTGGCTGATGGCTTATGACTTATGACTGATAGCTTAAGCTGGTAGCTGAATGACTTTTGACTGATTGCATGATAGACTGTTTGTTACAGCTGTTGAAAAGTTGCTTATGAGTCGTTATAATTATTTGTTAAAAAAAAACTTAAAATTAGTATTAATATTTTTATGTATATTTCATAAAAGAATGAAATGAAGACAATAAAATATTTATTAATGAATAGTTATCTTAATGTTTAAAAAAAACCAAAAAAGCTTAAAATTTTGGTTTTTTAGCTTTTGGCTTTTCAATGCATAAAGGGTGTTGTACCTTACTTATTGAATTTTAGCTTATAAGCTGAAACAAACACTTTAAATATGACTTTTCAAAAGCCAAAAACCAAAAGTCACTTCAAATAAGCTGCAACAAACGAGCACTTATTGGCGCAGAATAGTTAATAGCATACAATCTATGCTAAAAAAAAAAAGAGGTCTATAACAGATGAAGAATTTATATAGAAAATTTAAGTTGAAATGCAATGAACTTACATGAGTCGAATACATTAGAGCCTCCACAGTGGAGACTTTTATGCAAACTCTATATCTACTTTTTGAGTTTTGTAGAGGAACTCCATCCCACAATAGACCCCCAATTGAAGCCTCCATTCCAATCGGCCACTAAATGAATCGCAAGCTTTTGCGATTTATTTACCGTGAATAGTAACTAAAATATGTATTTTTTATTTCAATTGTGTTGAAAAGTGGGGATAAAAAAATTAAAAAATATGGTGGTAGTTAGGTTTGTTAGTTGAGATGAGAGAGGTTTGAAGTTTTTAGAGGATTGTATAAAGGGTGATTATTGGAGTGAATTATTTTTTAGAGTGTTGAAAAAGTGTAAAAGAAACAGAAAACGAGGTGGATAGAGTGTGGTATTGGGTGTTATTGTTGTGGTTGCTCTTAGAGGTGGATCTCTCTCTCTCTACATTGCTTCCCTACCTACCCTTCCAGAGAAGGTCCTTGACAGCAACAGCAGGTGGATCTCTCTCTACATTGCTTCCCTACCCTCTAGTCCTAGAGGGTATGCATATACAAGTGGATCTCTCCTACATTGCTTCCCAATTCTTTCAGGAATAAAGCAATTTGAGACCACCAACTCCTCCCTACATACTGCTTCCTTCGTCAACACCAATAATCTGTAAATCAAATATATATGTATTTATTACAAATCAAAGACCATAAACTAATTTGAATTTCTTTAAATACAACACTTAGACGAGTGACTCGACATGTATACGACTTCCATAATTAAAGTAATATTTAAGGGAAATGCTATTTATTAAGAAAAAGAAATATAAAGGAAAATCCAATCTCTATTCCACTTTTCACCTAACATTATTCTCTTGTACGTATGCTTAGTGTAAATACACGATTGAGCATCTTGATTGAACTTAAGCCATCATAGCTTTCCAATTAAATATATTTGCGACCATAAAATGCATCATTAAAATTAGCAAATCTTAACTACCTGACCTTACATTATATAAATTGGCAAAAACTAAAATAAAACCATCTTATACATATATTTTGTAAGATGAATCATCTTTATCCGATCTACCGTTTGTTGGTAGGTTGATTTATGAGAGAGTATAACTCCTTCTTACGAATTAAGATCCGAAAGACCGTTTTATAGGAGACATACTCAAATAAATTTAGTTGTATTTCCCATTTTTTTTTTATAAATACATGAAAAAAAGATACTACAACAAGAACAAGGCAACACAAAATAGATATTTTGTCACAAAATATTTTTTCCATGGAGATTGCAATTTTATTCCCATGCTTAGAAATTCATGTTATCATGTTGTGTTCGTATTTCACTATCGTGCTTTCATGTTATCTATCTTATTTAATTATAAATATAACAATAAATATTATTTTAAATATATTAACAATTTCGTGTCTTTTCTGTCGTGTTTCGTGTCGTGTTGGTCTTATTGTACCATTTGTCTTTGTAATCGTGTTATATTGGTTCATGCTATCGTGTCGTATCAGTCATTGCCACCTCATTGCTATACAAGTCAAATAAGTATAATTTTGATATTCATATCATATGGGATACTAATTGACATTCAACAAGTTTGTAAGGTATAACAATCAAGATTTTAAAAAATTAATATTCATATCAATCAATCAAATATTTGAAATAAAACATTAGTCCTTTTAATACCAAAAAAATTGAAATTTGTGTCTAGAAAATTTAATTATAGTACATACGTGATAAATAATCTATGATTGCATTGAGGAGTAAATTCCTATCAAACAATGTGATTTATAGGTGGCTTATGTGAATATTTTTTTTTAATAAAAGTAATGATATGCACAGCCAATTTAAGGTAAAAGATATTTTAATCAGAGGCCTTACTTGGTGCAGGAGCATATCGACTTGTTGAAATGCCAGGAACAACAATCCGACATCTTCTTGATTGAATGAGAACTTCCTTTATTCGTATGCGGACCATTCTTCAGAAACTATAGAGAAGAGCAAAGAAAATGAAAATATAAATAAATAACTATGGTAGGGCATGACAACAACAAAAATTGGTAAAATGCGCAATTATAATTACATCAAATACCAATAGATCTGTGAATGCCACAGATCTTTTATTATGAAATAAGAGTATTTTGGCGGCGGGCAAGAATCGAATTCGGCATCAAACCATTGATCGATATGAATCTATACAACCATCTATAATCTATTAATCTCTATTAAGTGTACTACAATTAACCATAAATTCAAAACGACTGTAGAGATTTATAAAGTAAAATCACATTAAATCTTGTTTTTTAATCCAAAAAAAGAGTGTTTCATTAAATCTTGTTTTCAGTAAAATAGGTATACATAGGTTACAAGACGGGAATATGTAAGGTATGGTGTCACCCAAGATAAACCGAGTCTCAAATTAGTGTTGTTTGTGAGATTAAATAAATGGAAAATCAGTCCTTGAAAAACTGGATATCAGGCCATATAGTAAAAACTTGCACGTTCGGTTCCATTAAAAGGGAAATCATGAAAAAAACTTCTTTAAGTCCTTTTATTAAACAACGAAGAAGTTAGGTTCTAGAATAAAGCCACCGCATCGTCACTTTAGCAAGAACTCCCAGAAGATGAAGCAGTCAGAAGGGGGAAGCAACCGCGTCGAGACAAGGCAGTAGTGTCACTTGGAGTGAAGCAACTGCGTTCGTGTAGTGGAACAACTTTCCTGTCGTTTCCTTATTTAAGTCGGTTTAGGGTTTGGTATTGTATTCCTATATATAATTGTGACGCAACGAAAATAACAACAAGGAACTCTATCCACGAGAAATTCCTTAACAAAGCCTATGACGGCTTTAGGGTTTCAAGCACAAGCAAGAAAACGAAAGAAACTCAACCTTTTATTCAAAACTGCCGAAATAATGTTTAAGGGGGATATTTATATACCTTAAGAGTCCAAACCCTAAAAGGAAAAGAATAAATAAAAAATGACGGAAAACCCTAAAACTTCCGAGGCCCATAACAGTATCTAAGCAGCGTTTTTTGGGCTTCAAAAGAACTTCTTCCACCCGGTTAGTCTTGTAGCTCTCGTCGAGAGCTTCGATTTGATATGCGGTGGGCCCTGTAATTCATCCGGACGCAAAAGTTATGCTCCGTTAAAGTTCTACCGACCGTTAAGTGATTTCTACTAGCGCTTAATGGAAACTAACGGAAAAACTGCGAAGCAACCGCCGACCCAACTTTCAGAAATTGCCACTGGACCCCTTTAACTTCGAACTATTCCCTAACGTTTTGTTCAAATATATCTCGACCACTTGTTCTACATCAAATTGTAACCCTAGAATGCGTACAAGGTTGACATTAATAAAAAATCAATAATTCATTGACCCCAATCTCTCTCTTAGTCTCTCTCTCTCTCTGTCTCTCTGATTGATCTAACTATACTCTGTGATATTATTTGCTACTTGCTTTCGTTGTACATAACAAAATGTTCTTCATGTGGGTTCAACGTTTGCATGTAATCACTAGAAGGCGCTCCAATTGTCCGTTATAAAGGTAAACGTAGATGTTACTTTCTTGAAAGAAACATTTTTTTGGTCGGGTTTGGTGTGGTTGTTCGAGATGACTTGGGTGGTTTTGTTGCTCGTCACTCTAGTACTTCCTCGGGCTTGACATGTGTCGATGAATGAGAGGCATTGGGCTTATATGAAGCTCTTTCTTGGACTATATCTCATAGTTTTTCTAGAGTCATCTTTGAGGTAGATGCTAAGGTTGTGTTTGATGCTATACAGTCTCCGATTACTAACATTTTGGAGTTCAGGACTATCATTGCAAATCATAACGTGTATTTTACAATTAATATGAATGTCACTAGTCTCTCGTAATGCTAATATGGATACACATTAAAATTATGATAAATTTTATAATTTGAAAGGTAATTGGTCAGTTTCTTTGAAGTTCTTTTTTATCAAATGTGTTTCCAAAGCCGAAGAGTACCCAAACTAATAAGTGGTAAAAAAAATTTCAATTAAATTTCAATGCAACTGTATTTACACAATTCGAACTCGAGACCTATATTTAAATTCGAACAAGTCTCTATCAACGTGTTTGGTGGATTTAAAACTCATTATACTCAACCTAACTATTTAATACTCCATCTATTCATAATCCTTTATTCCTTATTAGGCCGTTTCAAAAAAGGAAAAAAATATAACATACTACTCTTTCATTTTTTTGAAAGAGTAATGCTAGGAAGACTCAATTTATACTTAAATTTTTGTACTCAATGACATGGCTGCTCATGTGGTATAATGGGTCCCAATCTAATTACTCCCTGACCCTAGCTGTAACTAAAACTAATTTTTACTAATCTAACCACATTAATTAATGCGGTTAATATTTTCCCAAAATTGACGAGAGCAACCTGTCGTCTCCTTCTCCGGCGTCTCCTTCTCCGACATCATACATGATGTCGTTGTCTTCTTCTCTGGCGCCCACAAATCCCTTCGTTGACGAGATACCATTCCCAACCAAGTAAAACCCTTCTGGCAAGGTGAGCGGTGATTCTTCTTCTTCTTTGACGCCAGCAACTACCATCGTTAACGTCCTCCCATTCCACAAATTTCCAGGTATCTTTGCGTAATTGGAAAGACAACTCTTCGTTGACGATGATATGAACAATGGCTAGCAATTGTTATTTATTTGCTAAATTATTTTGTTGGATAAAGGAGTATGCTTTTCAAGACTTGAACCATACATAAGGTGGGTCAGTACTATTTAGATCATAGATACTATTTTTGATTATTTTTGTTGATTATAAGCCACTCTAGAAGGACGTGTTGTATGTTGAATATATATACATATATAATACTAAACTATATATATGATATCCTACGATACACAACATTTATACCGCCTTCTAAAGCTGCCTTAAATTGTTTAAGCGTGATACTTGCCTTTTTTTTTTATCTTCTTATTTGTATGTCTAATTTCTATATCAGTCCATTAATTACAATTATTAGTTACAATTTATTTTGATAAACGTTAACTTGTTTTGTGTAAAAATGGACATGATTATGGTAAAGCCTATGATAAGATTGAAGAGCCTAAGGTGGGGATGCATTTTAATAGCATCGAAAGTCTTGTGAACTTTTACCAAGATTATGGTAAAAGATAGGTTTTAGTGTAAGCACAAGATCCTCGGCAAGAGGAGATGATCTAGTTACGAGATATTTCACATTTGTATGCTTTTGCGGTGGTGAGTCGAGGAGCAAAGGAAAGAACATTTTGAGGTCACATTTGATTACAAGAACAAAGTGTCCAACCAAGGTTAGGGCAGTGCTTTATGAAGATGGAAAGTTGCATATGACAGGAGTTGTACTTGAGCACAACCATTCACTAAGTTCATGGAAAACATGCTTGCATAGAAGTAACAGAAAAATAAAACCACATGTGAAAAGACAACTCCTACTTCATGCTAATGCTAAAATAAGAGTTAATCAGAGTATAAATGCTTTAGCCGTTGAAGCTAATGGTCATGAAAATTTAACATTTATAGAAAAAGATGCACAAAATTTCATTGAAAGAGAAAGACGATTGAACCTCAGTTGTGGTGATCATGCAGAGGCACTTCAACAGTACTTCATGGAAGTTCCAGCTATAGATTCGAATTTCTTTTTCTGGTTGACTTAGATGGTGAAAATCATTTAAAGAATGTGTTTTGGGCAGATGCACGAAGTAGGGCGGCTTATGAAGAGTTCGGTGATGTCGTGACATTTGACACGACATACTTGACAAATAGATATGACATGCCATTTGCTCCTTTCGTAGGAGTAAATCACAATGGACAATACACTTTACTTGGATGCAGTTTAATTTCGAGAGAAGATAAAAACACATTTATTTGGTTGTTCAAATCTTGGCTTGCATCCATGTCTAACCATGCTCCAAGTGCCATAATAACTTATCAGGATAAAGCTATGCGCAATGCGATTGAGTTTATATTTCCAAATGTTCGTCATAGATGGTGCTTGTGCCATATAATGAAAAAGCTACCAGAAAAATTTGGAGGACACACTAAATATGAAACTATTAAGTATGACATCCAGAATAGTGTTTATGATTCATTGTCTAGTATCAAATTTGAAGCAAGTTGGAAGGAAATGATAGAGAAATACAAGCTTGAGAATAATGAGTGGTTAATGGGGTTATATAATGAGAGGCATCGATGGGTCCCTTGTTTTGTGAAAGATGGTTTTTGGGCAGACATGTCTACCACACAACGGAGTGAGAGTATGAATTCCTTTTTTGATGGGTATGTTTGTTAGAACATTTATTTACATAAGACTTGTACAAATGATCAAGAACAGGATTATGTTTTTCACATAAGCATAATGAACGTAAATTTAAGACATACCGGAACCAATTGACGCCATTAGTACGAAGTAATTGAATTCGATTAACTGTAATGTGGAACGAGAGTCTTCAATTCAAGTGGATTTTGGTTTTCACCCCCTTATCTATTTCACATGCAATGGAACGTATGTATTTTGTGGAGACAACTGTTAGGGTAAAAGAACGTTAGAAACCCTAATCCCCAAACGACTTTAAATGGAAAGGAGGTGGAACCAAACCCTAAAGTGTAATCAATCTCCCACCGTCTATCAAGGTGTAGAGATTTATTGGGCCTAATAAGATTTAATATACTTTAAGTATATTAGATGACGAAATTATATAAGCCCATAATGTTATTTGGCTAATATAATTAATTAAGGTTCGTAACCAATAGTTAGTTTATTCTAAGTTAAACCAATAGGTCACAAAATATGGGCTAGACCCCATCGGGTCTAACATTCTCCCACTTGACCAAGGTTATACTTAGAATAACCTCATAAGTTTGGTCTAATAAGAACGAACTATCATCTCTTAAGTTAGGTCATATTCTACAAAATACTATAATCAAATTGAAAGCAGTATATGTGTCCATTATTGTCACACAACCATCCTTCGGTTATAATCACAATATCCTAATAAAACATGACAGTCAAATACCTTAATAGCATGAACAAATATCTAATGGTTTCATAAAAATAACAATACAACCATGTTCATGAGGTTCAATTTAAGTGTTAGTTTCATAAACCTCAAATGTGCACTATAAACAAGAAGTAACTAACCGTTAGTCATGATGTCCAAAATCAAGAAAATATAAAGTGATCACTTACAAAATAGTTTTATAGCAGTAACCCATTATCTAAAAGGAAAAACTTTTTACCAAACCCATGCTAGCAACATGCTTTCGAAAAAGATTGGGTGGTAAGCCTTTCATCATGGGATTCGCTAGTCTAATGGATGTACTAATGTGCTGAATAGATACTATTTGATCATGGACTCTTTCCCTCACAACAAGAAACTTGATATCGATAGGTTTTGTAGCACCGCTTGACTTGTTGTTCTTGGCAAAGAAAACAACAACTTGATTATCACAATATATCATAAATGGTCTAGATATGGTATCAACCACTCTAAGTCCTATAATGAAATTCTTCGACCAAACACCGTGACAAGTAGCCTCATAGCATGCTATGAACTCCGCATCCATAGTGGAAGAAGCCGTAAATGATTGCTTGACACTCTTCCATGAAACTGGTCCTCCAGCAAGCATGAATATGTAACCTGGCGTGGATTTCTTGGTATCGTTGCATCCACCATAATCAGAATCAGAATAGCCAGTAACTTCAAGGCTATCTGTTTTTCTGTAGGTAAGTATAACGTCTTTGGTACCTTGTAAGTAACGCATTACTTTCTTGGTTGCTTTCCAATGACCCATTCCTGGGTTTATCTGATAACGTCAAAGCATACCAGCTGCGTACGCTAAATATGGGCGAGTACAAACTTGAACATACATTATATTCCCAACTACAGAAGCATAGGGAATATGCTCCATTGCATCAAGCTCAAGTTGATTCCTAGGACATTGTAGGAGACTGAATTTTTCACCCTTAACAACAGGGGCAAAACTGGGAGAACAAGTGTGTATGTTGAACTTTTTGAGTACTTTATCAATATAAGCTTTTTGAGATAAACCCAAAATACCTCGAGACCTATCATGGTGAATCTCAATGCCTAAGACGTAAGAGGCTTCACCAAGATCTTTCATATCAAAATTCTTTGAAAAAAAAGATTTGGTCTCATATAACATGTTTTTATCACTACTTGCAAGCAAAATATCATCAACATACAAGACTAGGATGATAAATTTACTCCACTAACCTTTAGGTATATACATTGATCCACAACATTCTCAATAAATATGAATTTACTAATCACATCATAAAATTTCAAGTACCATTGTTTTGAGGCTTGTTTTAGACCCTAAATGGATTTCTTTAACTCACATACCATGTGTTCCTTGCCCTCAACCTCAAAACCTTGATTCTAACTCATCATTTTTCTTTATTGATTCTAACTCATCATTCATGGCATCAAGCCACTGAGTTGAATGGTCACTTTTAAGGGCTTCTTAGAAGAACTTAGGATCATTCCAATGCCAAGATCATAGTCAACCTCATCAAGGTATACAAAATCATCAGATCTGGTTGGTTTTCTAGCCCTCTCTGACCTTCGAGGAGGTTGTTCATTAGCAGGAGGTTCATTAGGCTCATTAATGTGGGGTTCAACATTAGGGACAATCTCAGGTGCATCAACATTCTCAATAGGATCTAAGATTTGGTCCTCATCAGAAGGTACTGGTGCTACAACATTTTGAGGAACGGGAATAGAAACATGTTCTTGAATTTCCTCTATATTTATTTTTCTTGGTATACTCCCACTATAACCAACAGTTTCTAAAAATTCTGCACACCTTGTTTCAACAATTCTAGTGGTATGAGATGGACAGTAAAAACGAAAACCCTTTAATCGTTCATGGTAGCCTATAAAGTAACAACTTATGGTTTTAAGATTGAGTTTCTTAATATGTGGGTTGAAAATTTTAGCCTCTGCATGACAGCCCCATACATGCAAATAACCCAAACTAGGTTTCCTTTGTGTCCATAATTCGTAAGGCGTTTTAGGCACGGACTTACTAGGAACTCTATTAAGTATATGCACAGCTATTTTGAGAGCCTCAACCCATAGAGACTCGGGTAGAGTAGAACAACATATCATACTTCGTACCATGTCCATGAGGGTACAATTACGTCTTTCTGCAACACCATTTTGCTGGGGTGTACCCGACATTGCATATTCACCAATGGTACCATTTTCTTTCAAAAACAAGGCAAAAGGTCCAGGGTGTTGACCCAAATCAAAGAATTTTCCATAATATTTTCCTCCTCTATCGAATCTTACAATTTTATTAATTTTAAGGTCAAGTTGGTTTTCAACCTCAGCTTTGTAGACCTTAAATACATCTAGGGCCTCAGATTTATCATGAATGAGGTAGACATAACCATATCGTGAGAAGTCGTCAATAAAAGTAATGAAGTACTTATGTCCACCAATACCCGGAGTAGTAAAAGGTCCACAAATATCAGTGTGAATAATTTTTAAAAGTCCAATGCTCCGGGTAGCTCCACGTTTAATACCTTTTACAAATTTTCCCTTAATGCATTCAACACATGTGCCAAAATCTGATAAATCTAAAGGATGAAGAACTCCTTCTTTTATGAGTCGCTCCATTCTTCTCCTAGATATGTGGCCTAAACGTTCATGCCACAATCTAGAGGAATTGTCATCCTTTAGTTTTCTCTTAATACCAGTTGGAACAACTATATCATTCACATTCATCGATTCTAAGGATTCAGAAAACGAATATCTAAACATAATTTGTAGAGGTTTCCCTCTAATAAACCAAAACCGACAACTTCAGAGTAAAAAGAAAGAGAGAAGCATTTATTCTCAAACTTAAACGAAAAACCATAAGCATCAAGTTTAAAAACATAAATAAGGTTTTTAGTCATACTGGGAACATAAACAGTGTCAACTAAATACAAATTGAAACCACTATCCAAGATTAAACGGAGAGTTCAAACAGCTTTAACTTGAGCTTTCTCTCCATTTCCTACTATTATGTGTCGATCTTCTTTATTTAGTTTCTTCATGGAAAGGAATCCCTGCAATGAATTAGTAACATGCACAGTTGTACCAGTATCAATCCACCATGTGTTTAAATGAACATTAATCGTAAAAGATTCATAACAAACATTAATTGGTGAACTACCTTTCTTCTCGAGCCACTCACGAAACTTAGGGCAATCCCTCCTCATATGCCCTTTCTCTCTACAAAAGTGACACTTGATGTTGCCAAGGCCTTTTGCGGTAGAAGAGTTTGCCTTGTCTGGTAGAAATACTCTTGTCCCATTTCTTGTTACTTTTGGCATAAGTCTTTCCTTTTCCTTTAGATGGTCCAGATGTAATGATATGGGCACTTTCAATCCTCTCAGATTTAAGTCTTTCTTCTTCTTGAGCACACATGCTCATTAGCTCACTCATCTTCCATTTCACTTTCAGCGAATTATAGTTGACCTTAAATTGACCAAACTGCACCGAAAGAGAAGTCATAATGAAGTGAGTGAGAAAACCTTCAGAGATTTCCATGTCCATTGATTTAAGTTGAGCAGCCATGTCACTCATCTTCATAATGTGCTCACGTACACTACTCGCACCATCATACTTAAGCGTGATCATCTTTGTGATAAGAGTTGTAGCTAGTGCCTTTGAAGAACCCATAAATTATTCTTCGATATGAGCAAGATACTCCTTAGCATTATTAGAATCAGGAATTGCTCCGCGAATAGCGGTGCTAATGGAACCTTTCATAATCAATAGGGATATGCAATTGAAACACTCCCACGCCTCAGAAGCAGCTTTTGCCTCAACAGTGCTTTCAGCCATAATTGGTGGAGGGGTGTTCACACGTAAGGCATAATCCAAATCAGAAACTCCAAGAATAATGCCAATCTGCTCTTTCCATAAGGCAAAGTTCATACCACTCAGGGATTCAATAGAGGAAAGACAACTCGTAATAGTAGCTGCATGATTAAATGCTAAAGGAAAACAAAAACAATCATTCAAATTACGACCTTAAGAGAAATCCACAAAATACAATAACAAATCATTAATGTTCAAATAAACTGAAAATAAGCAGTTTATCAATAAAAAGGTAAAATACACAAAAACCTTTTTATTCAGAAATCTAAAGTATCATCAATAGTCTTTCGTTGGGCCGACTATCAACATACAAGTGATTTCTCTTTAAATCATTAGAAAAATCATGAAAAGTTGAAGCCACTTAAAAATTACATCATCGTTGGGCAAAAATAATTCAACTCATGCAACTTTGTATTTTCGTTTCATTCTATTCAATAACCAAAAACACGAATCTTCCATTGGGCCGATTTATATTTTAAACTAGTTTTTTAACCCGTGCGTTAAACGCACGTCAACAAAATCGTACATAAACAAAATAAGGAGGATCGGTTTATTAACAATTATACATAAATATATCACTAATTATTATAGATTCTAAAAAATGTTTTTATACACAACATTTGTTGTCTTATTAGTTGGTTTTTCATCTTCACTGCATATCAATATCTTCAAACCAAAATAATTTGTTACTCTAGAAACTATGACATATAACTGTCTATCGCTAAATATTGGGTTTTTTTTTTCTAAAAGAGACTTGCGTGCAATTATTGACTTTGAAACTTGTTAATTGTCATTGCATATGATACCCGCAATGTAAATTGTTTTTCTGGAACTTGAAAGACAGTCTTTCTTCGGATAAGTTAATGACAATCTTGGGATAATAACATTTTCTCCAACATTGCTTCCTTTCAAAATTTTTGTTTCAGCAATGTGATCCTCAAGATTTATGATGATTAGCATTGTTCCATTGCACAACCATGCAGTATGGTCAATGTTTCTCAATAGCATTACTAACACACTAATTTTAAGTGTCAATTCATATCCTGGCAATCCCGAACACTTTATACTATTCAAAAACTCTGTATAATGAATGTCTTGGAACAAACTTAATTTTTTTCCGCTCCTCAAATAGAATGTGAACTCATATAAGTTCTTCCTTTTGAATGATTACTTTTATTAAATTATATTTGTATTTTATGAATAAATAAATTTCTGAGAAAAAAATAAGCTAAAATCAAAATAGCGAAATTATTTTTACCGTTAACAATTATTTTTGTTTTGTAAATTATTTTGATTTTAATAGCTTCCATTATATATATTTTTTGTTTTATTGACTTCGTAACTATTATTATTTTTTATTTTTAAGAATTAGTTTTACGGAAAAAAATTGTTCCGTAATTTTTTATTCTTATTTTACTAACCTCAGTTTAAATTGTTTTGTTTTATTGATTCTGTAACTATTATTTTTGTTCCATCAAATATTTTTATTTTCCTAACGTATTTTTATGCTTTGCTTTAGTGATGGTTGTTCATGTCTAAGAATACCATATTGTGAGTTTAAATACCGAGAGTTATATGTTGATGATTAAAAGCTTGGTTTGGGCATGTGTGTATGACAAGAGTATGATATAGGCCATCTTTGGACCGTTTGTGCCTTCATCTATCCTACCCATTTATCTCACAAAAATCCATAGTGTCCTCGTTGAGCTCATTTAAAGAATGGCGTGTGCCTAGAGCACACAATGACCCCCATTCGACTTCATTTCTTATACATGCATTATCCTATCTCATGAACCTATATACTTTTGTTGTCGCCCTTCAAGAGAGCATGATTTGAAATGAATTATTTTATTTTTGTAATCTTGTTGGGAAGTGTGTGCTTCATGAAGGTTTTGTTCTTATTGTTGTTGATGTTGGGAATTTGAAAATTGTTGTTGATTGGTGGTGAAAAAAAATGATGAAATAAAAAAGAAAAGAGCCCACTTTGAAAGCAATGAAATGAAAAGAAAGAAAAGAAAAGAAAAATAAAGGATGGACACAAAAGAAAAAAATAAATGCCATTGTTCTTAATTTTCTCAAGAGATATAAGGATGGTGCTTAATTTTTGTGGTAGATGAGATACTTTTTCAACCCAAAGTTTAACGTTTAAGGGGTTGTTGAAGTAAGTTTGTGGTTATTTGAAGAGTTGTGCTTTCATGAAGCTAGTCATTATGTGAAAACTTCAAATTCTTTGCTCTCTTGACTTGCTATCCTATCCTTCATTTGTAGCCCAAAACCTTGGCCGAACATTACAAGCTTTATAAAGTCCTATTGATATTATCATGCCGTGTGTTCTTGCCTTGCTTTGTGAAAAAAAATATTTGTTGATGACTCTTTCGGTTTGACTTGCATTTGGTATTTCGGTTGGCCGTTCAATCTAAGCTAGAGCATTGCTACTGTTGGGTAAAAAAATGTTTTATGGTATGAATGATTGTTTGAGGATTGTTTGATAGCATATGAATCAATTCATACCTCTATTATGCATGTTTATAATCTTAAGGTTGATCTCTTGGATGGTAATGCTTGTAGGATCTTCATTGAGCGCCACCTTCATTTCATGTTGTTCTCGAGCATTTTCATAATTCATTTTCTTTGCTCGGGACGATCAAAGCTTAAGTTTGGGGGTGTAATGAACGCAAGATTTCCACTAATTTTCCGGAATTTTATTTTATTTTGTGCTATTTTTGATTTAATTATGTTTTGGAAATATTATTATTTGTGTTTTTGTGCTTAATATAGGTTTCCATGCATAATCAAGCTTCTATACGGTGTTTAGCACGAAGTTCGAGACAATTCGGGCTTAAAAGTTGTTTTAGAAATTAATTGGTCAACGTCCATTAAGTCCGTCAACGAATCCAAGGCAATTTGAGGCTAACAGAGGCTAACGGTGGCTTCTAGAACTAACAAAGGACCAAATTGATAGTCTGGGAGGAATCAGGTCGGCGCTAAAAATCAATGACTCGAGGGCAGGAGCAATTAATAGAACCGGGGAAGCCAGAAATTGCATATCCCTGCGTTGTCGGCTGGGCGCCACGTGGCGCTACGCGTCACCTCTACTAGCGCGACCCGCGGTCTTCTTCATGGATCGGGTCTCACCCGCGTTCCCTCTAGCCCATTCCAGCCCATCAGCCCACCTTCTCACCCGCTTTCTCTCACAGCCTCAGCCCGTTTCCAGCCTGGTGCAACCTGCGAACATCTTCCTGGTTTAACCCTTTTCAGCCTGCGACCCATTCAACTTTTGCTTCTCCATTTTGTCCCCAACTTTCTTTTTCCAATGGATAATAGGCCATTATCCATGGTTATCCATGGATAGTCCTATTATCCATTGATTTTGCCACCCCTTCCTTTGTTGCCTTCTTTCTTAATCTCCACGCAGCCATCAATTCGAAATACAGAACAAGCCCCATTTCGGGTGCAAGCCCTAAATGGGGCACCAGCCCCATTTCACCAAAAATCTCTTCCAATTCTTTGAAGCTTGATCAACTTGAAGGTTTGGAACATCATTTCAAGGGCCAAGGACGCAAATGCAAAAGATTTTAATCTCGGATTCGAGCAACATTGGTTTAATTCTTTCAACCTATCTTTTGATAAATTGTTGTATATTCTTGGGTTGATTGATTTTGTAATTGTTGAATTGGTTTGTGCTTCAATTATTTATGGAAATGCAATTATTTTCTATGTCCAATGTAGTGCTTTAATTTAATTTATTTCTTTATTTAGTACACAAGCATGTTGGTTATTATTTTGTGAAATTAATGCTTGTAATTATCTGGCCAATAATTAAATGATTTTAGAAATATTTAGGATCCACGAGAGCTACCTTTATATTTCGGACCAATCAATTTAATAGTTGGTGTTTTGTGACATACACCGATAGCTGTAATGAGACTAGGTTTGACACGCGATCGAACCACCTTAGCCATTCGCAAGGTCGGGGAAATTAGGGTTGACTATAAGATGCGAGAGCCCGTAGTTAACCAATTTAGTTGTCTCGGCTACCAACATGACTTGTAGAAAAATATAGAGAGATTCTTTTTGCGAAGTATTACCCATGCGCTTGGTTATTATTGTGTGTGCTTCATGCTTTTAATGGCGTAGCGAACCATTAGATAATCACTAGAATGATAGGATACGAAGCGAAAACCCTTCCTATTATTCCGAAAATAACAATAGTAGTTTGCGTAGCGTGAGACCGAAAGGAGATCGCGCGTAGATAGTCTTTGGATGCTTGTTTACACATGCAGTTATTTTCTCCCCTATGCTATGTGTTGCGATGATATGAGCCCGTAGCAAGGTTGAGAGATAACTAGATTTGCTATACGTAGCGAAAGCCCGTAGCGAATAAAATAGCGCGTCCGACTACCAAGACTTGAGTTAAAGAAAAGCAAAAAGAGAATTAAATTAAAGCACCGGCTAGACTAGAAATAATGCATTCCTATATTTTTATCTTGATTTGTTGTTACCAAACCATCTTCGCAATAGTGTAGATTTTAATTGCTTTCTTAGGTTGTCTATATTTTTAGATTTTAATTTAATTTCTTTTCGCTCAAATATAATTAGTTAGCATAATTTCGGTACTTAGTTGGAGTGAGAATTACGCGCATTCCTCGTGGGATCGACTCGTACTTACGAACTTTATTACTTGATACGGCCGGGTAATCTTGTCCGTGTTGCGTTCGCGCACGTCAAACATCATACTTTAAACTTTGATATATTATTCATCCAAAACTTGATTTGGACAAATAAATATATCATTTTGAGGTTCTTGACGAGTAGAACACATTTGCACAATTACTTTTGTCAACAAACAAATGACACGTAAAGAAATTTGTGCCTCAAGTTGCACAATTTCTTTCACTAAAAACACTAATTTTTTAATAAGTATTATACTTTAACTCTTAATAACTTATTCATCCAAAACTCGATTTAGACAAATAAATATATCATTTCGATGCTCTCACCGAGTAGAACACAATTGCGCAATTACCTTTACCAACAAACAAATAACAAGTAAAGAAATTCGTGCCTCAAGAGCACAATTTCTCTCACTAAAAATACTATTTTTTTAACAAGTATTATACTTTAAGTCTTGATATCTTATTATCCAAAACTCGATTTGGACAAATAAATATATCTTTTTGATGCTCTCACCAAGTAGAATGCATTTGCGTAATTACATTCGTTAACAAACAAATGACACGTAAAGAAATTCGTGCCTCAAGTTGCATAATTTATTTCACTAAAAACACTAATTTTTCAACAATAGAAAAGATGCATCCCACATTGGTTAGACATTAATGTTGGTTTTAAAAATTCTATTATTAAGTACCAATAGAAGAAATGCATCATGCATTGGTTGGAAAGTGATGTTGATTTTCAAAGTCACTAGAAAACCAAAAGTTTTTAAAGCTTCCAAATGGATACTTTAGAATAAAGATTTATCCAAAGGTGGTGAAGGTGGTGAGGTGGCACAACCATAGTGCTTCTCACCAATTATATATATATATATATATATATATATATATATATATATATATATATATATATATATATATATATATACCATTATTACCAATAGAAGATGTATATCTCACATTGGCTAGAAAATGATGTTGAGTTTAAATTATTTTATATTATTACCAATAGAAGAGATGTATCACACATTGGTTAGAAATTGATGTTTATATTAAAAAAAAACTATTATTAATAACTAATTGAAAAGATGTATCATAACATTTGTAATAAAGTGATGTTTGTTTTCAAAGTTTTTTGATAAAAAAAACTTCTACCATTATTACCAATAGAAGATGTATATCTCACATTGGTTAAAAATGATGTTAAATTTTAATTATTTTATTTTAGATTATATAAAAGACTTACTATTATTAGCAATATAAGATATATATATTTTTGGTTTTCTAACCATTAGCTAATAATAATACATAATAATAATCAATATGATAAGATGTATTAGTATTAGTATATATAACTTCTTCTATTGTCAATAGTAGAAGACTTATATTTAAAAAAAATTTACAACTAACATTACTTCTAACCAATGTGAGATAAAACTCTTCAAGGTTAGATATTACTTCTAATGACTCACGTTTAACATCATACCAAAACTTGATTTGGACAAATAAATATATCATTTCGATGTTCTTGACGAGTAGAACACATTTGCACAATTATTTTTGTCAACAAACAAGTGACACGTAAAGAAATTTGTGTCTCAAGTTGCACAATTTCTTTCACTAAAAATACTAATTTTTTAATTAGTATTATACTTTAACTCTTGATATCTTATTCATCCAAAACTCGATTTGGACAATTAAATATATCATTTCGATGCTCTTACCGAGTAGAACACATTTGCACAATTACATTCAACAACAAACAAATGACACGTAAAGAAATTCGTGCCTCAAGTTGTACAATTTCTCTCACTAAAAACACTAATTGTTTTAACAAGTATTATACTTTAAGTCTTGATATCTTATTATCCAAAACTCGATTTGAACAAATAAATATATCATTTGATTTCACTAAAAACACTAATTTTTCCAACATTAATGAATGATATGTATCCCACATTGGTTAGAAATTGATGTTGGTTTTAAAAATTCTATTATTAAGTACCAATAGAAGAAATACATCATACATTGGTTGGAAAGTGATGATTTTCAAAGTCACTAGAAAACCAAAAGTTTTTAAAGCTTCCACATTGGATGCTTTAGAATGAAGATTTATCCAAAGGTGGTGAGGTGGCAGAACCATAGAAAATGATTTTTACTTGTACACATTTGATAAAAAGATTTTTACCATTATTACCATTAGAAGATGTATATCTCACATTGGCTAGAAAATGATATTGAGTTTAAATTATTTTATATTATTACCAATAAAAGAGATGTATAACACATTGTTTAAAAAGAAAATGTTAGATTTTAAAATCTTTAGACTAAATTTCACTTTTACAAGAGATATATGTCACATGGTTACAAAATTATGGATTTAATGACTTTATCTAAACAATCGATTTTTAGCGATGCAATTAAAACTAAAGCAATTAAAATAAGCAGGAAATAAAATTATCAACTACGCGCGATTGATGACGAGTTTTCTCAAGGATGAAAATGTTAGGATTGTAATTTCACTCAAATTATCCACATGCTCAATTTATCTACTCTCTCAATTTTCTATAATTCATCTAGGGTAGTCGAGAACACAAATTTAGTTGCTACGGGCTCTCGCGTCTTATAGCAACCCTAAGTTACACATCTACCTACGGGCTCTCGCATCTTATCGATAAATGTGTAAATTGCAATAAGAATAAGTCCTTTAACATGACTATTGGATCTTGTGCTATATCTCTATGCTACAAAATACCAACAATTAAATTGCTAAGTCCGAAAAGTAGTGGTAGCTCTCGTGGATCCAAAACAATCCTAAAATCATCTAACTATTGATCAAATAATTAGAAGCATTAAATACAACAAAATAATAACCCTAAAATAAATTAAAGTGATATTGAAAGAGAAAGAAAAAATATTAGAGCATGCTTCAAATTTAGAGATTCATCACAATCCTAACAATAAATATTTAGCTCATAATGAAAAAGGAATCACACATCAATACTCCAAGAAAATATTTCATAATGAGATTAAAAATAAAGAGTGAGTGATACAATACTTTAATGGAGATTGGAAGGAAAATCCCTTTTCTTTCCGTGACAAAATCTAGCCTTTGAAGATGATGAACAAAACTAAGAAGAGAAAAAAAATCCTTCTTCCTTGTTTTTGTTCCAGCCGTGTATCTCCCAAAACTTCTTGAATAAAATCAATTGCCTGATCAAAATAGAAGGAAGAAAGGAGGCTGGAGGCTGTTAGGGGTAAAACTGGAAGAACAATGGAGTTATAAGGGCAAAAATGGGAGAGAAAGAGAGGCTGGGTCGCGGCTGGCTGAAGGGGATCCAGGAGGGAAGAACGCGGGCTGATCCAGGACTGAAATGGGTTAAATTGAGAGAGTAGCTGGGCCAGGACGCGGGTTGGAGGAACAGAATGGACGCGGGTTTGGGCCGGGCGGCTTGGATCCGCTTAAGCTGCACGCGGGTCGCTGGTTAGTGGAGGGGCGACGTGGCAGCTTCTGGGATCGACAACGCGAAGATTACTAAGAATGAGGAATTAGCGCCGGCCTCCCCTGCAATTATAAACTTTACTTCGGTGCCTCTGAACTTCAGAATGTTGGCGCCGCTTTCCAGCCTCATCCAGACTTTGCAATTAGGTCCTCAGTTAGCTTTTTTTCAGCCTCCGTTAGTTCTTCTAGCTCTTCCTTTAACGTCCGTTAGCACCCGTTAGCCCTTTTCTTCTATCAATTCAGTCCTTTGCTTTACAAATGCTCAACGGAAAGCTAACGGACCTTGATTCATTGACTTCAAACTTCAAGAATTGATTTGAATCTTCCCAATTTGCTATGAATTAATCCTTTAAAGCTTGAATTCATGCTCAAGTACCTTAAACACAATAAAATCACAATAAATACAATTCTTTGGGCAAAATAAATATGAAAATCATATAAATTGGGAATAAAACATGAGGAAAATATGTAAAATTATGAACTCATCAACGTGGTTAATTTTCTAAGGTCTCTATCATTGGCATAGTTTGAGTCAACATATCCTACCAATCTAACACCGTTTTCAGATTTGAAAAATTTCAATCCATAGTTCACATAATGTTTTAAGTACTGCAATAACCACTTAATGGCATGCCAATGGGGCAAGCCCGGGTTCGACATACAACGGCTAAGACAAATAATGGCATAAGCAATGTCGGGGCGAGTACTGACCATCAAATACATAATAGAACGTGGCATTGGAATACGGGATTCTACTCATTTGATTCCTTTGAAATTGATTTTTTGGACACTGCTCTTTACTAAGCACAAAATGGGAGGCAAGGGGAACATCAACAGAATCAGCATTAAATTATGAGGAGCTTGAAGACAGGGCAGGACTAGGAGAATGAGGAGAGGCATTCTTCAGATGAACTAGATAATCTGCAAGTGTTCTATGTTCATCCGAATAGCTTAGGTCTAAGGGGTCCACATCAAGAACGACATGGGCAGCAGCAGAAGAATACTCATTATGTTCAGGAGACGTAGAAGGGAATACCACTCTGGGAGAGGCGATTGGATAGTCTTCATCTGCAGTGTCCATGGGAGTGCGAATGGAAGGGCTGTCAGCACTAGTATGAGTTGAAGGACGTGGTTCAGCAACAAATTTTTTCCCAGTACCAGGTTCAACAAAGTCTTCGTCATCGCTGTCACTTACAATAAGGACAGCCTCTTCAAATTACCCTGGAGAAACTTTAAATTTCTTGGCTCTTTCGACCTCTGGACCACTTGGATTATCGTAATTGCTAGGAATCCCCCTCAAACGTTTGGATTTTCAGGTGCTAGGGTTTCCTATTTGGGGAAAACCAAAGAGGTCACTGGGGTTCTCTACGTCAATGGCATTCCCCTTTTCTCCAGGTAGTATGACTGAGAGAGGTTCTGGAAGGGGTTTGGCGAACACAATGGCTGAACCTAAATTTGTTGGAGAGGAGGTTGGAGACGATGTAGCTTCGGCAGAAGAAGCACTGGAAGCTACATTAACTGAAGGATTCTGCTTCAGGGAATCTGTTGAGATAGATGGAAACGAAGCCATGGAGGATGAATGATAGATTCAGAGAAGAGATGAAGAGAGAGATCGAGATGGTAGCACGGTTCTTTCAGCAACTTTGAGAATGAGAGATGATGAGTGAATTTTTGGGGATGGACTGTAACCTGTAGAGACCACTAAGCACTAAATGAGTTAGGCGTTAGTGATTAATAATAGTTAATATGAGTGGGCAATTTTTGAGATAAATCCCAAACCAATTTTGAATTTTGAATTAAAAACCAAGGTTGACCAAAATCCCCACAAAAATTGCAAGAAATCTGATTTTTGACATGCAATAAGTGAGAGTGAATCATGAGAGTACTGGATATGGATAACAATTATCATTTCAAACACTTGAATTGTAAATCACAATGGCAAGAATATATAAGTGAGAGTGAATCATGAGAGTATTGGATATGGATCACAATTATCATTTCAAACACTTGAATTGTAAATCACAATGGCAAGAATATATAACAAGCATAATATAGTATATCCCAAAATTGTATAACCCCAAGCATTCAATAGCAGCCATATCCAATTTTCAAAAACTCTTAAAGCAACACACAGATTAGACTCCCACATAGATTTTTCAACATGGAATACTTTGGTAATTATTTTGCAAATTTTTGAGATAAGGACAAATTTTCAATAGGCTGATATTTTAAGAAAAGAATAGGATAATATAATTTTTTGGTCCCTGAACTATACCAATTATATGCGTTTGGTCCCTGTACTTTTTTTGTAATGTATTTGGTCCTTAAATTAGAGTTTTGTTAAGAGATTACCCCCTGATGCGGTTACCGTCACTTTTGCCGTTAGACTTTTTTTGAAAACCCAAATTTACCCTTACGTCTTAGCGAGCTGGGCGTATACAAACCAGAGACTGTCTTCCATTTTCTTCATTTCATCCATTCTATCATCTCACAACACTTCTCACTACACTATCTAAGCCCTAAAATCAGAGAAATTTCGCCTAGGGTTGAGTTCTTTCGATTTTAATTGTTTGTTTAGTTTCGATAACCTAAATGTTCTTCCCTTTCATCTACAAATTTAGTTCAATCGATCTCGTAATTCGAAAAGGGGTCATGACTTCGGCTTCCATGAGGGCCAATCCGGGCTAGTGGCATTTACGTTCGTGGTGTGATTGCAATATTCCATCCCCATTGAAAATTTCACAAATTGATAGTAATCCCGGAAAGCTCTTCTATGAATGTGCAAATTACAGTGTATGTTCTCAATTTATCACCAATTTTTATGCAAAAATGAATCAATAAATAGTTTCTATGTGATTATGGTCATTTTGTTTTTGTATTTTTTTTTTGCAGAAAACATGCAAAGGTTGTGGCTTTTTTGAATGGGCAAATGATACAAGTATAATGTGTGAAAATTGCTATGAAATGAAAGAGAAGTGGGCAAAAGCTGAAATGCAATTGCTTAAGCTAAAAGAGAGGAAAATGACACTTAAAAAGGAAGTGAAGAGGCTTGAAGTAGAACTGGTAAAGAAAGACATGGAAATTGGCATGTTGAAGTCTCAAGTTATAAGCAGTTGGAATGTGAGGAAGTGTGTTATTGTAATTGTTTTTTGTTTGATTGTATATCACATTTTTGGCTCAAATCATAGTGGTATGTTTATGTTGCCTATAAAGAGGTAAACTTTGATCAAACCATAGTGGTATGTGTATGGTGGTATGGTATCAGTTGTAAATGTTCTGTTATATTTTGGTTGATGAATTTGAGCAATTGGTTGGCTGTTGAGGTGTTCTGTAAATGTTTTGTTACATGGTTGTTGAATTTGAGCAATTGGTTGGTTGTTGATGAATTTTTTGCAATTGGTTTGTTAGTGTTCTGTAAATGTTTTGTTACACAAATGTTCTGAAAATGTTTTGTTACATGATTGTTGAATTTGAGCAATTGGTTGGTTGTTGATGAATTTTTTGCAATTGGTTTGTTAGTGTTCTGTAAATGTTTTGTTACACAAATGTTCTGAAAATGTTTGTTACATGGTTGTTGAATTTGAGCAATTGGTTGGTTGTTGATGAATTTGAGCAATTGGTTTGTTAGTGTTCTGTAAATGTTTTGTTACACAAATGTTCTGAAAATGTTTTGTTACATGGTTGTTGAATTTGAGCAATTGGTTGGTTGTTGATGAATTTGAGCAATTGTTTTGTTACAGTAAATGTTCTCTTACATCACACCTATAAAGAGGTTGATTGGTTGGTTGCTGCAAAGAAACAAGTTTTGTTGCAAATTGGTATGTTGCAAATAAACATATTCATAACACAAGTCATAGCACAATTTACCCAACATGTCCAAAATCATAACACAATTAAGTTACATGCCCAAAAGCACAAGTTTACATGTTCAATTTGCCCAACATGTCCAAAATCATAACACAAATCATAACACAATGGTAAATTGAACATGTCCCAACATTTACATTCCCAAATCATAACACAATTCGAGAACACAATTTACCCAACATGTCCAAAAGCACAAGTTTACATGTTCAAAGCATACATGTTCTATCTTTGTCCAAATTACATATCACTTAACAACCTATCACTTTTTCGATTGTCGGATTTTGTCGATACATGTCTTCCCCTCAAACAAAGGTGTATCACTACTCCTTGGTGACCTACAATATAGATATTCTTTGGTAAATTGGCTAGTTGATGTAAATTGGGCTTTGTTTCATATCCATATGAGGTAGTGAATTGAGTTGGTGGACTACTTGGTTGTCTTGGTCCTTGGCTGGAGGGCTTGTCTTGGTCCTTGGTGGAGGCTCTTGTCTTGGTCTGGTGGAACATAAGTGTCCAAATTCACGACCTTGGATGCCGAGGGGCCTACAAATAAACACAAGAAACAAAAATAAGTTGCGGGTACATTATTTAAGCATGGGGACCAATTTAGACAACCAAAGTAACCAACATACCTTATAAAATGTATCTCATTTGGTGTGACATAAATTCCACAAAATGCATGGGTTGGTTCGACAACGATATGCACCTTCTGAGCCTTCCTCTCTTTCTCTTCTCACGCCCTTGAGTACTTGAGTTTTCTTCCTACCATCATTTCTTTGCTTAGTATAAACTCTCTCGACAAGCTGAGTCTTTCCTTTTTCCTTGGGTGTCCTTTTTTTCCTTGATGTAGCACCAACCTAAAAAGAAAAGTAATTAGTATTTGTTTATCGGTTGTAAAATAATACACATAAATACTACCTTAGTTGTACTAGCATCAGGTACTTCTTTATCGATTGTATCACGCTTGCTTGAAGTAGCACCAACCTTAAACCAATTGGATAGAAAGATGTTATGCAACTTGGTAAAGTACTACCTTTAAATGTTAAAAAATACTAACTTTAAAGTAAAGTAGTACCTTGCATCCTTTCTTATTATGACCAAGTTGATTGCAAACACTACATGAAATATCTTGTCCTTGCTCTCTGCTAGCGTTTCTGTACCCGGCTTGCTTAGGTTGTTCTTCATCTGGTCCCTTCACTCTTTTTTTTTTCTTAGGTCTCCACTGGCATTGCCTTGGACATAGGAGGCTTGAGGGTCATTTGTAGACTTTGCCCAATTGTTTTCACGAGATAAATGAATACTCCAAGCATATGTCTTCAAAAATTCCTCCTTCTTATAACGATTAGGAACATACTCATCTACATTCTTCCCAATACTAACGACCCGGCAATGGCATGGCAACATGGAATTCCACTCAAATCCCATTCCTACAGCTGCATGTTCTTTTGGCTATGTCAACTATGTATCCCATTTCATGTAGTCAACTTTGAAACTTGTTATCTCCATTATAGGTTGCAGTCCACAATCTACATTCAGCGGTGTTTGCTTCTATTCTCTTTCTAATCCTAGGACATATGACATCCCAATGATTGGAAATCCATTCTCTTCTTTTGCAAGCCTAGTCATTGTGGTCATTCTTAAATGTTCCAACAAGTAAATCGGTGGCTTACACCCAAGCATCCGATAAGCTCCCATTAAACCCCCTCATACATATTATTTTCACAACTATCACAATAACTAAATGTTTCAAAGAAGCCTTACACCACTTATTTGGATTTCTTTTCATGAGATCATTATATGCTTCTTCATCTAACTCCTTAATCTCGACAATTATTGTTATACATGTCCATGTTAGTGGACTGTAGTGCCAAAAAACTCTTGTATTCTGCCCCTCTAATTGTTTTGCCCAATTAGCATGCACATGCCTAGCACATGCCCTATGTTCACACCAAAAGCAGACATCTCGGACATAGATATGACAAGTCCACATGATTTCAAATCACAAATTTAAAATTTTAAACAAAATTTAACACATTATATAATATAAAAGACATGATATATACCTT
>CM028377.1:77231829-77274573 GCA_013146195.2 Codonopsis lanceolata
TGCTATGGTACATTGCTCATTATTCGATTATTTGATACTTAAGCATCAGGTTATAGATGACTCTTTGTTTACTTACTTACATTCTGCGGATTGGTGAAGATAATACTCGGCGGCTTCGGTCCTACCGAGGGAAGAGATATGGGCTGCTATTGTTGGTTTTAAATGCGGATGGTTAGCGGCTCGAGAGGTTTCACGGGACACTTTTCAAGGTTGTTGTCTATAGTCCAAATCGGATGTGATTCTTGCCATTCAGAATTCTTTTACGGTGCTAACATTCATAGGGGATGTCTTCTCTTGTTTTGGTTTTAATACCAAAGTTTCAGCCCCCTCCTCTTTCGAGGATTTGCGACCTATAAGTTTGTAATTTCTCTTTCAAATCATTTCTAAAATCATGGCTTCTGGTTGGCGGATGTGTTGCGCGTATTATCTCTCTGAGCAATCGGTTTTGTTAAGGGTAGATCTATTCAAAGAGAACATTGCTCTTGCTCAGGAGTTAATTGGCGAATAAATCACAAAGTAAGGGCGGTAATGTTGCTTTTAAATTTGATATGTCGAAGGCTTATGATCGGTTGGAATGGCCTTTCCTTCTTCGTGCTCTTAGTGCTTTTGGTTTCGGTGCTAATGTGTGTAGTTTGATTGAGCGGTTGATTAACAATGTGCGGTACTCTATTCGTTTAAATGGCACGAATCATGGTTTTCAAGTCTGCGAGGGGTTCGGCAGGGGTGACCCTCTCTCCCTCTCCTTTCATTATTGCTCGGGAAGTCCTTTCGTTGGCTCGAAAGGTTTTGCGGATGGTAATTTCATTCCTTTTGCCCATGGTCATGGTAATATGAATATTTCTATCTTCTTTATGCGAGATGATATGATCCTTTAGCAATCTTTGGGAAAAAGACTATTTTGAATTTGAGAAATGTTTCAACGTTACGAGAAGAGTTCGGGTCACTTGTGAATTTAAGTAAGAGTGGTTTCTATACCTCACACTTGGGTGCCTAGATCGAGAATTCTTCGTATTGCGAATTAGTGCAGTTGCTCTCACCGATGCTTCCCTATGAAATACTTAGGGTTGCCTCTTTTTTAAGTCGGGTAAAAGCGTGTATATTTTGAAGATTTGGAAAGTAGAATTATGAGGCGGATTGAGATTTTTGGAAATCTAAGCTTCTTTCGTTTGGGGGAAGATCACTCTTCTCGGATACGTTCTCAATAGCATTCCTATATATGCTCTTCTTTGCAATTAAGGTTCCCATTTCGGTTATTACCCGTTTGGAGAAAGCTATGGCTAATTTTCTGGGCCAAATCGAGCGGTAGGATACATTGGATTTCTTGGGCGAATGTATGTCGGCCGGTTTGGAGGGTGGTTTGGGCTTTTCGATCCTTGTTTCAAATTAGTGAATCTCTTCGCGCTAAGTTAGCTTTGAGTGTTATTCAAGGTACTAGCCTTTTGCCCGATTTGTTGCTTCTAAGTATCGGGTTGGTGACAATTTTGTGCTCGATTTCCTCTTCCCATGTGTGCGTTCTATTCACTCTCATTTCTTTGGGCGTCTCCTCTCTTAGCGAGATGGGTTATTGGTAGGGAGATGTGTCATTTTGGAATGATAGCGGCTGGGAAATCGTTTAATAGGCCCTTCTCCTTTGGATGCTCGTCTTCTTGTTCGCCATGCTTTAAGGGATCTGTGTCCACTTTGTTGCCGTTAGTTCGATCATATGCATCTAAATTTGTCGCACGGTTATTCGGGAAGGTTCTCGGGACAGATTGATCTTCACGCTTCGCTAGCTCGGACAATTCGAGGCGAGAACTTCTGGAATCACATCGTCGGCGCCATGTTCGATTGCCTTGGGCTGCAAAAATTTGGAAGAGATGGATTCCTACTAAGGTGAGTGCTTTTGGTGGAAACTTATTCATGGAGCTCTTCCGATCGATCTTCAAGCGCACTTGAAGCGAGGTTCCTATTGTTTCAAGGTGTTCTTCTTTGTGAATTCTCGATAGAGAATCCTTGTCGCATCTCTTTATACACTCGAATGCAGCGTGTCATTTGGCAGCGTTTTGCTCGTCCTCTTAATAAGATCGATAATTACACATCCATTGGGCATTTGTTCAGTTGGATGGGTAATGCTTCGTCGAGATCTCGGTTAGGATGTATTCGGGTTGGTATTGTCTTATTTTCTTGTTGGTCTATTTGGAAGGCTCGATGCAAGGCTATTTTCGATGACTGCCCTATGAATACTGACTTGATTTTCAAAGAAGTTGTTGAAGATATTCGAAATATGCTTATTTCTTTTACTCCCAAAGTGCCTTTGAAATCCAGAGAAGCTCATTTTCTAGATTTGCTTGAGTGCGCCTATTGTGCATGTAAAATTCAAGAGGGATTGTGGGTTCGGTGGCATCCTCCCAGAACAATTTTTATAAGCGAATGTTGATGGCTCCTCTAAGGGTGGTATGGCTACGGGTGGAGGGTTATTAGGGATGGTCATGGCTTATTCATTGCCGGCTTTGGCCATTTTATGGTCAAGGTACTATCTGAGGCCGAGTTCCTTGCCTTACGAGATGGTCGATTCTTTGTCATCGGCTTCAATTGGAGAATGTAATGGTTGAGTCGATTCTTTTGTGGTGATTTACGCTATCAAGGGGTACTCAAAGTTGTCCACTGGATGTTCCAGTATGAGTTTCGTTCTTGTTCTTCATTGGTAGGCTTTTACCAGATTAGACATATCTATCGGGAACAAAATGTAGTTGCGGATAGACTGGCTTATTCTACTCACCAGCGGGGTACTTTTGATTGTAACAGGGTCTCTCAATTGCCTAAGGAAGTGCGTCAGGCTCTTCAGCACGACACCTTGGGTTTATTTAATTATCGTAAAAATTGAGGTTGTTTAGATGGATGTTAGGAAATCTTTGTATGTTTAGTATTTCTTGAGTTCCTTGTCTTGCTGTATTTCCTTTTCGAGGTCAGGCTCCTTTGTCCCAGTTCAAGGGTAAAATTAAGGCTGGTTGTCCCCTCACGTTTGTACTCTTTTCCCTATTTAATAAATTCTCGAGGTGCCGCCTGCTTCCAAAAAAAAAATGTTCATCATAATGCCGGCTTACCATTCGATTTACGAAGTTTGGCAGGGCCATCATTTGCTCCCTTGTGGCACAATGATTTGCTCATAATACCATTTGTGATGACGGACACAGACCCATAATACCATGGAGCGAGCTATAATTTTGGGTAGAAATGGTTGAGACATTCCCTACCATATTGACGGTTGGGGCTGGTGCCGCTGTCTTTCCTTTGGAGTAACGGAAAGAACTAGGAGGCGTATTTGTCTTTAGTTGGCCAGTCCGTATATCATCATCAATACGGGCTCCTATCTCCAATATTTCTTTGAAATTGGTGTAGGGGAGGTACCGTATATGTTCCAGGTAAATGGGCTGGAGGTTTTTGATGAACGTGATACTGCGTGGGATCGAGTGCATCAGTGCAGTGCGTGCGACTTTCTTTTCCACATTTTGGCAAACTTCGGTGCGAGTTTTCCTTTTCCCGTTGGGTGCACGACTCAAGGTCCCTACTATTTTCAAGACCGGTGTTATCTTTGTATCTTTCAAGGAACACTTCAGCTATCTGGTCCCAAGTATTCATGGTGTTGCTATCAGACAACATTAACCATTGTTTAGCAGCTCCTATTAGGGTGAGGTGGAAATTGGAAGCCATAGCCTCAAAGCTAGCTCCCCTTGATTTCATGCCAATGGAATAAGATTTCAAGTGGGATATAGGGTATCCAGTCCCATCAAATTTTTCTATGTCGGGCATTTTTAATTTCGAGGGCAGTATTGCTGAAGGTCGCAATGTTAGTGCCCGCGTAGAAAATTCCCCTTTGTTGAGAAGTTTAAGCAGCATGGCCTTCATATTTTCCATGTCGACCTCCATTTTGGTGGCTGGGGGAGTTGGCTTTTGGTGAATCTTGTTGGATTAGGGAAGGCGGGTTATTTTAAAGTGAGGTGCGGTGAGGATTTTGGGTTGGTGGGTTTTGGGCGGTGTATGGATTACGGGTTGGATATGGATATTGGGCATTATAAGGACTGAAATTTGGATATGGGTATTGGGTTGGATAAAGGTCCTGGGTTGGTGGATTTTGGATAGTATAGGGATTCTGGGTTGGTGGGTTTTGGGTAGTATATGGAGTCTGAGTTAGTGGGTTTTGGGTAGTGTATGGAGTCTGAGTTAGTGGGTTTTGGGTAGTGTATGGATTCTGGGTTGGTGGGTTATTGACGGTTTCGGCTTGGCGACCAGGATCATTGAAAGGTAAGTATGTGGTAACTTGGCCTAGTGGGTTATAGCTTTTTGGGTCCATATGTGGGCTATTTTGGAGTGGGTTAATCATGGGAAAATGGAGGTCATTTGGGTTCTGGGTATTTGGGAGAGGATATGGTGGATAGGATGGATAAGGGCTGATATTTAGATAGTAGGGACTTGGTGGAGGATTGGGATTTGGGGTATCGGTAGTATTTGGTGGGTTAGTGTTTGGCTGAGGAGTTGGGTTTGGAGGCGCATGAGATGTGGATGCATCTTGGGGGATTGTAGGGGGAGAGTTCACCTCACTTGCTGGATTTTAAGCTTTGTACGGACTAGCCATTTGACTCATCATTTTTGCACCCAACTTTTGGTCAAACCATTCTGCATTCTTTGGAGTTTGAACATACCTGGAGCCACGAATCGTATCCATGGGCATTGTTCACTTCTGTTTGCCATCTTGCTCGGATCAGTACCTCTGATTACGCCCTTATACGTCTGGCGATACCCTCGATCGATTTACGCACTTTCCCATATCAACGGCCCGATTACTATCTCTGTCTTTCCAAATTTCGGCCAGGTTTCTGAGGAAAATGAGTTTGGAGGTATCAGAAGGCTGACTGGAGGCTTTCTGGGCTCGGTGTACAACGTGCCTTTAATTAGTATATTTTATTATAATTTATTTTTGTTCCCTACAATTGATCGGATAAGCACCCGCTTTATTTTGTGATCTCGGGACTTTCCTGAGCGATGGATTCTTTCTCCGAGTATAGGACCAACGTATTCCACACCTTTCGACTCCCCGAGATTGGGCAGTTGGTTCCAGGCGAAGGGTCTATACTCTTTCCGGCATCCACCATTCGAAACGGTCTAGGTCGAGCATCTGAGAATGATAAATCAGCCCCTGTTTGTTGTTTATTATATAGATATATTTTTATATGTATGCGCACTTATTTATTTTCTCTAACTTGCGCATTTTTTTTTTATATTTATTTTTTTACTTTCTTTTTTTTTTCATCATTTTCATATATCATTTTTTTTTGCAGGGGCTGACTCACAATTCGGAGATGCAAAAACCGGTCGGTCTATGAAGTGTCCTGAGAAGCTATATGCATTCTAGCTTTGGCTTATGCAGGGGGTACGCTGGCCATGGTGTAGGGTAACAGTTCGGAATATCCCTATATGCGTGCAATATGTGTGCGGTATCTAGAAAACAGTAAAGTCTTTATTTTTTTTACATATATATAAACAGGAAACAATAAAACAGATATGGTATGTCTTGCTGTTATATATGAATTTTCTCGGCTTTTTAGTTTGAGCGCAAGCAAGCAAGCACACCATATTTTTAAGAAATAGAAAGAAAAGTGGGGAAACTATCTATCCCTGTTAATTACAAATTTGGTCCTATGTCCCCAAAATAAAATGACATAATGAATGCAAGTATGTACAAATGTACATAATAATAGAAAAGGAAAAATGAACAAAAGGAAATAATAATACAGGGCCGGAAATAAAGCAATAATTGAAATAAAGCCCCGGCCCTTTTATTGTGCTGCCCGGAATTTTATTTGTTACATAGATAATATATATGTATTTATTTTTTTTGTTTTTTTTTTATTTTCTTTTTTTTTATTTTCGATTTTTTTTAAAGAATAATATTTTTAAATACACATTAACGGTTATCGGAACGAAACTGCTGTGAGATGGAGGATCATATCCACAAATATAGACACGGATGTATAGGAACGCAATATTCAAATGCATAAATTAATATAACAAGCATACTTTAGCCAAAAACAAATAAAAACAAAAAAAATTTTATTTTATGAGTCTAGCCCTCCATTTTATTTAAAATAAAACAACTCCCAGCGAGTCGCCCTTGTGGGTTCCCGGGCGTGTGCCGCGCGCCTTGGATAGGGATGCTTGCGTGCGTGCGGATGCGAGGACACCACTTGCTCTCGTTCCACCCTCCCTTGTTTAGGGGAAGAGCGAAATCAAAAGTGCGAGAGGAGTGCTGTCTATGATAGCGCGTTGGAATGCGCCTCGGTTGCCTTTAGTAGATTTTTGATCCAATATGGGAACTTGTGGTTTCCCGCATCAAGTTATCTGATCGATGTTTTATTTAATCTTTTTCCTTGCAAGTGAACAAGACTATTATAGAATAGTATTGGAAGCAAGGGTCGAACCCACAGAGACAAGTGATCACGAACAGTGCAATTATCGATAGCAAATTATTAACCTAAGGGGCGTTTTTATGTTTAATTCTACTCTAAACTACTAGTTATAGATGTTTAACTAATTAGCAGATAATAACAGATATGAAGATCTTATGGTGGGTGGAAATCTAGGATTACGGGTTTCACTTATATCTCCTTTATGTTCAATTCATAATAATGTCATTCAATGTCTTGGGTTCGTTCACTAAAAATAGATATAGTACGTTGAACAATTGGTTCGGCCTCCATCCCATAAAATTCATCCATTCTATATCCTAAGCACGAGGAACTGTCAATCTAGCGTCACCTAGATTTATGATCTATCGTCACCTAGATCATGTAAGAACACGGTCCTAACTTATCACTCTCGTGCATCGATAGGTCCAATTTATTGTGTTGGTGAGCCGATTATGCGACATATGCACTTGGTCATGCGGTTATCCGCACCTCTAAGCCTTTATTATTTGCGATTACATTCATTTGTTCAAAGCAAAATAATATAGGGGTTGATAAACAACACAATCAACAAGCATTGAATAGACATATATATAAGAATCAAAACATAAATTCGATACAAGTTACCTCCCACCTCTAGATTATGGATGATTTAGTTCATCATAGACAATGAAGCGACACATGGAGATGATCGGATACATGATTTGATCTTCAATACTTGAAATTACAAAATCTAACTATGTTATACAATCTAAAACTACCTAAAATCTATGAAAAGAGCTTCCGGCCGTCCTCCTTTTCTTTGGCTCGGCCTCGGCTTCTATATATACTCGGGAGTTGTGATCGGATTGAATGAGCGTGTGAAAATCCGAATTTGGTCGCATTCGACCACCTTGCGGTCGCAAGGTCTTTGGGTACTTCGTCAGGTCTCCGATATGTCGGCCTTGGAAATCTTGACTTGAGCCCTTTTACGCCCGTCTTGCCTACCTTGCGGTCGCAGGTGCGAGGCACCTGCGTCGCAAGGTGTCGGATGTGCGACTTTCATTGTTTCTTCAATTTTCCTTTTTGGCCCTTCTTGAAATTTGCACTTAAAACCACGGAGTTTCGCGTATTTTCACAATTAACTGAAACTTACAAAACTCACCAGAAAACATATATTAGTAACCAAAAGCCTCGTGAAATAGCATAATTTAAGTCATAGAAGTATATAAAATCGGCGTATAAAATACATCGATCAAATACCCCAAACTTGAACTTTGCTCGTCCACGAGTAAACAAATAAACTTATAAATACAAAAGCATATAAATAACAAAAATTAAAATCTTTTTGTGAGGGTGACACTATTTACACTCCTCTATAAACCCACAAACTCAAGGAGACTCTTTCGAGTGACTTCGACTATGCGGATAAATACAAAACAGATAAATACAAAAGCAAATTAAAATTTAAACTAAACATAAAACATAAAATCTTTTTGGCTTCATCTCAAGTTATAGGTGTATGGCATGCATGTAATCTCGGTTTGGTGCTCACCACATATATGCGAGGCTTAGTCATATAAAACCAACTAGTCTTTTCTTAAAGGCTGCTACTACTTCTAATTTCTCCGTGTGTGTGTGATCACCGGTCTTAAAGAATATCTTAACTAAAACAGTTTTATTAAGCTAAACACCACATTCATATGAAAATCAAAGTTTAATAGAAAATTATGCATTAAGAAATATGAGATCTACCATCCAAACCGGTCGATTCTGAGACAGAAGGTCCCAAGGATTTAAAAGACTTATACATCCATCCCATGCACTTCTATGTATGACATACAATGCTCTCTATCCCAATGACTTGTAATAGCTAAGATTATGCTAACACGGTGAGCTTTAGGGTGAATAATAAGTGATTATGAAGTGTGTGATCAATTTCATGTTACTCACTTGACAATTAAAACAACATAAGCATTGGCAAGAAGATCATTAGGTCTTTATTAGCTTGTAATGTAAGGCCAAGGTGTTGGGGATTTGATGGAAAGGGATTGGAATTCAAAGTGAGAGAGTAAGACTACCCTTTATCCCTCATACTTCCAAGCAAAGGAAGTTTTCCCTATTTAGGCTAGGACACCAAAGACCACAAGTGGAGGGTGCTTTACGTAACTTTTAAGTTTTCTTCTTTCCCCCAAACTTGTTTTGGGCAATATATTCTTCTAAAAATATCACATCATTCCAATCGGAGAATTTTTCTAACATATTTTTCTCTTGAAAGCTATGCTTCCATTTGAATCTTTGTTTACACTCTTCTTCTTAGTTTCATTTTTCGTCGACACATGATATTTTTTTTTTTTTTTTCGACGACGGAAAGAAGAAGTCTTGAAAAAATAGCCTAGCGAAAGAAGTGGTCCTCCTAGAATCAATTTCCACACCCACATCCTACTCTCTCAAAGGGTAGGCTAAAAGTGTATAGGCTTTTAGGGTTAAGTTAATGTGGGTAATAGAAATGATGGCGAATGGGGGTTTCAATAGTGTGCTTAGCACACTCCATTCTTTCTTTATTAAAGCTCAATGGGGACACTAGGGATATATTTAGTATAGGTCGGGGAATATTTAGGCTCTAACGATCCAAAGATGGCCTAAGTCATTTCTTAATGCCAAATGCTCACATAGTATTTAAAGCAAGTAAGACAACACAAAATATCATATCAACTATGGGAATTGGGGTTGAGTGTTTAGCATCATTTGGATTTCACATAAGCATTCGCTAAGGCGGATGGTAGGGACAATTGAGACTAACATGCGGAACACGGTTCGAAAGTGTGCTTGAGATATATAAATGAGAAAAATCCAAGGGATCTAACTATCATGCAATTGACCTAAGTTACAATTTAATGCAACAATTATGTTCGAATGGCTATGCATCATATTCTTGTGCATATCTTGTTGAAATGAAATAGGTGTTATAAACTTTATAAAACTATTCTAATCAATCCATAATTATGGTGGTGTGAGTGCATGAAGAATTTGGAGAAAAGTAAAAGTTTCGCAAAATTAAGTAAATTCGAGGGATCTGAGACTAACTATGCGGTTCATTGCACTAACTCCTCATTGATCACGACTAGCACTACCACACCTAAACTTCGAGGATGAATATTTTGAATTTAATTTTTTTTATAAATATATTTTTTAAGAAATTTGGAGATGATGGCGATGACACAATTGATGATGGGTCCCCATAAGAGGAACCACAGTATCCAAAATGAGTGTATTACGGTCAAGGCAACACCTCAGAAAATAAGAAAAAATAAAAACAGGGAAAAATAGGGTGAAGAGTTAAATGGTCATCAAGAAAAGAAATTTTCTTCACCACAACGACATAGCCAACTCCATTCCTCGTTAGGCTAGGACTGCTAAGACTAAAAGTTTTAAATCCCCCAAACTTAATTTCTATTTTGTCCTCAAAATAGAGGAACATATGAGATTGATGGGGTAGGACAAATAGGACAAATCAAAAGGGCGTAGGGCGTGGCGGGTCCACCTAACGAAAGATGGAACTTGGGCCTCGACTCACGGTGAGTCGGGCGGAAATAACGAGCGAGGGCGAAACTTCGGGGATCGTGCCGGGAGGGAATCCATACAGATTGGACAGATTACGTCCACGGTGTTTGGCCCAACCGAAAAATTCGATGCAGTCGACGCATTTGTGCCAGCTGCGACCCATCATGTCATTTTGGAGGACGGCCTCCTCCAACTGTTGGAGATCTCCACAGTGGGTCCTCCTCCTCCTCTTGGGTTCCTCCTCTTGAGGAACCCTCACTCTCGGCTGGCTGGTGATGTTCAAACAAAATGGCCCTCGTAATGGCCAGGACCGGCCTTGACCTCTCCGCGTGTTTGGGCATTCTCACGCTTTGCCCCCTACACAAATCGGTAATCAAATGCGGGAGCGAACCCCGCGTCGTCCTACCTCTAATAAGGGTCTTGATTTGGCCGTTGATCAAGCGGCCAACATCAATGGACCCACCGATCATAATGGTGTAGGTCAAGGCGGCCCTCTCCCAATTCACGTGTTTTGGTGACTTGAGGGCATGAGGCGTCATAAACAAATTTATACGGGCTTGGCGTGTCTTGGAGAAGGACTCTCTCATGATGCGTGGTCCAAATGGTGGGTTACGGCTATAGGACCACTCCACACCGAGGAGAGCGATGGCGGCATTGACTACCTCGGCAGGGGATACGGGGGTTGAGGTGTGTGCTATAGTCATCGGCACCCCCAAAGTTGGAGGTGCGAAATAAGTGTTAATGCTTTGGGACGAAAAATTAACTACAATGCCCCTAACATAAACAGTGTCTTGCACACCCCATCCATGCTAATGTCACCATTAGCATAGAATTCTCGGACAATAGGGACTACGGCGTCCCTAGGCGGAGAATCTAACAAAAGCCCCACCTACGAGCCATCGGTTGGGACGGATACCAAAGTCTTGACCTTGAATCCCTTTCGGGCACCAAGGACTTGGAGAGTTTAGCCTGTACCTTTCGATGCCTCGTAGGACACCTGCGAGAGATGTCAAAAGTTATGCTCTTCCTCTGGCGGGGCGGGAGGATGAGCGCCGAATTTCTACGCCTACGGAACATTTTTTTGTTTGATTTTATAAAATTTTAAAAACTAAAAAGTTTAACAATTAAAATGTGGTTTAAAAATTCTAAAATTAAAATTTATTCTAAAGCATGCAAAAATTTTATCTACGTTAAAAACTATCTAGCACCCTAGCATGCAAATATTTTACGTATGAAATTAAAAAGGGTGTTAGTGTTACTTGATTGCAGCTGAATAGAGTGAGTGCGGCCGGAGTGGAGCTTGATCTTAAATCGGCAACAATGGAAGTTTTCTTCTTCTTCTTCTTGGTCTTCAACCTTGTGGAGTGCAATGATGGAAGGATGGATGAGGGAGGTGAAGAGTTTTGAAGGAGAGAGAGATCTTGAGTATGTCTTGGGATCTTGAGGCGATCGCGGAATTTGGAGGGTTGAGGCTGCTGGCTGGCTTCTTTGGAGAAAGAGGAAGATTTACGTGTGATTTTCGGAAGAAAACCGGCGGCCTTTAAATCTGAGGGACCTTGCGGTCGCAAGGTGCGCCACACTGCGTCCGCAGGTGGTCGATCAAGCGGTTGAGATTCTGGCGATTTCCCATGTCGCGATGCGGCCTTGCGAAATTCGCATTTCTTGGGGACCTTGCGGTCGCAAGGTCCTTCACACTGCGTCCGCAAGGTGGGCCAATCTTCCTTCTTGTTTTCCTTTCAATACTTTTCAACGGTTTGCGGTTTAGCCCTTAGTTAACTTCCGTTATGTCTTGGATATTTCTGAATATAAAAACTAAACAACAATTCTAAACTAAAAATTATTAGTAACATATAAATACAACACTAAGATGTTTTCTCCCCAAACTTGAATTTTACATATTTAATTAAAAATTAAATGTCCAAAAATTAAATTTAACGGAGAAAAGCATATTTAAACTAACTATAAAAACTAAATAACATTCACCATAGTGGGTTGCCTCCCACTTAGCGCCTTTGTTTAATGTCTTTGGCTCGACCAAGCGCAAGCCTAATCTCGTGGTGGTTCATTGTCGGCCAAGCGGATTAACTCAATTGTTCGTTCGACATCGGCTCAAAATATGGCTTGAGTCGGTGTCCATTCACTTTAAACACTTCATTATTTTTAGGGTTTTGAATATCAACGGCCCATGAGGATAAATTCGTACAATTCTAAAGGACCGGACCATTTAGATTTTAACTTTCACAGGAATAACCTTAACCTAGAGTTAAAAAGTAATACTTTCATACTGGATGAAGCATTTTGTTGGCTAATCCCATGTCATGATACTTTTTGGTCTTTTCTTTATATGTCTTCGCATTCTCATACAATTTAGCCTATGCTCTTCTAACTCATTTAAGCTGAAACAATCTTTCTTCTCCAGGCCAATGTTAAATCTAAATTTAATTCTTTAACTTGACCCAATAGGCTTTATGCTCAATTTCAAGCGGTAAATGGCAAGCTTTGCCATATACCATTCTATATGGACTCATTCCTATGGGTGTCTTAAAAGCGATTCGGTATGCCCATAAAGCATCTTTGAGTTTAGATTCCCAATCTTTACGATTAGGCCTACGGTCTTTTCTAACCTTGCTTTTATACGCCTATTGCTTACTTCTACTTGTCAGGATGTTTGTGGATGATAAGGTACGGTGTAGCTAACTTGTGAGTTACACCATGCTTTCTAAGAACATTATTTAACAACTTATTGGTAAAATGCGTTCCCTGGTCACTTATTATGGCCTTAGGGACTCCATATCTAGCAAATAAATCTTCTACAAACTTGACTCTTGTTTTCCATCATTAGTCTTGGTTGCTACTGCTTCTATCCATTTAGAGACATAATCAGCGCTACTAGAATATACTCACAATTATTGGACACAAGGAAGGGACCCATAAAATCAATACCCCAAACGTCAAAAATTTCAACTACTAAATTAACATGTAAGGGCATCTCGTTTCTCTTTCCTATACCACCTGTTCTTTGGCATTTGTCACATGTTACGTAAAGCAGTTCACAATCTCTAAAAGCAGTAGGCCAATCTGAGACTGATTGCAAAATTTTCGGCGGTTTGTTACCACTTGAAATGACCTCCACAAGAATATCCATGGCGAAATTCCATGATACCTTGTTGGTCTTTTACGGAATACATCTTCTTATTAAAGAATCGAGAACAAATTTTGTATAAATGAGGAGCTTCCCAAAAATAATTTTTAGTTTCCGCCAAAAACTTCTTCTTTTCGTAATGATCAAAATCGGATTAATGATATCAGACACATAGTAGTTGACAAAATCAGCATACCAAGGGTCAGAATCTTTAATGGCTAAGAGTTGTTCATCAGGAAAATTGTCATTTATGGGGATAGGATCATCAAGAAATTGACGTTCAAGCAAGGGTGAAAATTCTAACCTAGACAAATGGTCGGCTACAACATTCTCGGTTCCCTTTTTATCCTTGATAGTAATGTCAAATTCTTGTAACAATAACATCCATCTAATTAATCTTGGTTTAGCATCCTTCTTACTTAACGAGATATTTCAATGCAGAATGATCGAGAAAAATTATCACCTTTGATCTAGCAGATATGATCTAAATTTTTCTAAAGCATATACTCTTGCTAAAAATTCCTTTTCGGTAGTGGTATAATTCAATTGAGCATCATTTAGAGTTCTACTAGCATAATGGATCACATGAGGCTTTCTATCTACCCTTTGTCCTAACACGGCTCCAATCGCAAAATCGATGCATCACACATGATTTCAAAGGAAGTGACCAATCGGGGCCGGATAAAATTGGGGCGATAGTTAACTTTTCTTTTAATAAATTAAAAGCTTCTAAACATTCTTTATCAAAAATAAATTATGTATCTTTTGCTAGCAAATTACATAGAGGTTTCTGATTTTGGAAAAATCTTTTATAAATCTTCGATAAAAACCAGCATGGCCTAGAAAACTTCGAACTCCTTTAACTGAAGTGGGAGGGGTAGTTGTGAAATAACTTCGATTTTAGCTTTGTCAACTTCAATGCCTTTATTTGAAACAACATGCCCTAAGACAATTCCATGTTTTACCATGAAGTGACTTTTCTCCCAACTTAAAGTTAAATTAGTTTCGCAACATCTTTTTAGGGACGGATGTAAGGTTTTCTAAACAGTGATCAAAAGAATTTCCAAAAGCGAAAAATCGTCCATGAAAACTTCTACGCATCTTTCAACTAAATCTGAAAATATAGATATCATGCATCTTTGAAAAGTAGGCGGTGCATTACACAATCAAAAGGCATTCTCCTAAAGGCAAAAGTACCAAAGGGACATGTAAAGTTGTTTTCTCTTGGTCTTCGGGTGCAACAGGGATCGATTATATCCGAAAAACCATCAAGAAAGCAATAATATTCATGACCGGCTAGTCTTTCAAGAATTTGGTCAATAAATGGCAAAGGAAAGTGATCTTTCCTAGTTGCCGCATTTAATTTCGCAAATCGATACACATTCTATAACCGATTATAGTCCTTGTAGGGACTAATTCATCTTTCTCATTTTTAACAACTTGGTAATTCCGACTTCTTAGGAACTACTTGGACAGACTAACTCATTTACTATATATATATATATATATATATATATAATATATATATATGATTTCGTTCTAAAACAAGAAAAATAAACACTATTCTTTCAAATTCAAAAAAAAAAGATTAGCAAAATGAAAAATTTCTCAGCCGAGAAGAACTACGATGGCCTAAGCCTTGAAATAAGGAACGTAAAGCCCTTCGAGGTTCGATCAAATGCTTTAATCTACTAAAAAAGGAGGTTTTCTATGTGTTTTCTTTTTGTTTTCCAAAATATGTGAAGACAAGACAAAACCCCCTCACCATTATTCTCAATTGTCATCTCCAAATGCATCTTCCCTCTTAATCTTTCGTAAATGCATCACTATTTGATAACTGCATTGTTCACTCTCGATTTGGAAAAAAAAATCAATAAGTCCTATTTTGAGATGTCAAGGTTGCCTTAAATTCTAAAAAATGAAAAAAAAGAAGCAAAAAAAAAACAAAGAATAGATCGATAGGGAGCCAGGGAAGAAAGGAAAGCCAAGAAGCCAAGAAGCGAAAAAGTCCGAAAGCAGAGACACGAGAAAAAACCAGCACGACTCAATGATCATAAGCAACAATTTAGGACTAGGATTTCAAACCCTATGGGTGTCTCTTTTGCCTATATTAATGCTGACGGCCCATCCTTGCGAGTATGCTCACTAATCCATTTGGTTTCTGTTATTTCAAAAGTCCAACCAAGTCCGCAAATCGAGCTTTCCAAAGGTATTCATCTATATTTGAGACTGGTAAATTCTTGCTTCTCCTATATTAGCTTGTCGAGTCTTCTTCTTAGTCTTTGAACACCACCTATCACCAAAGTGTTTGCTAGAAAAAAAATTACGAATCGACTAAAAAAAAACATGATAAAACTACACGAGTTGATAATGAGTCATTTCGAAATATGGACCCACAAACCATTAAAAATATAAGTTCGATAAAGCAACCTTTTGGAAGGTACGTAGGAACCAAGAATGCCATTTAGGAAGTGGAAGAGTGATTGAAGGGTTGCAACGCACAATCCAAGGCAGGGATTGACCGACACTTTCTCTCTCTCCTAGAATCTATTATTGTGATCAACGAGTGTGAGGAGGGATGAAGACGGGTAATATTGGGAAAAAAATTATAAAAGTAGACTTATGTAGTTATGTGGTTGGAAAAAAAAATAGAGGGTAGTGGGGTGGTTACAATTTGTGGAAAAGGGACCGGCCCGCAATTAATCATGTTTAAATACTGGATAAATTGCAGATCGATTCACCTTCACCTGATAATTTTTTTAAAACTATTTGTTACCTTTTTTTTTGAAAAACCGCTAAAGTCCACTTAATAAAATTGTTCATAAAATACCGCACCCAAGGAATGTATTATTGCCTATTCTCTTCGACATATAGATCGTAAAACATGAAAGGATGCGGAATAGCATGTTCTTCATCTAACAAAGTGAATACTATATTGTATGTAAAGGTTAGGAGTGAAGATCAAAATAAAGAACGAAGGCGGATCTCGGGAATATGATTTCTATCAAGGCGAAACATCTATGAAAAATAAGAAAGCACTGGAAGACACCTTGAGATGATTTGCAAACCTGAGAACTAGATTTCTTTTTTAAAAAATAAAAGATGTTGGTTATCATTTCTTCTTATTTGTAGTCGGGCAAGAGAAGGCACATTGTTTAGATGGAAGTGAAGATTTGAATGATATCGTAAGCATGCTTTCACACCAAGAGAGAGTCGAGGTTGCTAGAGGCTGAGAGATATGGATGTTGTAGTTTCAAGCGGTCTTGAATTTATATCGAGAAAATGTTGGATATATGAAAATGACTCACAATACGATTCGATTTATTATAGTAATTGATGAGGACCCCAAAATCTAGACTATGATACATCGATTTAGAATCTCCGCGATGCATCAATTTAAAATTAGAATATAAAAATAAATACCGATGCAAAAATTAGATTACGCATTATCTTCTTTTGGTCTCATCAAAATGCATGAAAAGCAATGAAGGAATTTGAATACGAATAACAATAACATTACTTTAAAGCCTTTCAAAAAACATATCTATACATAAGAATGATAAAAATTTAAAGAATCAAATAATTATATTGATACAATCAACATCATTTACATAAGTGGACCCTTTTTACATTTAAGAACTACAATATTAAAGAATCACATTTAAAGAATGAGTAAGTACATCTTCACATTTTAAAGAAAGCACTTAATTACTAATAAATCACAACTTAAAGAATGAATGAATGATAATGAATTTAATGTACAAAGAGTCATTCCTATTTTTTTCTCTTCCTTCTACTAGCATGAGAGTCGTTTTATATGGAATTCCTTGAACTACTTTCCGCTACCAATCTAATGTAATTGTTTAAGATAGATGGCTCCTCCATAAGAATGCTCTTCACCATACGGTGACTTCTTTGCGTATCGGATCAATAGGTTATTCTTGTAATCCACATAGTGAAGACCAAAACGAGCGGTATAACCCGAAGCCCACTCATAATTGTCTAACAACGACCATATAAAATATCCTTTAAGTTGGCTTCCATCCCTGCCAAAGATCATGTAACAAAGTGTTAATATATATGAAATTTTACCATCGAGAGCATAATAAATAACTTTAAAAGAAACTAAGAACTTACTTTATTGCATCAAGTAGGCAACACATATGGTCGTGGAGATAATCCACCCTCATATCGTCATTAAGTGATTCCTCTAGTGTTAATGTAGGATCGTTTGCCTCGCCCACCCCTAAATCATAATGAAAACTTGTCAATATAATTCAAAAGAAATTAAATGTTATGTAACATAAATTAAAGAAAGAAACATTTTATTTACCATTTTCCGTAATGACAATTGGTGGATTATTATAAGTTGTTCTTATGTAGCCCAAAAGTCCCCTAATTCCTTTTGGGTAAATATATAACCAGTCAATACCAGCTTGCTTGCCAATAGGAATTCCATCACGAACGCCTATCAAAAAAGGAATAAAAAAAAGTCAATTCCATATACTTTTGTAAAGGTAGGTTGGTTAGTGAGAAGTAAGAGTTGTTTCTAGCCTTACTTGTCATATCAGTTTGAGAGTCTGTAATGTAGTTAAACGGTCCTTTAGTAATGTCACGAGGCGCATTCTTGACATAAGTAGCCGTGTAGTAATTCATACCAATAAAATCAAAAGACCCCTTTAACATCTTTGATTCACTTGATGTGAAAGTCGGAAGTCGACTTCCCACAAGTGCCCGCATACTCTCTGGATATGAGCCAAAGATTATAGGATCCATGAACCTGTAATTAAAAGAAAAAGAAAAAAGTGAAATTAAACCTTAGGTTTAGATATACACTTATTAACAAATGCCAAAGTTTGTACAAATAAATAATTTTCAACTTATAGAAGTAGTAAAAAGATATTCGAAGATTAGAAATGCGTTGCGTACCATCCTAGCATGAAATCAAACGCACGTTTCTGAGCCAATTGATCGGCTGGTGAGTTGGAGTAGGGCACAAACCAATAAGAAACAAGTGTAATCCCAATGCTACCATTTTGATGTGCCTGCACAATTATGATTAGTGTGTCGAGAGAGCGGTTGCATTGAGTAATGAAATGATTTAAGTTTTGACACTTGTTGAAATAATCTTTATAATAATGAGTTAAGTAGAACACGATAATTTTTCTTGTATAGTTGTACAGATAGTGCATGCGAGAAGGTGATGTGTGTGTATACGGTTCCATGCCGAGAATCTCCACCTAGGCAACTAGTATGATTAGAACAACGTCTGGAGCAAGCAAAGTCACCGTTGAATAACCCATTCGGTGAAAGACCATGGCTCGTTTAAAGTGATCCGGTTTTTACTCGATCACCAAAATTTTTAAAGCAAACATCCGCATAATATTCAAATTCCTTCCTGTTAAAATTGAGCCATAAGAGTTTATGAGTGCAATGTACTTAACTGAAAAGTCTATGAAACTTAAGTAAAAGAATAAGTCACTTACACAATCCTTCGGTTTAAAAAACCGCCATAGCGTTTTTCTAGAGTGAGTGGGACATCCCAGTGAAAAAGAGTCACATAAGGCTCTATACCTGCAAATTTTCAAAATAACACATGAATTAATTATTCCCGCGACGAATTGAAGAGTGGTTGTAACTAAAGAGTAGATTAAGAGTGCAAGAGAGAGTTGAGGTTAAATGTGCTTTCTTACCATTTAATAAAAGCTCATCTATTAATTTATTATAGTAATCAATTCCTTTTTGGTTTACATGACCACCAAATAATCTTCCATCTGCAAATCACAATGAGTTGCATGTAATTAATTAGTTGATGAATAAGCCAAAATTTCAATTACACCTATTGTCTATTGAAGTAATACTTTAGGGGAGTGGATTTTTTTTTTTTTTAATTTACAAACTCTTATAACTAGGTATACAAATACTTACGAGGCAAAATACGGGACCAAGAGATTGAAAATCTGTAGGAATTTAAGCCCATGTCCTTACCAAGGCGTACATCATCCTGCAACATGATTAAAACAAATGAATACGGCAACTAAAGCGTTTTGATTTTTAAAGAAATGATTCAATATATAATAACATGGTACCTTATATCGAAGGTAAGAATTAGTGGCGACATCACCGTTGCTACCATCTACAATCCTTTCGGGATGAGCATGGGTATAATAATCCCAGTTACTTAAGCCTTTGCCATCGTTGTTAAAAGAACCTTCAAACTGATAAGCAGAAGCAGCTGCCCCAAACTTGAAACCATCTGGGAAGCTGCTGCGCTTCACCCCGTCGACACTGACACTTTACTCCATCATCCCCAACACAACAGATGGCAATACTCATAGAAAGAGAAAACACAAGAAGGAGGATTAAAGCAGAAAACCTTTGAATAGCCATATGTAATAAACTCTATAAGTTTGTTTTGGGTGCAAAGAATTTGAATGGTTTAATATTTCCGATAGAAAAATGAATTAGAATGATTTTGATTGTTGGATTTGGTTGCTTACATTAGTCATCATAGCTCTTATATAAGGCATCTGGACTTGGATCTTTACTTCCTGGAACTTGCCTTTTGGAGTTAGTTCTTGTGCCCTCCCCTGTAGTTTGACCAATTACCATCATCCACCCAAAAATTTTGAACTTTGGCTTGGAACCTCCCAATTAAGGAGATATAATTTTTATTTGACATATAATGTTAGGGATTTTGCTCATTGTTAAGTTAGACGGAAGTAATTACTTTTATAGTGGCATGAATGAACATCTCTGTTAACAATGTGGGACGTGTCTGCCTATTTTACAAAATATGGGATGGAGCTGCTATTTAGCCAAACCTGAGGGGAAGAAGACACCAAAATTGACCCATAATGGTAGGGACTTCCATCGCAGTCAAGCTAATATTTTATATTGCATGAATGCTTTGAACCTTGTCCGGTCAGTAGTCTGTTTTGGCTATATATCTATTCTTACATGTGCAAGTCTTTTTTGACCGGCTACTATTAATTACTGTAATAATTAGCACATGTTCTTTTTGTCATTTTAATTTTAAAACATAAAACTGAAAAATAACCAAACCAATAGCCAAGAAAAGTGTACACTAAAACTAACTTGCAATTAACGCTAGTTAAATAGGATTGATTTTACACGTGTTTTAAGAAAAGTGTTTGATCATATTTCACTAAATAACTCAATGATATTAACCATTAATTTTTAAAAATAATTTAATTATAATTGTGGTTGTTATATTGAGTTATGCAGTGAAATCTTATCAATTGAAGATTTAAGTATTGCCACATGTCATAAATATGAATAATATAATTCATCAGTTTTGGGCAAAAAGTCTTCATTTGAAAATCAAATATAATTATTTTTTAAAATAACACTTTTAGTAGTTTATGGGTAATAAAACAACACTTAAATACCTTAATTTTTAAAAATATACTTTTTAAGTAAAATATAAAAATACAATGGCGTATTATTTGTCCTGCGGAACGAAGGGAGTATATACTATGAAAATTGAGGAAAAAGGAATAATGCAAAGGATCCCCATAAACATAAAATATAGATGATCCCCTAAGGGATGGCCCAGTAGTGGTAGAGCTGAGGCTTCACAAAGTGTAATGTTTCAGGTTCGATCTCTTCTCACACTTCCTTAGGAAGAAAAAAAAATATTCCCTTCGTTCTAAAATTATCGTTTGGGTTGACTTGGCCCATGGTTTAAGAAAATGCATTTGACTGAATTATTAATATTGGAACAGTGATTGGTTTCCTTTAAAGCCTATGAATATGTGGCCCAAAATTAAAGTAAGAAAAAAAGTATGAGTAAAATGGTAAAAATGATATCTTAAAAAAGAAACTTTTAAAAAAGACAATTATTTTTGGACGAACGAAAAAGAAAAGTAATACAATAATTTTGGGACGGAGAGAGTAATAAATAAGGCGCGGCCATAGCGAGAGACGACAAGGAAAAAAGTTTTGAGGTCCACTTATTTTGTTCTTATCGGTTATAAGAGCATCTCCAACTGGAGATTCTTATGTGTTGTCTTAGTTAGGAAATAATTTTTCCTATTGGAGAAGAAATTTTTTACCAAAAATTCTTAGCTAATTTTTATATAAAAATTCCTCGGCCAAAAGGGAGAAAGAGGCGGAGAGGGAGAGAGTGAGACGCACCTCCCTTGTCAGACGCGCGCGTGCAACATGCTCAAGGAAAAGGTGCATGAAGCCCTTTTGACCGGCCGATCTCACCTGCTCCCCCACTCACTTTAATTGATTTGATTTGTTTTTTATTATTATTATTATTTTTTTGAAACTTACCGTTTGAGACTTTGAGTCTCTTTAATCGTTTTTATTTTTAACCGTTCTGACTTCTGACCCTTTTTTTTATTTAATCGTTTTTTATTAATGTAGAATTGGAAAGTTAAACAAATTCTCAGTTTAAATTTTTTTAAAAGTATGCATGTCTTTAATTATGTAATTAGTTTTTTAACCCGTGCGTTAAACGCATGTCAATAAAATCATATATAAACAAAATAAGGAAGATCGGTTTACTAATAACTAGTTTCACACCAGTGCGTTAAACGCACGAATATATATATTTTTAATTAAACTTATCACTCAATAGAAATAAAGAGACAGATTAAAATTAAAGAGTAAATTAAAGAAAAGTATTGTTTGAAGCAACTACTAAAATAAAATTTTATTATTGTATCAATAATATTATAGATTCAGTTGAATCATTCTTACACGACATCTTTTGTTTCATTATTAACATTTTTTGTTGGATTTTCATCTTCATCCTTTATCAATTTCTTCAAACCAGAATTGTTGGTTACCTTAAAAACTGCGACATACAACTGTCCCCATCTGAATACTAACTTCTTCAAGAAGAGTTATACATACGACATTGGTTGATCTTGACTTTTGTTATTTGTCATTATATACGATACTACCAATGAAAATTGTATTCCCTGAAACTTGAAAGACGAACTCATATCTCATGGATACAATGACATTCTTGGAATAAATAATTTGTCTCCAATATTGCTTCCATTTAAAATTTTATCGATTAAATTAAAATATAAAGGACTTTAGAGGTTGGAAATTGTTTAAAGTGGACCAACCTGATTATCACCCATAATATTATCGTTGACTAAAGTAATTAAAAATCTACCAAAGTGGGCCTGAATTTTTCTTTAGATTAAATACTGTTTAATAAAACATGGCCTAAAAGTCTCAATAAACTCAAGTTGTGTTGCCTAAAATGAGCGATGTCCAATGTTTTTCATTGCAATGCCCAAATTTGGGATGGGGCTTTGTCTGCGCACATTTATTTCATTAAGGGTATTTTCGTCATTTTTCTTACAAAAGTATACTTTAGCGGTTTAAAACAAATATAGTTAATTTTTTCGGTTATACTTTCTCCACAGGGGACCGGTCCGATTATCATCCTTAAAACAATCTCCAATTAAAATGGGACCAAATTGAGCTACCCACCTTTTGCATATACAAATGATTCAGCTCCCTCACTAACTTACCTAGCCGTTTCGTTTTTAAAACCCTAAGAAACTTTGTCTCTTCCCATTTCAACCTCTTCAACACTTTCCCCAAGAATAAAGAAACCATGTTTCTTGCTCGGACTATTCAACTTTCCCATAATTAAAAAATATATGCAATTTTTCTATTTATATGTTCAGATCTGTTAAGTTGAATGGAAAAAAATAGATATTACAAATTGAAGACTTACAGTGTTCAGATGTCTTTTTTAACTTTATATAATAATATATATATAAGAAAAAAAAAACCAAATGTATATGTTTTGTCTGCAAACCTAATCTCTTTGTTCGAGATCTTCGGAAAATTTTGTCAATTAGTACCTATCAATATGTTTTTCCCCAATTGGACACTGAACTTGTGAATTCTATCGGTTGGTGCATTAGATAAATCAATCAAAAAAAAAATGTAGAGGTTAGCAAAGGAAGACGATGGAGAAGATAATGTTTCTCCTGGACAAATGCCTCGATCAAATAGAATGCAGTAGGTCCTAGGCTATTGGATTCATTAAATATCTATAGTTAATCAGTGCTCTATTTAAGGAAAGCAATTTAGGCGGGATATTTCTATTTTTGGACTACCTAGCTTTATATATATATATATATATATATATATATATATATATATATATATATATATATATATATATATATCACTAATCATTATAGATTCTAAAAAATATTTTTATACACAATATTTGTTGTCTTATTAGTTGGTTTTTCATATTCACTGCATATCAATATCTTCAAACCAAAATAATTTGTTACTCTAGAAACTACAACATATAACTGTCTATGGCTAAATATTTTTTCTTTTCTAAAAGAGACCTGCGTGTAATTATTGACTTTGAAACTTGTTAATTGTCATTGCATATGATACCCGTAGTGTAAATTGTCTCCTCTCGAACTTGAAAGGCAATCTTACATCGGATAAGTTAATGACAATCTTGGGATAGAAACATTTTCTCCAACATTGCTTCCTTTCAAAAATTTTGTTTCAAGTTTCAACAATGTGATCCTCGAGATTTATGATGATTAGTTTTGTTATATTGCACAACCCTGCAGCATGGTCAATGTTTTTCAATAGCATTACTGGAACACTAATTTTAAGTGTCAATTCATGGCCTGACAACCCCGAATACTTTATACTATTCAAAAACTCTGTATAATGAATGTCTTGGAACAAACTTAATTTTTTTCCGCCCTTCAAATAGAATGTGAACTCAAATAAGTTCTTCTTTTTGAATGATTACTTTTGTTAAATTATATTTGTATTTTATGAATAAATAAATTTCTGAGAAAAAAAAGCTAAAATCAAAATAACGAAATTATTTTTACCGCTAAAAATTATTTTTGTTTTGTAAATTATTTTGATTTTAACAACTTTCATTATATTTTTTTTGTATTATTGACTTCGTAACTTTTTTTTTGTTTTATTTTTAAGAATTAGTTTTAGGGAAAAAAAATTGTTTCGCGATTTTTTATTATTATTTTACTAACCTAGGTTTAAATTGTTTTGTTTTATTGACTCTATAACTATTATTTTTGTTCCATCAAATATTTTTATTTTACTAACGTATTTTTGTTTAACCTAACTATTTTTAAAAATTTGTTTTAAAATTTTGTTCCGCAATTTTTTTAAAATCATTTTACTAACCTCAGTTTAAATTATTTTTGTTTTATTGACTCCGTAACTATTATTTTTGTTATATCAAATATTTTTATTTTACTAATGTATTTTTTTACATATTTTTTAAAATTTGTTTTAAACTTTTGTTCTGTAAATTATTTTATTTTACTAACCTCCGCATTAAATTAGTTTTGTTTTGTTGATTATGTAACTTTTATTTTTTATAGTTAGTTGTTCCATAAATTATTTTTATTTTACTAACATCTTATATTTTTGTTTTCTTGACTCCGGAACTATTATTTTTGTTTTAGTTACTATTTTTATGTTTAAAGAAAGAAAAATATTTAAACATATTTAAAAGAGAGGTAACTCAAAAGACAATAATTCAAAAGTGAGATTTGGAGGGAGAAATCCACCCTTATCATTATATATATATATATATTATATATATATATATATATATATATATATATATATATTAACATTTTTATGTAATTTTAAAGTTAATTTTAAGTTTTATGATTTGGTTAGTTTTGAACAATATAAAATATTTATCAATTAAAATTAAATGAAATAATTTATGAGTTATATATTTTTTATAAATTATTTTATTATTTAAACAAAATTTTTGAATATGAAATATAATAATTAAAGTTAAATAAATTTATTTATTTGAAAAGTATAAAAATGAGAAAGTATTATGAATAAAGTGAATGATTTGGTAGAAGAACTCATGCAAGAATTGAAGAAAAATGAAAAACTATTGGAGAGAAAATTCTTAAATAAAAATATTGTTAAAATATGCAGGTGATAGTGAGACCCAATTAAAAATTGATGTTAAAAATTTGACTGATGGAGATGCTCTAAGTCATCTTCGTGATTAATTAAACAATCTCTATAAGGACAAGCATCATGCAAAACATAGAAGCATATACTGCTAATATAAATCTCAATGAATAGTAATACCCAAAAACACACATGCATATGCACATAATATATTGTCTGAATCTGATAAAGTGAATGAAAGTTTTCGTATATCATAATCAGAAGACCCCCTATTCCCTTTATGGGCCAAGGCCAATGATATGACCATCTCTTGGATATTCAATGTAGTCACACAAAAAATCTGCAACAACCTAAAATATGTTGATGTTGCTCACTCTGTGTGAATAGAATTAAAGGAAAGGTTTGCTGTTGGAATATGCCTGCATCAAAATTTATTCCTTTGCATATTCCACTTTGATTTGCTTGCCTCTATTACTACGTGTTACAACAAGTGGCTAAAAGGGTTGCGTACCGGTTAGTGTGGCAACTTGTTTAACATCACATAAGTCTTAGATTAGGAGAGTCCAAGTCTTAGTCCTACTCTTATATAACGATCGATAGACTAGCGATTCATGTACACCAGCACTGAACATCTAATGAAGATATCCTACAAGTAGACTTACTGTAACAACTGACCTTGATCTGAACGTGCGTCATAGAGATGAGATTGCAGCTGCTCCAAAACAACAAAGTGTTCAAGCTCAAAAGGTCATTCCGACTTTAAAAGCCTGACATCTCAAGATCTAAAAAATCCATTGGATATTTCCCTACTTATCCAATAGATATTCTCCCTCTACATTTGGTCCGAAAGGTCAAAAGAATCTACTTTATTAGACAAACCATTTGTTAGTATACTATTCATCAGACCAATTCTTTAGAGATCGACACGTCAACTCAATCTGATAGGCAAATGTTCAAGATCTGCAGCGAAAGATTTTATCCAACAGACCTCTACATCAACACTACTCCAACAGATATAAAATCTCTAAATATATCTCAACAATCTAAAGACCTCTGTCTATAAAAGAAATCCTTCTCATCCATTCTCAATAAGCAAGCTATAAGCTGCAAGCGAGCTGAGGTGATTGACAAGGCTGTGAGATCTACAAAGGAAATCGTCTTCAACAACGATCCTCTTAGATCTTCACAAGAGATCACGGTGAAAGAACCCAGACCTTAACAAAACACATTCAGTGTATTGCTAGGAAGAAAAGAGAAAAGGAGAAGAGTGATCAGAAAATCTACATGACAGATATCGGTGTCTTGATCAAGAACTTACTTCTTCATTTGAGTTCTTCAACCTCCTTCGAATATCTCAATCTCTACCAAAGCTTCAACGACTTTATTCTTAAGCTAGAGGCCAAACACTTCAGATCTAGTTGAAGATAGATCTTGGAAAATGCCCAAAGAATATTAAGAGCTGTCTGTCTGCATTGCATTCATATCTTCAGACTTGTACTTCATTGCAAGTACCGTTGGTTATGCAATCATTGATCATCATAGGGAATCGAGTGTCCAACACTCAGTCGTTCAGATATTTTATACTCCCTCCGTCCCCAAATTATTGTCCTCCTTTCCTTTTTCGTCCGTCCCAAAATAATTGTATTGTTTGAAATTTTCCTTTTTAGGACAACACTTTTACCACTCTACCCTTACTTTTACATCCTACTTTAATTATGGGCCACATACACATGGGCTTTAAATTAAACTACACATCAAACTAATATTAATAATCCAGTCAAATGTGTTTTCTTAAACCGTGCACCAAGTCCACTAGGACGATAATTTAGGGACGGGGGGATTATCTAAATGACCCTAAAAATTGTCTTCTCATATCTATCCCTCGTTTTCGTCTCCTACTACTCTTCTTGCTTGGGAATTTCATTTATGAATTCTTGAGTAGATGTTGGAGAACAGGAGCAGGAGGATAGACAATGTACATAGAGAGTCTAGGTGGATGTATTCTATAAGTTTGTCTTTGAATAAACAACAGACTTTCTTTCATATAATATCTTCTTCAAACTCAACCTTGATTCATCTATGAGCTTTTATAAACTGTTTTAGTCCTTCAAAAGTTATCTTCTCATGAATCCTTAAATATACATTTAGAGAAGGATTAAGTACGATGTTGTTCTGAACATACATTCGTGTGCAGCTACTTAAGACTTCCTTGATAAATATATTTAGCCTTAATCATTCAGCTGCCAAATCCTTTTATAGGCTTTCAGTTTATAAGCAGTCTGCCAGCAGAGTTCATTACTCTGCTCTGAAGAAGTCTAATGTTCTGAGTTATCAACAGACTTGCCTCGATTATAGACTTCATATACCTTAAAATATGTTCTTAATGAAAATCCTAAGATAAATTTTAAAATGGCATTATAGGCTATTAACCCCCCGCTCTCTAGCCTATTTGAGCATACTTGTGGACCAACATTTGCCAACATAAATGGGCACGTGGTCTTCCAATTGGAGAGAGATATACATAGGCTTAAACAAGGTACGGGATCTGTGAAATTGTACTACCATAAATTAGGAATCTTTCAAGGATACTGGGATGAAAGCATAACATTGGATCCAATAACAGCCTGCAAATGTCCCTGTAGTTAGGAATCTTTCAAGAATCAAGAATCATGGGAACAAAGAAAAGAACTCATACAGTTCTTGATAGGTTTACACGACAACTACATGAATATAAGAGGGCAGGTCTTGAGGATGAAGCCCTTGCCCACCATTGGGGAGGCATACTACATGATAAAACAAGAGAAGACACAAAGGCAAGGGTATGTTTCTGAGTCTGGTTTCCTTGCAGCCAATATTGCTTAGACATGTCAACCACAAACCATGCCAGACAAGTTAGCTCATGGATCCTTCCAAGGGAAAACTGGCTACAACAAAACTCCCTTCAAAAAAAGGATCTTATGCAATTACTGGATCAGAGGCCATTTTAAATATGAATGCTTTAAACTCAAAGGGTTTCCAATAGGGTAACCTGGAAATCCTAGTCATCCAGTACATAAAGCCAAATCCAGTAAAGAGCAATTTGGGACACCAGTGAGGAACCAAGGAAACTATGTTAATCAGCCACAGGCCCACAGTCAACAAACCCCATAATTATGCAAGTCCAATCTGCCCAAGTCAACACTGGAGATGAAAATGGCAAAACTAACATAGGGTAGACTAGTATTGAGCAATTGCAGATGCAGATGAATAAAGTCATGAATATGCTTAAGGCAAAGGATAGCCCTAAGGGGTATAATTCCAACCAGGCTCGAAAAAAATTCATTGGTATGACACACATAGCAGGTACATCCATTGCAGAACACCATCTTTCCCTTCACTCCCTAAACACCTGGATCATTGATTAAGGTGCCATGGATCATATATGTGTTTCTTTATCCATCATACATGACATTGAAACTCTTAATCATCCTATAATATTGTCCATGCCCAATGGTGCCAAAGTCAGTGTCACCCACATTGGGAAAGCCTTCATCAATCCCCAATTGACCTTGGGAAAGGTTTTCTACATACCCAAATTCCATTACAATCTTCTTTTTGTATCCAAACTTTACTTCCAAATTAACTGCCATACTCTCATTGTTGGAAAACATTGCATTTTCCAGGACCAGAAGATGACCAAGACAATTGCTACTGGTGAATTGGTTGAAGGCATGTATCTTCTCAAAATTGTTATCCCTTTTAGTAACACACATGTTTGCTCCAACACTTCAAGAAATAAGGGCATTGTTTGTTGGCACCAAAGGCTAGGTCATAGCTCTTTTAGCACACTAAAAAAGATTGATTTTATATCTCATCTTTGTAATGATAAAATTTCTGGCAATGAAAGCATTACATTGTGTGATATTCGCCCTTTAGCTAAACGACATTAATTGCATGTCAATCTCAGTAGTATCAAGAGTAAGGAATGCTTTGATCTTATTCATTGTGACTTATGGGGACCGTGATGTGCGCAAAAATGCAACTCGGGTAAAAATACCTGATCGTATCAAGTAATAAAGTGTACATAAGTACGAGTTATCGATCCCACAGAGAATGTACGTAATTTTCACTCCAACTAAGTATCAAAATTAGACTAACTAATTATATTTGAGCGAAAAAAATGATTAAAAACTAAAAATATAAACAACATAAGAAAGCAATAAAAATCTAAACTAACACGCAAGTAGTTTGGCAACAACAAATCAAGATTAAAAAGATAGGACTACAATATTTCTAGTCTAGTCGGTGTTTAATTTAATCATCTTTTTACTTTTTTAAATTTAAGTCTTAATAGTCGGGTGCACGAAATTAGTTAACTATGTGTTCTCGCATCTTATAGCAAGTTAGCAACCCTAATCTCCCCGACCTCACGAATGGCTAAGGTGGATTGAACGCGTGTCAAAACAAGCACCCAATAACTATCTACGCACGATCTCCTCTCGGTCTCACGTAATGCAAATAATTATTGTGATTTTCGGAATTAATAGGACGGGCTTTCGCAACGTATCCTAGCATTATCTAGACTATGCATGTATGTAAGCATGTAATGTATGTAAACAAATTAGCAAACCCCCAAAAAAATTTAGTCTAGCCCTCTTTTGTTTTTTTTTTTAAACAAACCCCCTAACAGAGTCGCCACTGTGATAACCCCATTTTGAACCCGCCCTCGCTGTTGAGAAGCGAGTGATGTTAAAACATTTAAACATTTAATTACTTTGTTTTAAAATAATAATGACAATCTTTGTAATCATATGAACCTATTTTTATTATTTACAATATCTAACTATGCAAAGAAAATATTATAGTTTAGCTACATCCTGAAACATGAAATAGTTATGGTTTTATGTACAAATATTATTTATAAACATGCATAATTATTATATATACATTTTATTTATTATTTACTACATTAATATGTATATTATCATATTAACTAATTAGAACATTATTTATAACTAATATTTACAAAAGCTTGCATAATATTAATTATTCTACATTTAATTTATAATAACGGGAACAGAATAGTATGAGGTATCTACCTCTTGAAGCGTGAGTATCTGAACCTGGTATATATGCCTAGGCTTTAACCCACTAGGCGTTCGTAGTTTTTAGGTGTGCTTCCCCTATCCTTCCGATAAAGGAAGTCTTTTTTCTTTTGTTGCTGCTGCTTTTGTGGTAGGTAGTATGCTTTCGCTTTGCCCCAGAATTGGCAAATGCGGTGGATATATGAATGTTGTTTGTGTTTTGCCAGAGTAACGGTGGTTGTTTTTGTTATTGTTGTTGTTGTTGTTGTATCTTCGTTGTATCCGATCAGCATAACCACAGTATTTGGCTTTTAGGTCGGCTCGCCGAGGCGAGGATGGAAGGGGCTCGCTTGCTCGGGCAAAGGAGGAGGCTGCCGAGGGGGCAGGAGGCTAGGGGCCGAAGGCTCGAGGGGTCGCTTGCACAAGTTAAGGGAGGAGGCAGGCTGGAAGCCTTTGGCTCACTTCACGAATAAAGGGATGAGAGGAAGAGATGGAAGCCAAAGAGGAGAGGCTTTGGGGTATGAATGAAAGGAGGCCTTGGGGCTTCTTTTATAGGCCAAGATGAAGGTGGGCAAGGCGGGCAAGGAGATCGGGGTGGCCAGTGGACAGGCTTCTCAAAACTGGACGTGAGCACGACATCCTGCATGAGAAGATGAAACTTGAGGGGAGTGGCTCCAAGCAGTTTGGAACGGCTCCATCATGGCAAATTTGGCTTTTTTGACCTTTTCTCATAGTTGTCTCCATTAATTTCTTTTCTTTCAGAAACATAACAGAATTGAAGTTTCATTAGTAATTTACAAATTATATATTCTATAACATCGTATTATAGGGGTACGAAATTGGGGTGTCTAAAGAGCCCCTCAACGACGTAGTTTGCAAGTGAACGTGAGTTCACAGGCAAACGAACGTTGTTGATAAGAATAGACACCCAATTTCAGGACATGCATCGCTGGGAAAGTTTTAATATTTGAAAGTATGATGCAAGTCGAGGCGTGGTGGAAATCTCCTCCCTCCTCACTTATTTTCTTATTTTTTTCTTCCCCTTTTCTTTTGAAAAATTGAAATGCTTGTAAAATTGCAAATGTTTGCGAAATTTAAAATGCATGCGGAATTTAAAATGTTTGCGAAAGATGAATGTGGTCAATTCCTTCAGTCCCAGGGTTTGCACCCCTTGCGGAAATGATCAACATTCAGAGCTTTCATAACAACCAAGATTTTTTTGTGTGGTCAATTCCTCAGTCTCGAGGTTTGCACCCCTTGCGGAAATGATCAACATTCAGAGCTTTCATAACAACCATGATTTTTTTTTGTGGTCAATTCCTCAGTCCCAGGGTTTGTTCCCCTTGCGGAAATGATCAACAACCAGAGATTTCATAATAACCAAGATTTTTCAAATGTCACATTGAAATTAATATTCATTACAACGTTCAAAGATTTTTTTTTCAAATGTGCTTCCCTTAGTATAGGGAAAGCAGGTGGGATTTTCAGATGTGATTCGCCCAATATAGGCAAAGCAGGTGGGACTTTCAAGTGTGCTCCGCCCAGCATAGGCAAAGCATGAAACGCCCCGACCCCCATGTCTCTATACGAGCCTCGGGTCGAGTGTCTAATAAACACTTAAAACTCCTACAAAGCCTCTACTAATTACGGCTAAACAAAAGTCAATTGACAAAACATAATAATTCATGTGAATAATATAAATACCACAGCTTCTGAAAAGCCGGAAAAACAAAAAAACCCACAAGCTATTACTCGAAAACTAAACACAATGGCTCTAGGCCAACCAACTAGTGAATTATAATACACTAGTAACAATTAAAACCCATAATTGAGTTTATATAACTCTATACATCCTCGTCCTCATCGCTATACAAAACAAGCCTTCTAAGAGCTACAACTCAATAACCTGCTAGGTCTCGCATGTCTTACTGATCACACGTGAACTTCTGATCTCGCTGGATCAAATTCCTGGATAACTACACACTAAAGTAAACAAACACGGGGTGAGTGATAACTAGGGTTTAGGCTAGTGCTTATCAGGTTTGGGTCATTATAGGGCCAACACGATAAGGCACGATAAAAAATGAGTTGTTATCGAGCTGGCTTGATAAGCACGTTAAGGCACGATAGCTAAAATATACATGTTTTTAAAATATATTTTTTAAAATTTACTAGGGGTTGTTCACTTCTTTCAAATTATTTTCATGATTATTTCATAGTTTTATCATTTGAAAATTTATGGCTTTTAAACTACTAGACTATTTATATTGATAAATTTTCAAAATATGTATTAAAAAATCAAAATTATATATTTTATAATGTTTATTAGGCTTAACGTGCTTAACGGGTCTGACTAAATAAATTGTACTTTTTTGCTTATCGTGTCTATAGTGTCGTGTCGTTCTTTTCGTGTTTTTATCGTGTCATGTTTGAGTTTTAATATTAGGCACGATAAGTTTATCGTGTCGTGTTTGTGTTCGTGCTTATCATATCATGTTGTTATCGTACCGACCCGATAACGACTCAGCACGACCGATTTGCCATCCCTAGTGATAACTCAATAAGTTACTACGTGATCTATATGGCATGTTGTTATGCACAAATAACTAATACATAATACACAATATACGATACACCAAGCATATAAATTCATATACTTGCATACAATTCACTTTGATTATGTTATAATGCACATTGACTCAACCTAATATAAATACATAGTCAGGATATAAATTAGTATCTTAATCTGATCTGTATCTGAGTTGAATCTGCAGGAGTGCTTTTGACTTATCCTACTATAAACACTGTAGCTGTGCTGCTGAAGCAATACGCATATATGACTACACCAGAAATCCAGAACAACACTATAGATATGTTGCTGTCGCGATACACATAATATACTGTCTGGATCTGATAGTATCCAGAACTGAAAACCAAAGTTATGTCTGAACCCAATAGTATCCAGAAAATACCGACCTTGAGACTTAACCAGGAGTCTCATTACCCCGAGTTTTACCCAAGAGTCGTAGTTGTGTTTCTGTTGCAGTACACATGCTGAAATCATGTCTAAACCCAATAATATCCAGAACCAATGACCTTGGGACTTAACCAAAAGTTTCGTTACCCCGATGTTTTACCCAAGAGTCTAGCTTTCTGTCTGTCATGCAAATTGCTCTAACAAAGGCTACATCCTTTTTACGACCAATAACAAAGAAGAGACCCATGCAACGACCCGTAGCGATCATGAGATTTAACTCTTTTAAAGACTATTGTCGTCTCATTGTCGACACAACCACAAATGTCAGCTGGACTCAATGCGATGCACAAGTAGATGTTTACTTGTAATAAACACAATTGTTAAGTTTCAAGTACGGGAACCCAACACACATACCAAATATGAATGTTTGCTCGTAAATAAACACAGTTGTTGAGTTTCAAGTATGGGAGCCCAACACACATCAAACATGTATTTGCTTAAAACCAACATTATAGCTAAATAATTTCAACGATAACAAATGCAATGTTTGTAAGTACTAAACGTTAAACAATACAAGAGTAGGCCACTGGTCCTACTACAAATACCCAGTACAGAAGACAAGTCTATAAATACTACTCTCTTGTAACAATCTCAAGCAGACCATTGAATATATATTATTCATCAAGCACATAAGTAACCACACCTTACCTTAGAATCGTTATTGTGTCCATAACTACTGGACACCTATATCAACACAGGGGTATTCCTCTAGTCCTACCACCCAAACCAAGAGAAAATAGTTGAGTCCATAAATACTAGACATCATGCTCAATCACAGCATAGGTCAATAGTGCCTATTACATCATAAAATACAACGCGACTACTAGCGAGTATTGAACATTATATCTTATAACATATAATGTTATCACTAGCTATCTATGAGTATTAAACACTAGATAGCTCAAGAGTAGGTCAATGTCTCTACCACACAGAATACACCAACTTGCTGCCAATGACAATCTATATCATACATAAACTTTATATTTTAGTTCATGATTACCTCGTATCCGAGTGGTGTATATGTGATAATAAGAACATGTTCTCAATCCCGCTATTCATAACACTGTCAAACAATACTTACTAGCACCTTAACCCTTTATATAAGTCTCGTAACTTATCCATGATTTACCTAATCTGGGTTAATCACTCTCCACCCATACTATGCACAAGCTTACAAGTCCAAGGTTTCAAATCAAATGTAGTACAAGTCAATAATTCTTACTACCTGATAAAATATCGTATAAACCAAGGAATCAAATACCCAAATTAGATAACTTAGTTATCTTAAATACCGACTCTGCTAATTAAGTTACAAACACAAAAGTTATTTGCTATTAAATAGTTGCAATATCCATCAATTGACATATAATTATTTATGCTCATAACTAGTACGAATCAACATGTCATTTAGTACATGCATACAAACATCTATTAATTGTTACAACTTCACGTAACTGAATTTCAGATACTATTTGCATATCTTATAGCATTTATTGAAACATCAATTTACTCGTAGTTAATTATTCCAAAAACTAAATAAGTTTAGCCTAAGAATAATATCTTTTAAAATATTTTAATTCCATGTTGGAACTATATTACTCAATTGACTAAAATAACTCCCACAAAAACATCATATGTATCACATATTATTGTATACTCGAGTAAATAAGGGGATTAGTAACTTACCGATTAGCGAAATTTCTACTTATTAAATACCACTTTCTACCACCAATAATAGTCCACGGCACGAACCCGTAATTTGTACGAAGTTCCATCGGTAGTTCTTGGCTTAAACTTGCAAAATGTAAAAACTGACTTTCTTCAAATTATCTCCCTCCGTACGGTTTGCCTTAGAGATTAAGTGGAAGAGAAAGCTCCTGTACAAAGAAAGCTCTAGCATGTGAAATCTGATTTTTTTTTGGACAAGTCACTAGAGTAGGAGATGTTTAGATAAAATTTGGAAGGAGCAAATATAAAAAAGGGGATCATAATCGAATTTCGGACAGGATAATAAAAAATGCAGGGGTTTATTTTTACTTTATTTTGATTTATTTTAATATTATTATTCTGTTTTATTTATTTATTCCGTGTAAAATATGTAAATATTCTTTTATTTTGTAATATTATTTGTACATCCATACATGTTTGCATTTTTTATTATATAAAAAAATCTTCTTTCCTTTAATAGAAATATGCTTGTTTTTTTTATTTTCTCTTTTATATTTATTTGGATTCTTGTGTGTGTATATAATTTTCAATTTTTAAAAAAATTCGTTTTCCTAAAAAGAAAAAAAATCGTTTTCCAAAATTAAAAAAAGTAAAAAGAAACTCATGTTCTCAAAGAAAACGAAAAAATAGTTTTTCAAAAAAAATCGTTTTTCATTAATGAAAAAATATAATAATAATTTTGTTTTTCAAAAAAAAATGTTCAACAAAAAAATTTAGATCAAAAAGAGCAAACAAAAATTTATTTGTTTTTTCAAAAAAAAAAAAACAATTTTAGTCGCTAAGCGGACCAAAACGTTAAAAGGAAATTCAGAGGGCCTAAATGACAAAAGAGAAAAAGGTGAAAGGAATAAAGTGGCAAAAAGCCAAAAGTGACTATGAACATGAATGTGGGTGCGGGCGCCCAAATTGACTACGGGCTACGCCCACCCCTTTTCCTAAGTGGCCAGCTTCTCTTTTTGAACAATTTTATCCGATGTTGGGTCCGTTTTATTAATCGGGTCGCCCATTTTTACCGTTTCGTGCACCCATTTTTCCTGTTACTCCACCTTTAAAAAAATCATCAAAAACAAAAAGTTTTCTTTCTTTAAATCATGTGTTGTGTGTATATATATTGGGATCTTTGTTGTTTTTTGATACCACTAACAATTTTGCAGGGGCTGAAAAATAAAAAAAATTTGATTATTATCATTTACTCTCCTGAGAGGATTGTCCAGAGATACGTAATCATCACATCTCATTTCAAGGATCGCAAAAAAAAGTTTTCTAACAATAAAAAAATCGTGTGTAATATTTAATTCTCTTTTCCTTTTAAAAAAATTGTTTCTTTTTGCAAAAAATATATATAAATGATCATTTAATATATATATATATATATATATATGATTTCGTTCTCTCCGAGCAAGAAAAATAAACATTATTCTTTCAAATTAAAAAAAAAGATTAGCCAAATGAAAATTTCTCTGTCAGAGAAAACTACGATGACTTGAGCCTTGAAATGAGGAACGTAGGCAACCTTCGGGTTCGGTCAAATGCTTTAATCTACTAAAAAAAGAGGTTTTTCCATGTGTTTTCCTTTTGTTTTCCAAAATATGTGAAGACAAGACAAAACCCCCTCACCATTATTCTCAATTGTCATCTCCAAATGCATCTTCCATCTTAATATTTCATAAATGCATCACTATTTGATAAGTGCATCGTTTACTCTCGATTTGAAAAAAAAAATCAATAAGTCCTACTTCGAGATGTCAAGGTCTTCCACTTCTAAAAAAAATAAAAAATAAAAAAGAGAAGCAAAAAAGAAAAGAAAAACAAAGAATAGACCAACAGGGAGCCAGGGAAGAAAGGAAAGCTGGGAAAGCCAAGAAAGCAGAAAAGTCTGGAAAGTCGGGAAATTCAGAAAAGCCAGACGACTCAATGATCATAAGCAACAATTTAGGACTATGAGATTTCAAACCCTATGGGTGTCTCTTTTGCCTATATTACTGCCTACGGCCCATCCTTGCAGAGTATGCTCACTAATCCATTTGGTCTCTGTTATTTCAAAAGTCCAACAAAGTCCTCAAATCGAGCTTTCCAAAGGTATTTATCTGTATTTGAGACTGGTAAATTCTTGCTTCTCATATATTACCTTGTCGAGTCTTCTTCTTAGTCTTTGAACACCACCTATCGCCAAAGTGTCTGCTAGAAAAAAAATTACGAATCGACTAAAAAAAAACATGATAAAACTACACGAGTTGATAATGAGTCATTTCGAAATATGGACCCACAAACCATTAAAAATATAAGTTCGATAAAACAACCTTTTGGAAGGTAGGAACCAAGAATGCCATTTAGGAAGTGGAAGAGTGATTGAAGGGTTGCAATGCACAATCCAAGGCAGGGATTGACCGACACTTTCACTTTCTCCTAGAATCTATTATTGTGAGCAACGAATGTGAGGAGGGATGAAGACGAGTAAAATTGGAAATTTTTTTTATAAAAGTAGACATATGTGGTTGGAAAAAAAATAGAGGGTAGTGGGGTAGTTACAATTTGTGGAAAAGGGACCGACCCGCAATTAATCCTGTTTAAATGCTGGATAAATTGCAGATCGATTCACCTTCACCTGATAATTTTTTTAAAACTATTTGTTACCTTTTTTTTGAAAAACCGCTAAAGTCCACTTAATAAAATTGTTCATAAAATACCGCACCCAAGGAATGTATTATTGCCTATTCTACTGACATATAGACTGTAAAGCATGAAAGGACGGAATATAGCATGTTCTTCATCTAACAAAGTGAAGACTATATTGTATGTAAAGGTTAGGAGTGAAGATCAAAATAAAGAACGAAGGCGGATCTCGGGAATATGATTTCTATCAAGGCGAAACATCTATGAAAAATAAGAAAGCACTGGAAGACACCTTGAGATGATTTGCAAACCTGAGAACTAGTTTTCTTTTAAAAAAAATAAAAGATGTTTGTGACGCCCCGCTCCTTCGTTGTCTCGGTTTTCGTGCTATACTTGCACCTCTTCCCTTGTCCTCAGTATGTTTGGTTTGCGAGAGGGTCTAGATATGTTTGAAAGATCATTTTAAGACCAAAACATTAGTAAGAGACTCCATATAGTTGTTGACTTGCTGAAGTCACAAGTCGTGACTCGACGATAGTCGGAATGCGACGCGATTGAGGGTTTACTTCCGTTTTGTGTTCGTGACCTCGGTTTGGGTCCTAGATCTCTTTAAGATGGTTTGTTAACATGTTTAGATGTGTTAGACTTCAAGTTGGAGGTGTTCCTTAAGTCTATCGAAGATTTGGAAGTTTTGGAGATAGCGTTCGTCTCTATCGCGTAGTTCGAGAATCGAGTCGCGTAATCGCCTCTCCTTTGGGATTCTTATTTCCCTAAGTTGTTATTCAACTTCCTAGAAGTGTTTAAGCTTCTTCATTAGCCCTTAGACTTGCCTTAAAAGTCTCCTTTCATTGCTCGCTTGATTTTCGAGTTCGTTCGTCGATCAGGTTGGCCAGACGTTGTTGCACCCCTTTCGCTCCGAGTTGTTTCGGAGTTGTTTGGGTGTGTTTTAGACTTGTTTTGAGTTGGGTTAGACCTAGAATGGTTGCCCATAAGTTTGGGATCATTTAGATCAAGTTTAGACCCGCTTTGGAGGTTCGAGGCGGCCGTGGGATGGAGCCGAGGCGCCCGCCTCAGATACTGAGAGCACCCTTATGTGCAGAAGAGGTGAGGCGGCCGCATGGAGGAGGTTGAGGCGCCCGCCTCAACCCCAGAAGTGCTGTTACGGGATTTTTCTTCCCCTGTTTTGAGCTAGGTCGTGAAATGCCTATCCTACCCCCTTTAAACCCCCTCTAAACCCTTCCTAAATACCCACACTTAGTCCTAATCAAGTCCTAACACTAATTAGAAGTCAATTTAGTTTGATTAAGTGTTTGATTACTCCCTAACATTCACTAATTGCACTTGAGAAATCCCCTTTGTGCCCTTCTCTTGATTGGAGGTATAAATACCCAATCTTGACCAAATTTTCTGTAAACCATTCATTTATTCATCCTACTTCTTCAAGTTAGAGAGAGAGAGAGTTGGGAGCTTGAGTTTTGAGCCCTAGCTCCACCTTCTTCCTCCGATCCCCAAGGATTCCACCGTTAGATCGCCGCCAAACTTCGGATTCTCGACGAGTGCAACAAACGAAAAGGACTTCACCGACTTCACCGTTTAGATTTGTGTTCTCTTGAGTTTTCACTCAAGCTAGGTAAGTTACCTTCTTTTGCTTTTGGTTCATTGGCCCTAAGGAAAACAACTTGTATGCTATTTGTGGGCAATGAACAACTTGTATGCTATGTTTGCCCAATTTTGGGGATTTTTGAAGTATGAACTTGTTAGGAGTATTTGTAGATAACTTCTATAATTGTTGATGTATATGTTCATCCTTCATCTTGTGATTCTAGGGTTGTGAGCTTGCTAGAAATCATGTTTACATTTTATTTGGGTTTATTGTGGACTATGCCTACGATTGGGGCTTTGGGTGTATGAACTCACATGTTAGTATGAGTAGGAGCATTTAATTGAAATTGTATGATTTATGAAATGGGTTTGATCTATGTTGGGATTATTTGTGGATTTTAGACTTGAGAGTCAATTCCCAACTATTGGAGAATTATTGATAATTGATGCGTTATGTAAATTATGAAACTTAGTATTTAGACTCAACGGAGTTGAAATAAGTTCACTAGAGTGTTAATGAACTCGGGTTGAATCCCTACGATATTTGGGTTTTGATTGATTATGATTATGATGAATTCTTGGGCTTTTAGGCTTGGGAAACAAGCCCGGATTACTTTTGGGGGAATTATTATAATTTGAATGATGTGCTAAGTTTGGGTTGTATGAAAGGTGTAATTAATGAAGTGCGATATTTAGACTCAATAGAGTTGTTATAGGTTCAATATTGTGTTAGTGAGCCTTAGGTTGAAATCCTACGATGTTCGGGTTTGGTTGGTTTCGATTGTGAGTACCCGAGTATCTCGAATTGTGTTCCATTGGTGACACCCATGACATAGAAGCTTATTGGGAATTTAATTAGAGCGTGCTCGTAGAGCACGGAGCATTAGAGATCAACTTATGATCTCGTATTACCCTAAGAAATGATTATTTGAATGAGTTCCCCCTGAGGGAATTTGGTCGCGTGCACATGAAAGCACTTACGAGGTTATAACTACGGCTTAGTTTTGATACCCGTGAGATTGACTTTGAAGAAGTCGAACATATAGGACCGTTGGGACCTGGGTTGAAGTCCGGTGTACCTTTAAGTGAGGATAAATGTTAAGTATGGATTATGATTGTTTTTAGACTAAATAATGGTCTTTGGTTTAATCCCGAGTAGAGGGCTATAGTAGACCTCATTATGTGGTTCTTTGACTAAACTTATAAGTTGGTTGAATTTGTTAAGTATGTGCAAGTATGTGCATTGTTGAAATTGGTGTGTAGAGCTTTATGTCCTACTTGATTTGGTATGCCCGCTATGATCGGTCTTGATTCTTGTTGAGCATGAGAGTAATTATCTACTTGTGCATTTCATAAAAGCCCAGCTGGCATTATTTGGAATTGGTTTTTATGTCAGGGTAGGACGATACATCGCCTATACAAATCGTAAGATTTGTATTCGCTATGGATCGCCGTGCACAGGACCTCACACACCTCCATTGTTGGCCGCAATGGGGAAGTAGCCCCTTTGCCGTATTAGTTAAGTGCCGCATTGGCTTGCTAGCTAAATCGAATGATTCTCGATGAAAGTCGATGCACTCACAAAGCATCGATGTTGCACGAACCAGATATATTGTGTATTGCAGGAGCAACACAACGGAGCGTTTTGGGTATCTTCTCTAACCCTTATGTGGCTTACTACGAGCACTTACATGAAAGATAACGTGATATGTGATTCATGAAGTTCATGAGGCTTGATGACTTAATACAGTTTATTTGTTGGTATACGATTAAGATGCCATGATTTTACATATGCTTGTGCATTATGCCATGCCACGCCATGCTATGCCATACATTGCATTTAGTAACTTACTGGGTCATTATGACTCATTTCGTGTGTTTGTTTTCCTTAGTTTTTGCAGTAAGCTCGTTAGTACGCGTTGAAGCTTCGGGCGCTTAATCGATAACAGGTGGTCTTCCGGGCGATAGCTTGGGTTTATTAGTATTATTGTATTTACTATCTTGTGAGATACGGACGTGAAGTTATGTAAACTTTACTTGGGTAGTTATGTTAGTATTATGCTATTGTATTATTTTGGTAGCCGACTCGTTGGTCGAGCTGTTGTATCTTTTAGAAGTTATTCCCTTTTATTATTCCGAGCATGCTTTAGCTCACTCATTCTAGTAATGTTGGTATTGTCATCTCCGACGACGTTAGTCGTGAGACTTGTGTTTAGTTGTTAGAATTTGAATATCTTATTCATTAGTTGATTTATTCCTCCGGCATGTTATAGCCGTTGAGTTGTCGTTTATCAGGTTGGAATTCTTGTTGTTTTGCCGGCCTTAGGTTGCCGATGGTTTGTTGTACGTGCGCAATGTTGCGTCACGCGAGTCAATGGAATTTATTAGAGAGATAGTCGTCTCTCGACCTTGTATTCCTTAGTTTATAATTATAGGCTTTGGTCCCACTTATTGATTTGCTTCCTTGCATTTCGAGTTTTAGTTGTTCCGTTTTGCCGTTATGGCTTTTACATTCTGTTTAGAGTTTGTGGGTTCAACTCTTGACTCGCACCACTACGCTTAGCGGGTGCTTGTCCGATCTTTTAGCTTGTCTTGATGGCACGACCTTGGGATTCGCATTGGAGTCAGGGTCGGTATCTGATTGTGCTCGAGCTATAGGTTAGCTTTTTCGCCGGGATAGGTTCCTTGGCCTTGTTTGGTTGGGTTTATTGTCGAGTTATTATGGCCAGGTGTTCTTTGTAGGCGTACTATGTCGGGAACTTGGCGTGGAGCTAGTTCTATTATACCTTGTTTAAATGCATTTCGTGGCGGCAGAGGTGGAAGAATGTTAGTGATCGCGTGTGACCCCTCAGCGGATGTGTGGGCTGGAAGATGATTCTTACGTTCTTGCGAAATTCTTGAAGTTTAAACCGGAAAGTTTCGATGGAGAGCGATACTATTGAGGCGAAACATTGGCTAGAAAGCATGGAGAAGATCTTTGCGGTTTTGGGTAGTACGTCGAAGAAATGGTTACCTTAGCGGTGTTTGGATTAGAAGGTGCGTAGAGCATTGGTGGCTTGAATTACGAGATCATTGGAGCGACATGGAGTGCCTCGGTATGGGAGAAACTTTGTCAAAGGTTTATGGTACGGTTTGGTCGGTAGTAACTTCGAGAAAAGAAGAGATGGAATTCCGATATTAGAACAAGGAGATATGACCGTGGCTCGATATTCAACAAAGTTTATGAGTTGGCTCGCTCTTGTAATTATTTGGTGCCGATGAGGCTAGGAAGGACCGAGAGGTTTGTGAAAGGCAAGGCGATATATCGAGGCGGCTTGTTCCATTCTACTACAGTTTCAGGGGCGTGGATCGTGCATGTGCGATAGAGTTAATAAAGTGCGGCTCAAAGAAATTATCAAAGACTAATAGGGGCCTTGAGGATAAGAGAAGGCGGTCAACACCTCAAAAGTTAGTCAAGGGAAGGTGCGTTCGGGTGGCGAGGTGGTGTTACTACTTACTCGGAAAGGGCAGTGGCGAGTTGACATGTAACTTTGTAAGAGGGCAGGACACAGGGATAGGTCTTTGGGGTACAACAGGAAAATGCTTTGTTTGTGGTGGTGGCGATCATGTTCGTAAAGATTG
>CM028377.1:77274673-77321572 GCA_013146195.2 Codonopsis lanceolata
TTTTTTCTACAATTTTTCTTTCTCTGCTGCTTCATTAAGGTACAACACTGCTAGAAAAATTGTGGATGAAAGAACTATACCTATGGATGACCTCATTGCCCAAAATTTAGTCAATTTCTTTTTTGATAGAGGACTTCTTGGCACTTGTCCTCTGCAGCACCATATGTTAGGGAGTTAGTTTTTGAGTTCTATGCAAATCTTGAAAAGAAAATCATGTCTGTTAGTGATAATTTGTTTGGCAAGGTTTTTGTTAGGAATAAAATGATAGACTTCCATCACTCTCTTATAAATAGGCATTGTGGTTCTCCTAATGTTGGTGTAGTAGGGCTGATCTCTGACTTGAATTTATGTGTCAAGGAGTTAACTGGTAGGTTGGTTTCAAAATGGCCAGGGAAAGGGGCAAAGGTTAGTACCTCCAAGCTAACCTCTTTGTATGTTGTTATGAACAAAGTAGGTTGCGCAAATTGGGCTCCTACCTCCAACTCAAATGCTTTTACAAAAGAGCATGCCAGAATTTTGTGTCAAATAGGTCTAGGGCTTCCATTTAATTTTGGGGACTTTGTATTTAAGAAGGTAGTGTCCCTTGCTGAATATGAAGGAGACAAAAAAGCTTTGCCCTATCCCTCTCTAATTTACAGCATTTTAGTAGCCCAGGGCATAGTTCACAAAGAAGCTGAGCGAATGACCCCTATTATTGATCCCCTTCATATTTCCATAAAACTCTTTAAGGGTGATCAGATTCTCAATTTGTCCTTTATTAAAGAACAACTTGTCTAGATCTAGACCCAGATTGCCCTGCTTCAGAGCTTGGAAGCTCAGAACTCTGCTAGGCTAGTCCTGCATTCTGGTCAAAGAGGGGGAGGTAATCCAAGTGTTCCAACTGATGAAGCTGCTGCTACTCAAGATGAGACTGAAGATGTGTGATGAATCAGAAACTGAACCTGACCATGTTTCTGTTTGTAATTGATGTTTGGTATTCAAAACACTCTAAGTATTTGGTCTGCTTTTGGGCTGTAATAATTTCTGTTCAGTGGGATATTTGCATGGTTGATGGTCTGTTGCATAATTGGTTTATAATTCTTATTTGATTGCCTAATTCAGGGGGAGTTATGCTAACAAATGTAGGTTTTGTAGAAACTAGTTTGCGTTGGATATGTGGCAAAACACTTGTCATATTCTTTGACAAGAAAGGCTCAACAAATGGGGAGATTGTAAGGGCAAAATAGACATGACCTATTTTGGCCTTGTTTTCTCCTATCTTGGTCCTAAAGTTTAGGTACATTTTTGGAAACAAAATGTTCATTATATTTTGGTTTTCTTGGTCCTAAAGTTTAGAAGTATTTTTGGAACAAAATCTTTGCAATATTCCTTTCCTAAAGACGTGTCATAGTGTCCTTGTTTATTTGGTAATATAATATAGGAATTGAGGAAGTTTATTCGATTACAAATTCTAACTCAATCCTTTAGCATGTTGAAGTTTGTTTCCTTCTTAATGTGTAGGTCTCCTTCATGGTATAAATAAGGGACATGGGCGAGGCGTAAGACGCATGCTAAGAGAAAGCGCATGAGCAAAGCGATATTCGAGAGTATTCAGAAATCTAGATTTGCTGAAAGTGAATGCAGTTCCGGATGCAGCAACTAGAGAAGCTACATCTGGAACTACATTGAGCTGATGTGGCCGTTTGTCTTCCTAGGGTTTCTAGTAAGTTGATTTTTTAATCCCACGCTTTCTTTACTCTTTGTTTTTGTGGGTTTTGCTCTCCAAGACTTGTTGTCTTGTGAGAGTGTTTGATTTAGTGATTTCACATTCTTTTTGTAAACAATTCATCTTATTTAGTGAGATATTTTTGGCCATGAGACTTGATTTACAAGCATAGGCTTGTAGACTGTTTGGTAAACGTTTGTGTTTATTTCCTGCTATATAATTAAAGTCTTCCGCTATTATTAATTTTCTGACCAATGCACCTTCCTGTGTAACTTCTGCACAAGCTACATTAAAAAATGTATTGACAGTTTTATGAATCCTAGTTACTGTTGATTTTTACAGTTATATATATATATATATATATAAAGCTTGAATACACCCTTTCAAGAAAGGAGGACAACTCTTCAAGTATATCATATTCAAATAAAGTCACATGATTTCAAAATAATAGTAATTATTTTTATTTCTATTTTTTATTCCCTAAATCTAATCAAACCCCTACCCTAAAAAAAATCCTAACGAGATTTGACACTATGACCAACACTAGGGAAAGTGAATGCTCTAAGCCTCTAACCAGTAGAGCAAACCCTAAATTTCAAATAAAATGAGTTTCAATTTTAAAGTAAGAAATTAAGAATCAGAATTTCATAGTTTTCGTATAAAGACATAACCTTTAGATTTAAATATATTTAAACAAATTTTTTTTAAAAGAAATGGGAGTATAATTATCTGCGGCATGTATGGACACAAGCCCTTAGTACGCTTTGAGACGTTCTTGACCTTTCTTTACCACTTGTTTTGTAAAACCCATGTTAGATTATATTTTCCTGGAGATTGGTTCACCTAATTATAATCAAAAGATTGTTGCTCATGATAAAATAAGAACTAAGACACTGTTGACCATAGTACTTGGTCCACGTACAATTCAACATTGTATTATAAATAATCGTCCATTTTGAGCTGATTTATCGTTTAAAAAAATAATTGATTGTATTATAAATATTAGTATAATGTGTAATTTTTTTTTAATATCTTTGTACATGTTACCATAATTAAAATACGTAAAAAAAAATATGAGTTTAGTGGTGAAAATATTTTTCTAAAAAAAAAGATTTTGAAGAAGAATAATTATTTTAATTTAAAAAAAAAAGACAATTATTCAGAAACCGAAAGAGTATAATTATTTATTTAATAATCCAACCAAGCTAATGGAATTACAGTTGTATTCGATCATGCCTTTCCGTATCATACTTACAGCCCTTGACAATTGACATGTGGCAATCGTATCCCCAATTAACCAGATCGCGTGCACGATAATATTTTGAGTCATTATTTGGCATTTACTGTTAAAAGCTCATAAAAACTCGTAAAAAAAAGTGCACCATTGAAGATGCTCCAATACTATCAATTATATTTAGTCTTCTTTGTTCTCACAGATTTCTCCACTTATTTACTTATAATTGGTGATACTAAGTATCGCTCAATTGTATCTATTTTGATTATTTATTTTCCGGTAAATTTCTTTTTACATAATTATTGTTTTATGATGTATTCCTTCCATGATTTTCCTATAACTTTTTGTCTTTTTGGTAACAGGTTGGGAAGGTGGGGTGGAGGCGGGGGAAGGAATATGCATACGCATTGGGTGTTTTGGTATTATTCCAAAATTATGTATCACTATTCATTGATATTTATATTAGCAGTATGGTTCTATGTTTTGGATGATGCTTGTCCTTTCGGAAATTGTTTAATTAATCAACCAACCATCGTGAAGATGACTTATAGCCGATGAGAACAAAGTAAGTGGACCTCAAACTTTTTTCCTTTCATCTCTCACTATGCCTGCACCAGGACTTGTTTGTTGTGGTTGATGGCTTATGATTTAGGGTTGATAACTTAAACTGGTGACTGAATGATTTGTGGTTGATTGCATGATAGACAGTTTGTTACAACTGTTGAAAAGCTGCTTATGAGTTGTTATAATTATTTGTTAAAAAAAACTTAAAAATTAGTATTCTTAATTTTATATATATTTCATAAAAGGATGAAATGAGATAATTAAATATTTATTAATAAATTGTTGTCTTCATGCTTTTAAAAAATACCAAAAAAGGTTAAAATTTTAGTTTTTTGGCTTTAGCTTTTCAATACATAAAAAATGTTGTACCTTACTTTTTAGCTTTTGGCTTATAAGCTGAAACAAACACTCTAAATATGACTTATCAAAAACCAAAAATCACTCCAAATAAACTGTAACAAACGAGCACTAGATCATCTATATATTATGTTTGTTGGCCTCCTTTGCATTATTCCTTTTTACACAATTTTCATAATATACATTATTCATATTTATGGCATGTGGCAATACTTAAAATTATTTAACTGCATAACTCAATATAACAACCACAATTATAATTAAACTAGTATTCTTGCCCGTGCCGATGGCACGGCGCCAATTTAAGAATTTATCAATAAATGAAGCAGATATTATGGAAATGAATTAATATTTACTTATAATTTGTATGGGTTGGATATATGTACACTACACAATGAAAAGGAGAGAAAACTCAAATACCTAACAAAATAAAACATTTTACTTTGATATTTATTTCATAAGAAAACCAATAAATAAATATTTTAATTGTAACTACTGTTAAAATACGAAAAGAAAATTTTATTGTTTTCTCAATAACGAAAACTCAGTCTTCTTTTTCTGGGGTTCTTGCTTAACAACAATGGTTAGATTGGAAACATGAGATGCAATAATTTTGTCCATTATTTCTACATACACATGACACAAAGAGAATTCAAACACATTCATTTAACCAAATTTCTGCCCTGATCATCTCAAAACTCGAATCCTCCCACATATTATCATATAAAATCTAACAGGCGAACGGAGATGCATTTTGATCAAAATTAATCAATCCTAAAAGCTAAAAAAATGGCAATTATATCATTAGAAACCAATACATATGCCCCAACAAACGAAACCACAACAATGAGAAGATATGTAGTATTCTATAAAAATAAACTTGTGCGTCTTGGCACGATACTATGCAAGATGAGCATGATCAATATATGAACCGAGCATGATAAAAATAAATTAATATATCCTGAATGTAAATTACACATCAACATCCCCGAAAATTAAAGAAATAACATATTTTATTGGTCGTAAAAGTTTATAACTCATCTTTAAAAAAAATGTATAACTTATCTTAAAAGAGTATAATTAAGCATCAAAAACTATTCTCTCTCACACACACACACACCAACCCAACACATGTTAATTGAAATAAACTTAAAAATGAAAATCTCCGCACACAAAAACCAAAAAATAAATTAAATAAGACATAGTGAACTATCAAATACTATTTTGAAATCGAAATCACAAAAATTTCATATCAATAAGGGAAACTAAACACAACTTTTAAGAAAATAAAGAAATTTAAATACAAATATTCAAAATTAAAAAAGTTGATTACCAAACTTAGAAACAAATTTTTTTCAGATAAAAATTAAATTGATTCAGTTAATTAGGATAACAATAAAAAAATTAAAATACAAATATTTAAAATTACAAATTTTACGAACAATTTTTTTATGAAAAAAATAAATCTAAGCCAGACATAAATTAAATTGAGATTTAGTCGATTACGATAGCAATCAATTAAGAAACTACAACTAAATATTTGTAAAACCGTAAATGCCATTTTATTATTAATGAACTACTAAAAATATTATTTTTTTAAAAAATTGACTTTTAAACGGAGCCTCTTTGCCCGGAACGGAGGGATTAATTAATAATTTGTAAATGAAATTGCGGACCAGCAAAACGGGCCTGACAAAAATTAAATTGATTAAGTTAACTACGATAACAATTAAAAAGAAAAAAAATATTTCAAATTACAAAACTTACGATTTTTTTAAAAAAAAATATTTGTATACGAAATTACGGGTCGAAAAAAAATTAAATTGATTAAGTTAATTATGATAATAATTAAAAAGAAAAATATACAAATACAAATTTTCGCAACCATAAAATCAGAAACCTTAAAATATTAACTGTAAAACTGTAATATTTAATTTTCGCAATAAAAGAGTAAGTCTCATAGAGACTGATGAATAGGCAGGGAGGAGGAGAGAAAAATAGATAGAGAAGGAGTGAGAGATAAAAGAATTGTGGAGATAAAATAGGGATGGAAAATAACGTGATAAAAACGGTTAAGATTGTGAAATTAAATCCTGGTTTGTGTTTAGTATAAGGAAACCCAAAAGAGGATATTACCCAAATAAATTACAGCCGTAGGATGATAAGAAAAAATGTTTGATAATAAAGGGGGATCCAAACCTAATTCTAACAGTATAAGGAAACCTAAAATAGAAGGTTATTTAAATAAATGACAGCCATATGATGATAGTTAAAAAAATAAAATTCTGACCTCTGAATAGCCCTAGTCAATTACCTAGCTTCTTTATAATATAGATTATTTTTAAGAATTAATGGTTAATATCATTAACTTTTTTAGTGAAATATGATCAAACACTTTTCTTAAAACACGTGTAAAATCAATCCTATTTAACTAGCATTAATTGCAAGTTAGTTTTAGTGTACACTTTTCTTGGCTATTGGTTTGGTTATTTTTCAGTTTTATGTTTTAAAATTAAAATGACAAAAAGAACATGTGCTAATTATTAATTAATAGTAGCCGGTCAATAAAGACTTGCACATATAAGAATAGATATATAGCCAAAAAAGAATACTGACCGGACAAGGTTCAAAGCATTCATGCAATATAAAATGTTAGCTTGACTGCGATGGAAGTCCCTACCACTATAGTTTTGGCTTCCCTGAGTGGATCTATTATTATCCTTTGATCTATCATTCACATTTTTCAAATTTACTTGACTCTGCAATACAACTTATTCTATTTTCTCCGATCTTTTACCGAATAGTAACTCATGACTAATATTCTCGCTACCGTTAATTAACATTTTTAAATCGTTAGTCGCCATACTTATTTCTCGCAAAGATCTTGAAAAACTTTCTTCATCGAACGAAGAATTTTCGAACAAATTCTTTCATCCGAAACATCATCTCCGCTTGCCTTCATATCCAAGCAAGATCACTCACACGAGAGATATACTCAAACTTTATCTCGATTTCTCCATATTTATATTTTTAAATTTCTTTGTCAAAACTTGTAAATAATTTCTCTTAATCCGTGCGGCTTTGTCAAAACATTGAACGCATCATATGTTGATTTATAACAAATAATCTTCTGAACACCATCTTCTCCCCTTTAGCTGTATTCTCCGCAAGTTTCTCATCACCGTATTTTTCTAAATCACAGACCACCAAAAAACTGTACATCGGACATCTCAAATCGATCAAGAAAATTAATTTTTCCATCAAACTTAAGACCCATATAAACCTTGCTACAAACCATTTTAACTAAAATCTAGCTCTGATACCAAATGTAAGCTTAGATAATAATACTAATATTAATTAGTATTATTAAGAAGAAAACCAACCACAAAAAACGGAGGAAGAAGAATGAATTTTAAAAGATAAATTATTGTGGGGGCAACAAATACACACCAACAAAGGTAAGGGGAGAATCAAATCTATATATATATAATGACAAGGGTTGATTTTTCCCTCCAAATATCACTTTTGAATTATTAACTTTTGAGTTACCATTTCACTATTTCTCTCTCTTATCTTCTCTGGTTGTATTTCTCTTTCTCTCTTTCCTCTCCTCCATATTTTATCTCTCATCACCACCATCTCATCTCTTTTAAATATGTTTAAATATTTTTCACTCTTTAAACATAAAAAATAGTAACTAAAACAAAAATAAAACAAAAATATAAGAAGTTAGTAAAATAAAATTAATTTGTGGAACAAGCAACTATAAAAAATAAAAGTTACAGAATCAACAAAACAAATATATATATATATATATATATATATATATATAATGACAATGGTGGATTTTTCCCTCAAAATCTCACTTTTGAATTATTAACTTTTGAGTTATCATTTCACTCTTTTTATCTCTTATCTTCTCTTCTTTGGTTATATTTCTCTTTCTCTCTTCCATCTCCTCCATATTTTCTCTCTCATCACCACTATCTCCTCTCTTCTAAATATGTTTAAACATTTTCACTCTTTAAACATAAAAAATAGTAACCAAAACAAAAATAATAATTCTGGAGTCAAGAAAACAAAAATATAAGAAATTAGTAAAATAAAAATAATTTAATGCGGAGGTTAGTAAAATGAAATAATTCACGGAACAAAAGTTAAAAACAAATTCTTAAAAATATATATGTAAAAAAATATGTTAGTAAAATAAAAATATTTGATGGAACAAAAATAATAGTTACAAAGTCAATAACAACAAAAACAATTTAAACTAAGGTTACTAAAAGAATAAAAATAATTTACGGAACAAAATTTTAAAACAAATTCTTAAAAATAGCTATGTAAAACAAAAATACATTAGTTAAATAAAAATATTTGATGGAACAAAAATAATAGTTACGGAGTCAATAAAACAAAAATAATTTAAACTGAGGTTAGTAAAATTATAAAAATAATTTACGGATAAAAAATTTAAAACAAATTCTTAAAAATAGTTAGGTAAAACAAAAATATGTTAGTAAAATAAAAATATTTGATAGAACAAAAAGAATAGTTACATAGTCAATAAAGCAAAACAATTTAAACTGAGGTTAGTAAAATAATAATAAAAAATTACGGAATAATTTTTTTTTCCGTAAAACTAATTCTTAAAAATAAAACAAAAATAATAGTTACTAAGTCAAAAAAACAAAAAATATATAATGGAAGTTATTAAAATTAAAATAATTTACAAAACAAAAATATTTGTTAACGATAAAAATAATTTCGTTATTTTGATTTTTGCTTATTTTTTCTCATAAATTTATTTATTCATAAAATACAAATATAATTTAATAAAAGTAATCATTCAAAAGGAAGAATTTATTTGAGTTCACATTCTATTTGAACGGCGAAAAAAAAATAAGTTTGTTCCAAGACATTCAGGCTCCGTTTGTTTTTCACGGAAAATCATTTCCAAAAAATGATTTATGGAAAATGATTTCCGGAAAAACAAAAGATTTCATTTTCAGGTGTTTGGTAAATCTTTTGAAAATATGTCAGAAAACATTTACGGGTGTTTGGCAAACACACGGAAAACAATATATGAAGAAATACAAAAATAAAAATATAAAATAAACAATGTTTATGATGTCCCTAGAAAATCAATAAGCATCATCTTTTTTTAATAAGGTTCATCTTTTTTTAATCTTACAATTACATATATATATATATATATATATATATATATATATATATATATATATATATATATATATATATATATATATATATTTTTTTTTTTTTTTTTTTTTTTTTTTTTAATTGATAATTGATATGAAAAAAAAATATTTTAAAATAGAAAATAGACAATGTTTAGGATGTCCCTATAAAATGTTACGGAAAACTATATATGAATAAATACAAAAAATATATTCTAATATTAATGCACATATTGAATATAAAATAGTGTTGAGCTTTAAGTAATTTTTCTTTAGTAACCCTAAATTTATCATTAGTGATGTCAAATCAATGTCTATCTTTTTTCAATCTCACAATTACAAATAATTTTTTTGATAATTGATTTGAAAAAAAACGTTTTAAAATATAAAATTGACAATGGTTAGGATGTCCCTAAGTAATATAGGTGACACTAATTTTAGAACGTAGTAAGCATTTATTAAAATTATAATTTTTAAATAGTATGCACAAACTTTATTTATGTTTCTAAACAATTTATTTGTTGAGTGAAATATTGTGTGTGTAAGTAAATATGTGCAATTGTGAAAGGGGGAGGAGGGTGCCCGAACATTTGGAAAATGACTTACGGAAAATGAATCCGTAAGTCATTTTCCGGAAAAGAAGCCTTTATTTTCCGTTGACTCGGAAAACCTTTTCTGTTGACTCCATTTTCCTAAGGTTACCAAACACCGGAAAATGAGGAAAACGTTTTTCGGAAGTCATTTTCCGTGAAACAAACGGAATTATACAGAGTTTTTGAATAGTATAAAATGTTCGGGGTTGTCAGGCCATGAATTGATATTTAAAATTAGTGTTCCAGTAATGTTATTGAGAAACATTAACCATGCTGTAGGGTCGTGTAATGAAACAAGACTAATCATCATAAATCTTGGGGATCACATTGTTGAAACAATTTTTTTGAAAGGAAGCAATGTTGGAGAAAATATTTTTATCCCAAGATTGTCATTAACTTATCCGATGTAAGACTGTCTTTCAAGTTCTAAAGAAGACAATTTACATTGCGGGTATCATATGCAATGGCAATTAACAAGTTTCAAAGTCAATAATTGTACGCATGTCTCTTTTAGAAAGAAAAAAAAACAGATTTAGCCACGCTTATATGTCGTAGTTTCTAGAGTAACAAATTATTTTGGTTTGAAAATATTGATATGCAGTGAAGATGAAAAACCAACTAATAAGACAATAAATGTTGTGTATAGAAATATTTTTTAAGAATCTATAATGATTAGTGATATACTTATATATAATTATTAATAAACTGATCCTCTTTATTTTGTTTATATACGATTTTATTGACGTGCGTTTAACGCACGGGTTGAAAAACTAGTTGGAATTAATGGCGTTGTTATGATACCAAATGTAGAGTTGAAAATAATACTACTATATTAATTAGTATTAACTAAAATTTGATCAACACACATGCACATTCAAACAAAGAAGAAGAAAAAATCTGCCTTTCTGATATATTGTTGTGATACAGGACCGAAGAAGAGGAGAAGGGACGGGACGGGGCGACACAATTGTTTTTTTTTTAGGGCTAAAAATCAGTATCTCTTTCTTATTAGAAAATCTCAATGATACATATATTTATAATACATAAATAAATCTTTTATCTAATTAGACTTGAATTAGATTAAAAACTAATACATAAATAAATAAATCATTTATCTAATTATACTTGGTTTATGACCCAACATTGTATTCAAACATGTATTTTCGTATCACACTTAATGCCCTTGACAATTGACATATGACAATCTCAACGCAAGTCCGCAATTAACAATAACATCGCGTGCACGATAAACCTTATCATTGTGAAAGGTTCATAGAAAAGAGTGAGTAAGGAACGATTGATAGGGGGGGAAACGAAAAATAAAATAAAATGAGGCCTAGCATTAAGACCCTTGTTTTATTAGTGGGATGATTAAAAAGTTGTAAAAAATATTTAGCATTTTCGAGAAAAATTTATGAAGAAATGAGTTTTTTATTTTTGATTTGACATCGTTACTCATAATTTTTTTTTTACATAATCATTGTTTTATGATTTATTCCTTTTAGTATATTTTTCCTATAACATTTGTTTTTTTGGTAATTGACAAAATAAAGCAGGTTGGGAGGGTGGGGAAGGAATGTGCATACGCATGTGTGTTTTTGGGTATTACTATTCATTGAGATTTATATTAGCAGTATATACTTCAATGTTTTCGGAGATTGTTTAATTAATCAAGAAGATGACTTAGAGCATCTTCATCGATCAAATTCTTAACACATTTTTTTAGTTGAATCCTATTATTACCAACATATTTTAATTATATATTAGTATTTGTGTTTATGCTCACAAGACAATGAGTGGCTGGCTGATATTAATATTGAGGTATCAATATTTAAATAAATCAAAATATGTTTTACTCATAGTTCAAAAAGAGTCTAAAATTTTTCTATATGGTGACATACGTATTCCAAAATGTTTATGAATATGTTCAACAAAGAAAAAGAAAATTCAAACTTACAAAATAACCAATTTAAAATTAACACATTTCGTAATCAATTAAAATAATATGATCATCCAACAAGAAATAAAAAGTAAAAAATTACTTTTGTAAGCAAAATCAATCATCAAATATTGTTATTTAAGACAAAAAGAAAATTAACATGTAGAAATATATTGTTTTTTTTTTCAATAACTATGTACACATTCCCTCCAATCCATCTTTACAAAATTGTCATACTTTTTTTTATTTGTCATAACGTAATATTTTAATTTCAAAAAATCAAGCTACATCCATTGGAATATCGAAAATTTTTACCGATAAGTAACAAAATGTAAATATAAATTTTTACCCTTAATTAACTTTTACCAATTTTTGGGAAAATAAATCCGCCAATAATTAACTTTTACCAATTAATTAACTTTCTTGGTTGGTGATTGACCTTTTTTTTCTTGTTGACTATTTTTGAAAACCAAGAAATCGATTTGCCGTTTGCCGCATACTCATTTTCCTAATAAAATGGATTTGTCTACTCCACCTTGAAAGACATTTTGTTTTTTTTTCCACTGTTCCTCTTCTCCAAAACGTGATTCAAATTTAATAAAATGGATTTGTGGACTCATGATTTTCATTTTCATTTCTCACATGATAGTAAAGTGAGTTTATGTGCTACTCTATAGTCTATAATAAATAGTAATGGATTGAGATAAAGGTCGGTGTAAAATGGACGAAACAATTGACTTTCCTTCTTTTCCCTTTGAGGGTCTGATAATATGGAGTTTCAAAAGAATGAATAAACAAAAATCAAATGATCTCGACTCAAAATTAATCGATTGGATCTAAGCCACTCTTAACTTATTAGTGCATAGAAACGGATGAGAGATTAGAGGATGAGAGAAAAGAGATAATGGAGAGATAAGGATCGTGTAAAAAACGGTTGTGGATGAAATGGAATTTGGCCGTTGATTGCCTTTGGTAAAATCAAATCCTAGCCGGTAAATAGCTTTTGATATGAGTTAATCCTGATCGGTAAATAATTTTGTTAAAACTATATCCTGGCCGGTAATTAGCTTTTGTAACCGCCTCGACTGCTTTTATATAATAGAATTTTTTTAAGAATTTTCCCTCCAATAATTTTTATTTTTCTTCAATTCTTATATGCGTCCTATTACCAAATCATTCAATTTATTCATACTATTTTCTTATTTTTATACTTTTTAAATAAATAAATTTATTTAACTTTAATTATTATATTTCATATTCAAATATTTTGTTTAAATAATAAAATAATTTATAAAAAATATATAACTTATAAATGATTTCATTTAATTTTAATTGATAAATATTTTATATTGTTCAAAACTAACCAAATCATAAAACTTTAAAATTACATAAAAATGTAAATAATTAAGATTACATAGAAACATGCATAGTTACAATTACATAATTAAAGACCGTGCATAATTTTTAAAAAAAATTAAACATAGAGAATTTGTTTAACTTTCCAATTCTAAATTAATAAAAGTTTACCAATGAACTATTAAAAATGTCATTTTATTTTACTTAAAAAGTTTATTTTTAAAAATTAAGGCATTAAAGTGTCATTTTATTACCAATGAACTACTAAAAATGTCATTTAAAAAACTTTTGACTTTCAAATGAACACTTTTGCTCAGAACAGATGGAGTATATTATTCATATTTATGGCATGTGGCAATACTTAAATGATTTAACTGCATAACTCAATATAACAACAATTATAATTAAATTATTTTTAAAAATTAATGGTTAATATCATTAAGTTATTTAGTGAAATATGATCAAACACTTTTCTTAAAACACGTGTAAAATCAATCGTATTTAACTAGCGTTAATTGCAAGTTAGTTTTATTGTACACTTTTCTTGGCTATTGGTTTGGTTGTTTTTCAGTTTTATGTTTTAAAATTAAAATGACAAAAAGAACATGTGCTAATTATTAATTAATAGTAGCCGGTCTAAAAAGACTTGCACATATAAGAATAGATATATAGCCAAAAAAGACTACTGACCGGACAAGGTTCAAAGCATTCATGCAATATAAAAAATGTTAGCTTGACTGCGATGGAAGTCCCTACCAATATGGGTCAATTTTGGTGTCTTCTTCCCCTCAGGTTTGGCTAAATAGCAGCTCCATCCCATATTTTATAAAATATGGCAGGCACGTCCCACATTGTTAACAGAGATGTTCATTCATGCCACTATAAAAGTAATTACTTCCATCTAACTTAACAATGAGCGAAATCCCTAACATTATATGTCAAATAAAAAGTCTATCTCCTTAATTGGGAGGTTCTTAGCCAAAGTTCAAATTTTTTGGGTGGATGATCGTAATTGGTCAAACTACAGGGGAGGGCACAAGAACTAACTCCATAAGGCAAGTTCCAGGAAGTAAAGATCCAAGTCCAGATGCCTTATATAAGAGCTATGATGACTAATGTAAGCAACCAAATCCAACAATCAAAATCATTCTAATTCATTTTTCTATCGGAAATATTAAACCATTCAAATTCTTTGCACCCAAAACAAACTTATAGAGTTTATTACATATGGCTATTCAAAGGTTTTCTGCTTTAATCCTCCTTCTTGTGTTTTCTCTTTCTATGAGTATTGCCATCTGTTGTGTTGGGGATGATGGAGTAAAGTGTCAGTGCGTCGACGGGGTGAAGCGCAGCAGCTTCCCAGATGGTTTCAAGTTTGGGGCAGCTGCTTCTGCTTATCAGTTTGAAGGTTCTTTTAACAACGATGGCAAAGGCTTAAGTAACTGGGATTATTATACCCATGCTCATCCCGAAAGGATTGTAGATGGTAGCAACGGTGATGTCGCCACTAATTCTTACCTTCGATATAAGGTACCATGTTATTATATATTGAATCATTTCTTTAAAAATCAAAACGCTTTAGTTGCCGTATTCATTTGTTTTTAATCATGTTGCAGGATGATGTACGCCTTGGTAAGGACATGGGCTTAAATTCCTACAGATTTTCAATCTCTTGGTCCCGTATTTTGCCTCGTAAGTATTTGTATACCTAGTTATAAGAGTTTGTAAATTAAAAAAAATAATAATCCACTCCCCTAAAGTATTACTTCAATAGACAATAGGTGTAATTGAAATTTTGGATTATTCATCAACTAATTAATTACATGCAACTCATTGTGATTTGCAGATGGAAGATTATTTGGTGGTCATGTAAACCAAAAAGGAATTGATTACTATAATAAATTAATAGATGAGCTTTTATTAAATGGTAAGAAAGCACATTTAACCTCAACTCTCTCTTGCGCTCTTAATCTACTCTTTAGTTACAACCACTCTTCAATTCGTCGTGGGAATAATTAATTCATGTGTTATTTTGAAAATTTGCAGGTATAGAGCCTTATGTGACTCTTTTTCACTGGGATGTCCCACTCACTCTAGAAAAACGCTATGGCGGTTTTCTAAACCGAAGGATTGTGTAAGTGGCTTATTCTTTTACTTAAGTTTCATAGACTTTTTAGTTAAGTACATTGCACTCATAAACTCTTATGGCTCAATTTTAACAGGAAGGAATTTGAATATTATGCGGATGTTTGCTTTAAAAATTTTGGTGATCGAGTAAAAAACTGGATCACTTTAAACGAGCCATGGTCTTTCAGTTGAATGGGTTATTCAACGGGTGACTTTGCTCCAGGACGTTGTTCTAATCATACTAGTTGCCTAGGTGGAGATTCTGGCATGGAACCGTATACAGTCACACATCACCAGCTTCTCGCACATGCAACTACTGTACAACTATACAAGAAAAATTACCAGGTTCTACTTAACTCATTATTATAAAGATTATTTCAACAGTGTCAAAACTTAAATCATTTCATTACTCAATGCAAACTGTCTCTCTGACACACTAATCATAATTGTGCAGGCACATCAAAATGGTAGCATTGGAATTACACTTGTTTCTTATTGGTTTGTGCCCTACTCCAACTCACCAGCCGATCAATTGGCTCAGAAACGTGCGTTTGATTTCATGCTAGGATGGTACGCAACGCATTTCTAATCTTCGAATATCTTTTTACTACTTCTATAAGTTGAAAATTATTTATTTGTACAAACTTTGGCATTTGTTAATAAGTGTATATCTAAACCTAAGGTTTAATTTCACTTTTTTCTTTTTCTTTTAATTACAGGTTCATGGATCCTATAATCTTTGGCTCATATCCAGAGAGTATGCGGGCACTTGTGGGAAGTAGACTTCCGACTTTCACATCAAGTGAATCAAAGATGTTAAAGGGGTCTTTTGATTTTATTGGTATGAATTACTACACGGCTACTTATGTCAAGAATGCGCCTCGTGACATTACTAAAGGACCATTTAACTACATTACAGACTCTCAAACTGATATGACAAGTAAGGCTAGAAACAACTCTTACTTCTCACTAACCAACCTACCTTTACAAAAGTATATGGAATTGACTTTTTTTTATTTCTTTTTTGATAGGCGTTCGTGATGGAATTCCTATTGGCAAGCAAGCTGGTATTGACTGGTTATATATTTACCCAAAAGGAATTAGGGGACTTTTGGGCTACATAAGAACAACTTATAATAATCCACCAATTGTCATTACGGAAAATGGTAAATAAAATGTTTCTTTCTTTAATTTATGTTACATAACATTTAATTTCTTTTGAATTATATTGACAAGTTTTCATTATGATTTAGGGGTGGGCGAGGCAAACGATCCTACATTAACACTAGAGGAGTCACTTAATGACGATATGAGGGTGGATTATCTCCACGACCATATGTGTTGCCTACTTGATGCAATAAAGTAAGTTCTTAGTTTCTTTTAAAGTTATTTATTATGCTCTCGATCGATGGTAAAATTTCATATATATTAACACTTTGTTACATGATCTTTGGCAGGGATGGAAGCCAACTTAAAGGATATTTTATATGGTCGTTGTTAGACAATTATGAGTGGGCTTCGGGTTATACCGTTCGTTTCGGTCTTCACTATGTGGATTACAAGAATAACCTATTGATCCGATACGCAAAGAAGTCAGCTGTATGGCTGAAGAGCATTCTTATGGAGGAGCCATCTATCTTAAACAATTATATTAGATTGGTAGCAGAAAGTAGTTCAAGGAATTCCATATAAAACGACTCTCTTGCTAGTAGAAGGAAGAGAAAAAAAAATAGGAATGACTCTTTGTACATTAAATTCATTATCATTCATTCATTCTTTAAGTTGTGATTTATTAGTAATTAAGTGCTTTTTTAAAATGTAAAGATGTACTTAATTACCATTCTTTAAAATGTGATGCTGATTGTATCAATATAAATAATTTGATTCTTTGAATTCTTATCTTTCTTATGTATAGATATGTTTTTTTGAAAGACTTTAAAGTAACTGTTATTGTTATTCGTATTCAAGTCCTTTCATTGCTTTTCATGCATTTTGATGAGACCAAAAGAAGATATGTAATTTAGTTTATTCATTATCATTTCCTTGACATCCCAAGAGTTCTTACCAATTCAAAAGAGAATGTGTCCACTAGGCCAAGACAAATAATATTAAGCTACGAACTAACAAAATTTAGTGTTTATAATATTTCAATGGAATCTCTACATCAAGTAAACCAAATGAAGCAAAAACAATTAATAATCTAACAATGAGCAATAACCCCCAATTGAAACCGATGTCACACACTCACACACCTTCATAAAATGTCTTGTGTGTTTTTTCTGTATTTTTAATTTGTTTTTGGTCAAATGCTTGACCTTTAAAAATTGATCGAGTGTTTTTTCTTTCTTCATAAAATTGTCTTTCTCAATAACTTGTTCAATTTTGAAAGTATGTGGTATATATATTGACGTTTTCAATACTTTTAAAAAAATTACACACAAGTAACGACTTTTTGAAATGTCAACTAATGTTTGTGGTCTCCCTAAAAGATTTTAGCTTAAATAGCAATTTGGTTACCCTACTTTTCAACTTTTTTCGTTAAGCGCACTTTACTTTTTTTTCTTAATTTGGTGACTATATTTGACCAATTTTGTCAATAAGGTCACTAGGGGTTATTTCCGTTAGTTAGATGGACGAAAAAATGTCAAAAGTCGAAAATATTTGAAAAGACAAAAATACACCCACAACCTTTGGACCAGGCAGTGCACATGCACAATCCAAGTCATCGAACAAAGTCAATGTCGAAGTCTTCACTATCATTTCACAACACTACTGAGAGAAGTCAGAGAACTGAGAGACATTGAAGGAAACGAAGGAGAAATTGAAGAGATAGAGACAAAAAAAGAAGGTAGAATCATCAAATTGGCACAATACTGGGCAAAAATCAAGGTCGAATCACAAAGACGAAGGTAAGCAAGAACAAACACTAGTTTTTATACAATTGAAATTTATCATGTGACAAATTACGATTTCGTAAAAAACACTAATTTGTGTTAGAAAATAGGATTGTAAAGGTTTACTTTACATAAAATTGGTTAGTATTGTTGAAGTTTGATATCATGTTTAGAAATTAGAGTTTTTGTTCGTGAAAAATGCCATTTTGGTGATTTTGTTAGAATTTCTGTGACGTAAAATTATGACTTTTCTTCTATTTGGGACGTATATGCATGCATGTATTGAGAATAAATATGTTATTTTATAGGTTGAGTTAGGGCCTCCAGGCTGTAGAGATGGAGGGAACAGGGGGAGTGTTCCCCGAAGAGATGCACCCCCGATCAGAGGGGTAATCAATGTAATTATGGATGAGGAGCTCACGCCAACTCAGCTCGGCAAGCAGATCTATTCTTTGTCAAAGGTGGTAGATCGCCCGACCACTTTGCAAGCAGGAGAGGAGACAATACAGTTTACTCGCAGTGAGTTGGCGAGTAGTGTGGCAGGGGAACAGTCCTTGATTGTCTCTGCTTTGGTCGATGGTTGGGTTGTGCACAGAATTTTGGTGGATACTAGAGCCTGCAAAGATGTGATGTACTACTCGTGCTTCCAGGGCTTAGAGCTGAAAGATGATCGCCTTAAGCCTTATGCAGGAACTTTGGAGGGCTTCACCAGTCATAAGGTACCCGTTAAAGGCACAGTCGAGCTGGAAGTTTTCATCGGTGAAGGCAGCCGAACCCGAGCTGAAAAAGTCACCTTTATAGTGATTGACTTGAAATCCCCCTATAACATCATTTTAGGGGTGCCGAGCATGACCAAGTTTCAAATGGTCGCTTCTATTCCTCACCAACGAGCCAAGTTTTACACCGATCAAGGAGTCAGGGTATTGAAGAGTCAGCCCCGAGTAGTCCTGGAATATGTACGGGATAGTCAGCGGAAAAAGCAGAAGTTGACTTTGGAGGATAGTGAGCAGAAAGTTACCATCAGCACCAAGGAAAAGTCTCATGTAACTGTGAGATCTTCAACGATTGCTATGGTCGGCGAGGGCTTGGTTCAAGAGGAGCAGCGTGGTCACGAGGAGGATACTTTTCCTTTGCCGACATTAGGGTCGGGGAGACAAGTCGAGCAGGTTCCTGAAGTAGGTACCAGACGAACAGCAAGATCGGGAGGAGGCCACTTGTTCTTTGCCGACTGTAGACACCCCAATTTCGTACCCTTGGTATGTAATTCTGGCATATGATATCAAGAACTGTTTAAGCTTAACAAATGTCAAGTTACAAGAGTTAAAAATGCAAAAGGCAAAGCATGATGCGTAAAATAGTAAAATGCAGGGGCTAAAGCGTCAAAATCAGAAAATGGAACAGTAGCTTGGCGCGGCCTAAAGAGGGCCTTGGCGCGGCACCCATGAAGGTATATGGCGGCGCCAAGAGAGCTACACTGTAGCTACAGTTACTCCCCAGTTAACGCATTGTGCAACTTTTGATGGACAGTGTACAAAGAATTTAAGCGCCAAGAGAGAAATTTAATTCCCGAATAAGTCCCCTTCCCGGGCTATAAATACAGAGCTTGGGGCTCACTTTCAAACCCCGGAAAGAAACCAAAAGAAAATGCCGGTAAAATTTCTCATCGTCCCTACGCTGAGAAAATAAAGAGTGAAGTGAGATAAGGAGTGATCCTTCCATCAAGCCTCGAAACCCTGCCAAAACTCCGTCAAACGAAAAACCAACCGGTCAAAGTGATCCCTAGCCCTTTAGTTAGGTATCCACCCTATTTCCCCTGCCCAAAAATCTCAAAATAAATTGTTACTCTACTCGAGTAAATAGGCCAAAACCACTAAAAATAAGCCGTCACTCTGCCCAAATAAGCAAGCCAAAACCACCTAAAATAAGTCGTTACTCTGCCCAAACCACAGCAGCAGCAGCATAAAAAGTCTCCATCTCTCGAGAAAGACAGAGTGAGCACTCCCCTCTCTAAAAGGTAATAGCCTTTAAGGGTGTTATTTTTATAAAAGTTTTCTTCAAATCCGGCCCAATGTAGAAAATATAAGTCGTTGTGCTGCCCGGATTTAGTTAGAAAATACTATGTAAAAGAGCCGTTATAATGGCCAAATATTTTTAAATATATCTGTAATTATTGTAAGGAGACGGCTGCAAGTCCGTAAATAATGTAGTCACGGATGTATTTGCTTTTATTCCATGTCTTTTAATGCTTTGTTTATTTGCTAAATAAATATAACAAAAATCATACTTTAGCCAAAAACCGCTTTTGAGACCGAAAAGGCAAGTTGGGTGCCTAGCACTTTCCCAACTCGTAACTTAGCCTCCGAACCCGTTTTATAATATCTGGTTTTTTTTTTTTGTTTTTCTTTATTTATTCCTTAAAATAAAGATGACGACTCTATAAAACAACTTCTCCCAGAAGCTTATTCCTTAATGTGGTTAACAGCTAATTGATTTTTAGTGGAGTTTTAGTGCTGTGTTTATAGGTTGAAAGAAACACTTCTCCCAGAAGCTTCCTTCATCAAAATCCGGCAGAGAAAATTACGAGCAGATCATCCCTCCTTCCCAATCCTTTTTCTTTCATCATCTCTCTTGTGTTCTTCACCTAAATCTCTAAATGGCATCTTCCTCATCTGCTCATGAATCACCAAAACTCAATCCAAACTTTGATGTAGCTTCCGATGAAGCTACATCAAGTCCTCTTTCTTCTCCAGAAAATCCCGATACTGTTATTGTAATAGCTCAACCTTTACCAGAACCTCTGACCATGATCCTTCCTGGAGAAAAAAGCAATGCCATTGATGTGGATAATCCAGGCGATTTGTCAGGGTTACCCCAAATCGGTAACCCTAGCACGAGGAAATCGAAACGGCTAAGAGGGATTCCCTCAAATTATGAAGATCCAAGTGCAGAAGATGTTCAAGCTGCTAAGAAAAACAAGGTTATCCCAGGAATTTTTGAGGAATCTGTGGAAATTGAAAGCGACCCTGAGGATGAAGATTTTATTCCGACAACAAGTCCGACACCGGTGGTTCAAGAACCAATCCATCAATCTGCCTCTCCCATAATTGCTCCCGTTGAAGAAGAATCCAAGGATGATGACTATCCTATACCGTCACCCCGCGTCGTGTTTCCTCCAGACTCCTCTATTCATGCTCAAGGGTCATCTGCCTCTAAGGAAAATTCTCCTTCGGCGTCCATAAATTTCTCCGATGAAGACAACACCTTGGTTGATTATTTGGTCAAGTTGAAGAACGTAACTTCTTCCAAGTCTGATCCATCCCCACAGCCACCGGAAGAAGACATGCCCCGTCCATCCAGTTCATCAGAATTTGATGATAGCTCCGATAAAAATGTTGAAATCAAAGAATTGAAACCTGAAGATAGTGAGGACACCGAAGAAGTACCTATTCGCATCACAAGAAGCCGTGTGTCTTCGGGCAATGTAGCTACTAATGTAGCTACATCCAAACGTTCTAAGGCATCTGCTTCTGCTGTTTCTTCTGTTGGTAATCCCTTTTCATTTAAATTTGTGTCCAAACCTGCTTCTATTCGATATAACACTTCTCGAAAAATTGTTGATGAAAGAATTATTCCATCTGTTGAGTTAAATGCACAAAACCTCACTCCATTTTTCTCTGATAGAGGGTTGCTAGGAACACTGTCTTCAGCTTCCCCTTATTTTCGTGATCTTATATACGAATTTTATGCCAACATTGATAAACGAGTTTGTTCACCTTCTGATGCCCGAATTGAAAAAGTTTTTGTAAGAGGCAAATGGTATGATTTTTCTTCTTCTGTCATAAATACCATGATGAACTCTCCTGTTTCTGGCCCCTTTCAAATGAATTCTGATTCGCACATGTGTGTTTTTGAGCTTACTGGTGGCACCTTGTCTAAATGGCCTGCCAAAGGCACATCTATTAGCACTTCACAACTGTCATCTCTCTATGCCTTCATGCATAAGGTTTGTTGTGCAAATTGGTCTCCCACCACAAACTCTAACACCCTCACAGAAGAACATGCTAGGGTACTTTATCAGATTGGGACCAATAAGCCATTTGATTTTAGATACTTTGCTTTCAGAAAAATCTCCTCTTTGGCTGAATCTGAAGGAGATAAGAGGTCCTTAATTTTCCCTTCCTTAATCTATAAAATCTTAGTTTCCCAAGGCTATTCCCCTCCTGCTTCAACTAGGCTGTCTCCAATTCTTGAACCCCTCCATATCTCAGCAAAATTGTTAAGAGGAGATAGGCTTGTGAATCTTCCTCTTATACATCCATATGCACATGTGTCATCAGTTCCTGGTTCATCTCTACCATCTGCCTCCACTACTGTAAATGCTACTCCCAATGTAGCTACATCAGCCATTTCTACACACCCTACTGCACCAATCTCTGTGGCTTTTGTCTCTGAACAGTTAGCCATGGTGCACAATCAGTTGGAAATCCTGGCTACACAGACTACACTTCTTACATCATTAGCAGCTAAGTATACTGCCTGGTTGGCCTCACATTCTGGCCAAATAGGGGGTGATGCAAGTGTTCCTGATGTTCCTGCTGCTGCTGTTCCATCTGCTGTTGATGATCCTGAATCTGTTGAAGCTGAAGTTGCACCAGAAGCTGTTCAGACTGCTTCTGAAGCTGTGCAGGACTGATTTTGTAAAATGTGGTTCTTGAAAAATCTGTGGTTGAACATGTTGATGAAATCTGTGGTTGAATTCTTATGTGGTTGGAAATTTGGGTTGTTGGTTGTTTTTAAACATTAACATTGCTCCATGATTCAGTTTGTAATTCTGGTCTGTAACTCCTAAACTATGATTGGTTGGTTATGCTTTATGATTAGTACACATGTTTAGGGGGTGATTGTTTGGATTGTATTCTCTAACCTTTGCAGGAAGTCATATGCCTTGATTATGGAACACTTGATTTGGATTTGACCAAAAATGCTCAACAAAGGGGGTGATTGTAAGGGTAAAATAGGCAAGGCCTATTTTTACTTGTTTTCTCCTTTCTTGGTCAAAATAATATTTTTGTTAAGAATGAGATTTTTAGGAATTAATATATTTCATTAGATTTAGTTTTGATATATTAGGTATCATAATCTTTTATTAGATATTGATATACTCATTTTTGGTAACTAAATCTCTCTATAAATCCTTTGTCATACGGGTTTGTAGCAATATACATATTATGGTAAGAAAATCTGTACATATGGTAAGTTGTTAGATTTTCCTTCTTTCTAATCATTTTCCTTGTAGTAGTTGGTCTCTTTTGCGTGTTGTGTAGGACATCGCACAACTATATATTCAGGAGCAAGGATACGGGTTTATGCAGAGCTTCAGGGAGAGAACAGAAAGATATACAGTCGTGTTTTAAAGCTTGTTGATTCAGAAGCAGTTTTCAATCCAGAAGATAAGTTGTTCGCATGTGCTTGTGATGTTATACCATCAACAATCACATTGAAGTTCTGAAAATTTGTTTGTCTTCCTGTTTTGTTTAAAGGAGGCTGATTTTGTTTCTTCTCACGTTTTGTTTAACTTCTTTATGTGGGGTTTTTGTTCTCCAAGATTCATTGTCTTGTGAGAATATTTTGTTAGTGATTTCACAAATATTTTGTGTAAAACGATTATTCTTTTAGTGAAATTTGTGTGGCCTTGAGGCTAGGTCTACAAGTATTTATCTTGTAGATTGTTTTTGGTAAAACTTGAGTTAAGTTTTCTGTTTTTAAATTATTCTTCCGCTGCTACTATTCTTTTGTTGTCCATTGTGATTGCCATTGTAGCTACAATCACAGCTACATTGGAAATCACTTTGAGTTCTTTTGAGAATCCGAGCTATTCTGTTCTTTCAGATCAAGCTATCAAGGAAGAGGTGGAGAAGCTGCTCAGTGCTGATATTATTGAAGAGATACATTATCCAACCTTGTTGGCTAATGTCGTCATGGTTAAAAAATCTAATGGAAAATGGAGAATGTGCGTAGACTTCACCGACCTGAATAAAGCTTGTCCAAAGGATTGCTATCCTCTTCCTCGCATTGACAAGTTGGTGGATGCTGTAGCAGGGTTTGAGTTCCTGAGTTTCATTGATGCGTACTCAGGGTACCACCAAGTGAAGATGAAAGAGACAGATAAAGCTTTGACTGCCTTCTGGACATCGGGTGGACTGTACTGCTACAAAATGATGTCATTTGGCTTGAAGAATGCAGGAGCTACTTATCAGCGGATGGTGAACAGGGGCTTCAGCTCGCAGATCGACAGAAATGTGGAGGCTTACATTGATGATATGGTGGTGAAGACCAGAGGGCGTGATCATACTGTTGATTTGGGAGAGACCATTGCCAATCTCCGGAAAAACAACATGAAGCTTAACCCGAGCAAGTGTGTGTTCGGGGTAAAGGCGGGAAAATTCCTGGGATTCATGGTGAATGAAAGGGGTATAGAGGTCAACCCGAAAAAAAATAAGGCATTGGTCACTATGAAGCCTCCTTGCTGCATCAAGGATGTCCAGAAGCTCAACGGCTGAGTTATAGCCCTTGGTCGTTTTATTTCCAAGTCGACAGAAAGGTGCTTGCCATTCTTCAAAGTGCTCCGAGGAAACAAAAGGTTTGAGTGGACAAAGGAATGTCAAAAGGCTTTCAAGGAGCTGGTGAAATATATGGGGTAGCCTCCATTGTTAAGTAGCCCGGTCCTTGGTGAGAATTTGTTTGTGTATCTAGCGGCCACAGAGCAGGCTGTAGCCGCTGTGTTAGTTAGGGAAGAATGTAATTTACAAAATCATGTGTATTATGTGTCTAAGGCCCTCACCGCGGTGGAGGGACGCTATTTTAATCCTGAAAAGTTGGCTTACTCGCTTGTTATTGCTGCTCGGAAACTTCGAGCTTATTTTTCTGTACACCCCATCATTGTGTACACGGACATGCCTTTCAGGAAAATTTTGCACAAGCCGGACTCCTCTGGTCGCTTGCTCACCTGGTCGATTGAATTGACCGAGTTTGAAATCGATTACCAGCCTCGGCGAGCAATTAAGGCACATGCTTTGGCTGAGACTTTGTGGCCAAGACTGCCTCAACGAATGTTCCCATTCAAAGGCCCCGCCCAGATTATTGCTGGGAATTGCACGTGGATGGTTCAGTTAGCAGGTTAGGAAGTGGAGCAGGTCTTGTACTAGTTCTACCAGAGCAGGATGTGGAGTTTGAAAAGGCTCTGCGTTTCAAGTTTCCAGCATCGAATAATCAAGCAGAGTATGAAGCCTTGATCGCGGGGATTGAGCTTTCGCAAGACATAGGAGTGCACGAGGTAATAATTTACTGTGATTTGCAATTGGTTGTAAACCAAGTCAAGGGTGATTATGTTGTTCATCATCCAGTTCTGGTTCGCTACTGTACCATGGTGAAGGAGATTTTGAAGGATTTTGATTATTGGGAGTTGGTGCGAATTGGCCGCGAGGATAATATGCATGCAGATTACCTTTCCAAGATAGCCGAGGATGAAATTCAAGATTTGCATCCGGGGGTCATGGTTGAATACCTAGAGGTCCCAGTGATAGAGAAGGGGGTGATCATGGACATTGAGCCTGCCGCGAAGTGTTGGATAGATGATCTGAAGGCTTACATCGAGTAGGGAACCTTACCCGAAGAAAGGATGGAAGCTCGGACTATTCAGAAACGAGCATACCGGTATGTTGTCTTGGATAAAATTCTTTATAGACGATCATACACTAGGCCTTTGCTTAGGTGTGTGCAGCCAGAGATGACTGAGAGCATATTGGGCGAGATTCATGAAGGAAAATGTGGAGGACACCCGGGTCAACGCTCTTTGGCAGAAAAGGTTTTGGCTGCATGGTTTTATTGGATTACTTTGAGGCAAGATACAGAAACATATGTTCGGCGATGTGATAAGTGTCAACGCTATGCTGATATACCTCGGTCGCCCTCTACCGAGCAGACTCCAGTGGTGGCTTCATGGCCCTTCGATATGTGGGGAATAGATCTCATAGGTCCTTTTCCCTTGGCTCGTTCAAAGTTTAAGTATGCAGTGGTGGCTGTCGATTACTTTACTAAATGGGTAGAGGCTAAGCCTTTGACAACTATTAGTGAAGTCAATGTAATCGACTTTGTGCACGAGCATATATGGTGCCGTTTTGGGGTACCCCGGGCAATAGTTTCTGATCATGGGACTCAATTTTCGGAGAAATTCACAAAGGCATGCGAGTAGATGCGTGTGAAGCATTGACAGTCATCTGTTGCATATCCTTAAGGTAAGGTCAAGCTGAGGCCACTAATAATCAAGTCCTGCATGCTCTTAAGCAAAATCTGGAAGATAAGGCAGGAAGATGGGTGGATGAATTACCATCAGCTTTGTGGGCGGTCAGAACAACAGTTAGAGGACCTACAGGTGAAACGACTTTTTCCCTTGCCTATGGGTCTGAGGCCATGGCACCGGTGGAGATGTACTTGCCAAATCATAGGGTATCTCATTATAATATGGAATCTAACACTGTCGCTCGGGCAGCCGATCTTGATTTGATGGAGGAGAAACTGTTGGAATCCAAGATGAGAATGACCAATTATAAGCAGCGAGCAAAGGCCCACCACGATAAAAGGGTTCGTGGTCGGTCATTTGCTGTGGGCGAGTGGGTTCTCCGTAAAATTGAAGCTACAGGCCATCGAGCAGAATGGGGGAAGCTTTCTCCTAATTGGGAAGGTCCTTTTGAGGTAATCAGAATTGTAAAGGAGGGGACCTATATGTTGCGAACAGAGGATTGCATCGAGCTTAAGCACCCGTGGCATGCAGATCACTTGAAGAAATATTATCGCTGATTGGTAGTGTGCAAACTATTTGTCTTTTTTCCTATTTTTAAAGTTGAGGTGAAATGAATGAGCATACGTTGGCTTTCATTTTTTGATTATCTTGCTTACGACATTTAGTATAAACTCGATTATACATTTGGCAGGCAGGGAAGTTCCCTTGCCCGGTGTGAAAGTTGGTGTTCGAGTGGTCTAATGTTATCTCAATTATTCTCTCTTTCACGAGCACGGGGTATCCCTGCTCGTGAAAAAAGGTTGGTGTTCGAGCCAGTTGTTTTGATTGTTATTATCTTGATTATTCTCTTTCATGAACATGGGGTATCTTTACTCGTGAAGAAGGGTTGATGTTCGAGGCAGTTGGTTTGGTTATTAACCAGTGTAAGCTATCCCTACTCGGGTGTATGGTTTGTTTGGAGGCTATGCATTTTTTATCTCGTTGTTCGATTCAAAAGTTGAGTTTTTAAGAAAATGCAGGCATGAATATGATGCAAGAAAGTATTAATATTACATATCCAAAATACAAAGAAAAGATAAATTGTTTTGCAGGCATAGATGTGATGTGGCTCGCAGGCCAGAGATTTTTAAACATCAGATGGAGTGGTTAAAGGGGCCGTCTGGCTGGTGTTTGTTGCTTCCTCGGCGGTCGGCTCAATGATAACAACATCTCCATCCTCCTCGTTGACCTGCGCGGTTAAAGTTTCTGTCTCCTGAGCTTGGGCCATCCAAATTTGTGTCATCAGCTCGCTCACTGTGACTTGGGTAGCTTGGGGAGGGGTCCAGGGGGACAGTCCTCTTTGGGCATCAATTTCAGCAAGAGACTCTAATTCGTCCTCAATGTAAGGAACCAGAGCGTGGACGGGGCGAGCAGAGGGGCAAAATGGTGGATTAGTGCCCCATTCGGCGAGTAACTCTGACCTGATCTCTAGGCCGCTGCACGCTATCTGCCTTAGTACGTGGTTAACCCCTTGAAGGAAGAAGGGGTAGCCCTCATTCTCAACACAAATGGCAAAGTCGGCAGAATTTTTGTAGTCGTCGATGATGACCGGTTTTTGTTCTTCATTGGGGCGAGCTAATTCTTCCCTTAACTTCTTCTCTTGCTCGGCAGCAGCGACCTTGGCCTCTTCAAGCTAATTCCGGGCAGCCCGAAGCTCTTTTCTGACCGAGGAGATATTTTTTAGGGCCGTTTCCTCGGATTTTTTAAAGAAATCCAGGTGTGACTCCAGGGTTTTCTTCTCTTCCTCGATCTTTGAAAGTTCTGTCACTTTAGCGGTGACAGTCTCTTCGCTTATTTTGAGCTCGACCCGAAGGGAGTTAACGGTTTCTTCTAATTGATTTTTATCCTTGGTCATTGAAGCATTTGAATTGACAGTGTCAATTAGCCGGTCGTATACTAGTTCAGCCATTGTGGCTATCTGCAAACCAATTCATGGTTAGTATTTATTATTGTATATTGAAAAGGAAATAGACTACGTGACCAAGGAATATAGTTACCTCAGCCATGCACATTCCAATTTCGCCCACCAACACGGAGCTCGAGTGCTCGACACTTCTCTTCCGGACCCCACCATGTCACAGCCTCCTTAGCATGCCAAGCCTCACCGCGGCAGGATACCCACTGCATTTGTAACTGTTGATCTTGTCAAGGTCGGGCACGTCTACCAATTCGGTGATGAGGGCCCCTGCTTTTTCCCGAGTTTCGGGCATGAAGAAGCCTTCCTTTTGCCACGAAGGAGTTGACGGGATGGAGTCTTCTTGTAAGGACTTCTCTGTTCGTTGTTTGCTTCTTTTCTCTTGAGGAGGATCAGCGTGTGGCCTTTTGCTGGGAGTTGCTGTAATGGAAGCAGGGTTGGTGCCCAGGTTGGTGGGTTCAGCGGTCGTTTGAGTAGAAGGTATCATGGGGGGCAAGTGTGGTGGTCTGGCTTGGTTCTGCACGACCTTGCCCTTTGGTGGAAGCAGGAACAATGGGTAATAGGGCAGGAGTTTGAGTAGCTAGTTGGGTGCTCCTCTTGGTCGCACCTTTCTTCGCGGCTTGAAGAAATTTGCTCGCATCGTTCAGCTGCCTCATGTCTGCAAATATAATGGGCAAGGATAAGGAAAACTGTAAGCAATGGTTTCACAAGGTATTAAATAATTGCAGAGAAAGTTATGAAAACAGACCGGTAGATGAGAAAATGGGTGTGCAATTGGTTCCGATTTGCGCACAGTCAGGACACTCACTGGAAAATTTACCTCCATGGCATTTCCCCCAGAAGGGATGTGGTTGTTTGGTTTCAATGGTAACCCATGGCTCGACTCCTTCCACAGGCCAACCTATGATGCCAGTTAGGCAAAGCAAGGTTAAGTCGGATGTGAGGGCCTGCCAATCAAGTACCCAATCATGTCCAGCTCGCCCATCTCTTACTCCGAGCAGCGATCTGAAAGCCCGGGCTATTGGGGGCTCACTAGCTCGGAAAGCGGCCTTATCGTATTTGGGGAGTCCAAAGTCATGCAGGTAAGGGGCGAATGGCCATCCTACTCGTGATTCAATTAACAGGGCTTTTCCATCCCATGCGTCTACTTTGTTAGGTCCGTCACTCAAATGTTTGAAGTAGTTGGGGTTTGAGTGTCCTGTAATCCGCCCAGATTTTTTGTCCAAAGAAAATAAGAAAATTTTTCTAAATAAAGTCATCTCGGGCTCAAACACGAGTAGCCTACACGCGACGGTGTATGTGACCAGAAACCTCACTGTCATAAGGGTCAGGTCGCAGGGGAGAGAGTTGGTCAGGTTTTCTACAATAAAGGGATCTAAGGGAAGACGAAGCCTTACAAGGAAGAAGTCGAAGTAGAACACCATTCGATCTCCTTGGTAATTGTGCCCTTTCTTCTCGATATCAAAATCAAAGGCTCTTACTCGGTAATTTTTGGGGTCTATACCCAATGAGTAAAACTAGGCAGAGATATCGTCCTCGAGGTCAAGTCATCCCATTTGAGTGGGGGGAGACGGAGATGATCTATTTGCCTTTACAGGCGTTTTTGTTATTTTCAGCTCGCGGATTACTCGAGCTAGGGAGGTTATCTTTAACTTGTTCACCTTCCTCGAGAGTGTTCTGCCCGTCTCTGGTCGTTGTATCCCTTATTGTATTTGGAGGATCTACAGTTTCTTCTGTAAAGTATTGGGGATTTCGATGGACTAAGGAAATCTCTTCCAGCTCGGTCTCTTCAGAACTGGAAGATCCTGTGTCCGAGCTCTCCTCGATTTCAGTGGAGGCTCCATGCTTAGAGCTACGGCCTTCAATTTCAGAATGAGTCTCATCGCTGGAAGACATCCTACAGGAAACAGGAATCGAGGAATACACATTAAACCTTGTTCGGGTAGTTAGGCAAGAGCAGATCAAGTAAAAACCCATGGCAAGGGCATATCCTAAGATCGGTGAACGGGGCACCGGTCAGGTATTCCTCGATTCCTCTATTTGGAGTGGGATGAGTTTGTGACAGATAAAGGAACAAGATGGACAGAGAGGAAACGGGTATCAAAAGCCTAAGTTTTCGAGTTTATAACAGGTTAATCGCAACAGAAGTCATATATAGTCATACGGCATCATCGAACCTCAATGTGGGGGTTCTAGCAAGGAAGAATATAAATTGCAGCAAGAAATAACAGTGAGGGTTCGAAGAATACCCGTTAGATGGGGGAAGAATAGCTTGAAGGAAATCTTGAAAGTTTTCGTTACGCGTCTGGAAGCAGAGATTACGTGTCTGGAGGCAGAGATGAACACGGGTTTGGTTTTGATTTTACACAAATGTGGGTAAAGTTTGAAATGAGGTGGAGCTTGAGCTTTTATATCAAGAAAAACCGCCGGTTACGGGCCACCCCAAGAGTCGTCATCATTAGGGCACAGAAACTGAAGCGTTGCATTAAATGTTCCTTTGGGGAATGAGCCCGCGTGGGGGTATAAGGCGGCTGACGGCGGCCCGTCCAAATCCTTTGGGCTGGCAACCACTCATGAACGTCTGGTGGAGGATGACCTTGGATGAATTAATGAAAAGATTTATCTTAAGAACGATCTTACTCTGATGTTAAGTCTGCGATCAAATATGGTAAAGACCAAGTTACAATTGATACGGTGATTAACAGATTAAAGAGTAAAGAGTTAGACTTAAAGGTCAATAAGGGGAAGTCTAGTATAAATGATATTAATATGGTTAGCGGTAGACCACTTCATAGGAACAATGGAAAATCTCATCAAAATTAAAATCAAGGTCAAAATCAAAATTCGGGCAAGAAAAATGGGAGAAGCAAAAGTAGGTCAAACTCTAAACAAAGACATAGAACTTGCTATAATTGTGGTGAAGTAGGTCATTTTAAAAAGGAGTGCCCTAACCCGAAAAAGAAAAATCAAAATCACGAACCAAACCAAAGTGACTGCAACTTAGCTTCTAGTAGTGATGTTTTCGCTGATGTGTTTATGGTTACTGATTCTTGTGATAACGTTGTGAATTCTGTGCATTCTACTTGTGCTAGTGAATGACTTATAGATTCTGGTTGCACTTATCACATGACACCATTGAAGTCATTGTTTACTACTTATAAAGAAGTTGATGTTGGTTCTGTTTCTCTAGCTAATGAGAAAAAATGTCAAATACTTGGTATTGGTGATATTGATTTGAAATGCAATTTTGGTTATGTTTTAACTTTAAAAAATGTGAGACATGTGCCTGAATTATGTAGCAATTTGATTTCATGTGCCTCATTGGAAGATGATGGTTTGGAAGGAAAATGGAGAAATGGTGTTATGAAAATACTAAAGGGGTCTTTGGTTATTGCTAAATGTGAAAAAACGTCAAAATTTATATGTTTGTTGTGCATTACCTATGTCTACTTCTGATATTTATGCTAATGTCGTTAAAGAGGATAAAACGAGTTTGTGGCATAAGAGACTAGGGCACAAAAGTAATAAAGGGCTAGAAATTTTGCAAAAAACGAGTGTTTTTGGAAATGAAAAATTATCTGATTTACCTTTTTGTGATACTTGTGTTAAGAACAAACATCATAAAGTGAGTTTTCAACCCCCTTCCCTAGGAAAGCATTCTAGTAAGACATTCCTTGACTACATACATGCCGATGTATGGGGGCCTTCTAGTGTGCCCACTTAAGGTGGCAATAAGTATTTTCTATCTATCATTGATGACTTTTCGCGAAAAGTCTGGGTTTTAATAATGAGAAGCAAATCTGAGTCGTTTGAAAAATTTTAAAATTGAAGTTTTTATTGAAAATCAAACAGGAAAGAAAAGCAAAATGCTTAGGATCGATAATGGGTTAGAATTATGTAATCATGAGTTTGATGAATTCTGCGATATAAATGGTATTGGTCGACACAAAACTGTTCCCTATAACCCACAACAAAATGGTGTTACCGAGTGTATGAATAGAACTCTTTTGGAAAGAGTTAGGGCTATGCTTAATACATCGGGTCTCTCAAAATGGTTTTGGGGAGAGACAGTTATGACTGCCGCCTATATCATTAATAGGTCCTCCTCTGTGCCTTTTTATGGTAGATGCCCTAAAGCGGTCTTTACGAGCAAAGAGATTGATATCTCGCATATGAGGGTGTTCGGTTGTGCGGCTTATGCACATCAAAGACATGACAAACTTGAACCTAGGGCTGCTAGGTGTGTGTATTTAGGGTACATGGAGGGTGTGAAAGGGTATAGACTTTGGTTAAAAGAGGAACATAGTTTTAAAATCATAATAAGTAGGGATGTTGTCTTTAATGAACTTGAATTTCCTTACTTGATTCCTGCTCAACCTATACCTATTAATGATGTTCCCCCTCCCCAGGCTCCAATTACGGTGGAGCAACCCCATGTTATTGATGCTAATGTGCCAATTGAAAATGTGGAGAATGAGCATGTCTCGAAAATAGAAAATCTAGATGACTACCAACTCGCTAGGGATCGACCTAGATGGGAAGTTAGGAAACCATCTAGACTTAACGATTTTCAAATGATATATTTTGTGTTCAGTGTTTTTGAATCTCTTGACAATTGTGATGAACCTAAATCTTACAATGATGCTTTAAAGTCTTCCCATTCTGCTAAGTGGTTAAATGCTATGAAAGATGAAATGAACTCGTTGCATGTTAACCAAACATGGACATTGGTCCCTAAACCTAAAACATGTTCTCTAGTTGCTTGCAAACGGTTGTTTAAGATTAAGAATGAGACTGTTAGATTTAAAGCGTGTTTGGTTGCTAAAGGGTTTACTCAAAAAGTAGAGGGGATAGATTATAAAGAAATTTTTTCTCTGGTTGTCAAATTTACTACGGTAATAGTCATGCTTGCTTTAGTTGCTCAGTTTAATTGAGAATTAAAACAAATAGATGTGACAACGGCGTTTTTACATGGTGACTTGGATGAAAAAATTTACATGAAACAACCTGAAGGCTTTATTGATAAGAGAAATCCCGACTATGTGTGTTTACTGAAAAAATCTTTGTATGGTTTGAAACAATCTCCTAGAATGTGGAACAAAAAGTTTGATATGTGGATATTGTCTTTGAAATTCACTCGTAGCTCCTATGATCATTTCTTGTATTTTAAAGTCAACTCTTCTACTCATGTGTTTCTATTGATTTATGTTGATGATATGTTAATTATCAATCTTTGTATTAAATCAATTGAAAATGTGCAGAATTGTCTTAGTGCGAATTTTGACATGAAAGATCTAGGAGATGCTAAAAAGATTTTGGGAATAAACATTGTTAGGGATAGAAAGAACTCCACTATTTCTCTTAATCAAATTCTTATGTGCAAAAGAGTTTTAGTAAATTTGGGATGGAGGATGCAAAAATTGTTGATGTGCCTTTAGGAGGACATTTTATGCTTAGTAAAAATCAGGCTCCCTAAACTGATTTTGATAAAAAGCAAATGGAGAAAGTGTCTTATTCTAATGCAATTGGTTATATTATGTATCTTATGGTTAGCACTAGACTTGATATAGCTTATGCTATTAGTTGCTTGAGTAGATACATGTCCAACCATGGTATGCCTCATTGGGAAGCGGTCAAATGGCTTCTTAAATATCTTGGTTATTTTGTGAATTATGGCTTGAAATTCTCCAAATGCAATGAATGTTTTAAATTAAAAGGTTATGTGGATTCTAACTATGCTAATGATAGAGATAGTAGGAAATCTACTACCTTTTATGTGTTCACTTTGTATGGTTCATGTGTTAGTTGGAAATCTCAATTACAACCCATTGTTGCATTGTCTATTACCGAGTCTAAATTTGTTGCTATAACTGAAGCTTTTAAAGAAGAGACTTGGTTGAAAGGATTAATAACTGAAATTGGTTTTCTAAATGATAAAGTTGTAGTTTATTCTAACAGTCAGACGGGAATTCAACTTTGCAAAAACTATGTTTTTCTTGATAAAACCAAACATATAGATGTTCGTTTTCATTACTTGAGAGACTTGATTGAAAAATGTTTTATCTTACTTGAAAAAATTACATCTCAGTATAATCCTGTGGATATGAATACAAAATGCTTACCCGTGTTAAAATTTCAAACATGCTTAAAAATTTTGAATTTTGATATCGGTGGTTGATTGCATGCTTCGTGTCCTTGTTTCCTTACTTTGTGTTTGGAAAGTGAGTTTTCCCCTTTTACAGTTTTCTTTGTGAAATCTGTCTCTCGTTCTTGTTTCCTTCTTTGTGTTGGATCAAGGGTTGTAGCAATTTATCTTGATACTATGGAACTTAGGTTCTCATAGGTTGATCTTGAGAAAATTGGATACCCTTGAAAGAAAGTGTGAAAGCTACCTATGAACAAGGTTTGTGGCAACTTTCTTTTGGGACTATGAATCCTTGGATTTCATGGGTTGATCAAAAGCAAAATGGCTTCCCTAGGTAAATAGTGTGAAAGGTTCTTAGTGGCATATTGTGAATATGCTTGAAATAAAGTAGAGTTATTCTTATAGGGAAATAAAGTACTTATAAAATTTGTGGGACATAAGCATTGTTGAAATAAACAAAAAATGAGAAAGTGAACATAAAATCAAAATTTTGACGAATGCATCTTCCAATGCAGCTACATTGGGAACTACATCAGGATGATCTAGACATTTTTCACATATGTGTGACTGCATTAGACTAGATGCTTTCTGATCTGATTTCATCATATGTCAGGCATAAATTTTAGGACATGTTCTGTATTGATAATATCAGCCTATTGAAATTTAGTCCTTATCTCAAAAATTGCAAAATAATTACCAAAGTATTCCTTGTTGAAAATTTTTATGTGGGAGTCTAATCTTTGTGAAGTATTAAGAGTTTTTGCATCATGGATATGGGCTGCTATTTTGAATGCTTGGGGTTGTACAATTTTGGAGATATCACTTATTGTGTTTGTTATAAATCCTTGATATTGTTTTGAAATTCAAAATTTCAAAATTATGAAAAGAAATCATGGTTATTCCAATATCAAGTACTCTCATTCATCCCTCATTACATTGCAAGTCAAAAATCATATTTCTAGCTATTTTTGTTGTTGGTGTTTTGGTCAACCTTGATTTTATTCAAAAATCAAAATTTTGTTTTGGTCTTATCACAAATGCCCCCTCACATTCATGATTTTATGCTCCTAACGTCTAATCCATTTATGTGGTTGTTTAAGTAATTCAGCCAGGTTGAAGAATATCTAACTTTCACTCTTTTTCAAGCCGATAACCAAAATTGCTGAAGGTTTTATGCTGCCATCATCTTCTCTTCATCTCTCCCCTCTGATAATCCCTCGATTTACCATGGATTCTACTCCTTCTAGCCCTACAAAATCCCTAAACACAAATCCCTCTGCCAATGTAGCTCCCAGTGAACCTTTTCCAAGAGCTACATCTCCAGTCACTTCATCGTCCCCAAACCAACCAAGTAGTGCGATTTAATTGCTACTCCTCTTCCTGAGCGCTCATGTATATTACATGGGGAAAGGGGAAACACCATTGACGTGGAGGATCATGGGGATTTGACTGGTTTTCCCCAAATTGGAAACCCTAGTACACGAAAGTTCAAGCGACTAAGGGGGATTCCAAGTAATTTCGAAAATCCAAGTGTTGCTGAGGTAGAAAAGGCCAAGAAACTCAAGGTTGCACTTGGCCGGCTAGTTTGAAGAAGCTGTCCAGATTTCTAGTGACAGTGATGATGATGATGATTTTGTTGGTCCTGAAGCTAAGGGTCAATTTGTTGTTGAACCCCGTATTCCTGCACACAACATTGGTAGTAGCTCCACTATTCCTACTCCCCTAGAGGCTGTAGACGAAGACTACCCTATTCCTTCTTCCAAAGTAGTCTTCCAGCCTGAATCTTCTGCAAATGATGAAGCCTCCCATGATGATACTCCTATTGAACCTGAAGTTAATATCTCAGACATGAGCTTCTCTGATGAACAGAGAACTCTAGCTGAGTATTTGGTGAATTTGAATAATGCATCTCCCATTCCATCACTATCTTCTAGCCCTGCCAAGTGTTCAAGCTCCTCTAAGTTTCATGATAGTTATGACCAAGACTTTGCAGAAAAAGAAGTTTCTGAAGAAAGTGAAAAGGTCCCCTTGAGGTTCACCAGAAGAAGAGCTGCCACCATAACAAAATGCAGCTTCAAATGTAGCTCCTGATGTAACAACTGGAGAAGCTACATTCTCTTCTGCACCTGTTGGTGATGGGTTAGGTAACCCTTTTTCTACAATTTTTCTTTCCTCTTCTGCTTCATTAAGGTACAACACTGCTAGAAAAATTGTGGATGAAAGAACTATACCTATGGATGACCTCATTGCCCAAAATTTAGTCAATTTCTTTTTTGATAGAGGACTTCTTGGCACTTGTCCTCTGCAGCACCATATGTTAGGGAGTTAGTTTTTGAGTTCTATGCAAATCTTGAAAAGAAAATCATGTCTGTTAGTGATAATTTGTTTGGCAAGGTTTTTGTTAGGAATAAAATGATAGACTTCCATCACTCTCTTATAAATAGGCATTGTGGTTCTCCTAATGTTGGTGTAGTAGGGCTGATCTCTGACTTGAATTTATGTGTCAAGGAGTTAACTGGTAGGTTGGTTTCAAAATGGCCAGGGAAAGGGGCAAAGGTTAGTACCTCCAAGCTAACCTCTTTGTATGTTGTTATGAACAAAGTATGTTGCGCAAATTGGGCTCCTACCTCCAACTCAAAAGCTTTTACAAAAGAGCATGCCAGAATTTTGTGTCAAATAGGTCTAGGGCTTCCATTTAATTTTGGGGACTTTGTATTTAAGAAGGTAGTGTCCCTTGCTGAATATGAAGGAGACAAAAAAGCTTTGCCCTATCCCTCTCTAATTTCTGACATTTTAGTAGCCGGGGCATAGTTCACAAAGAAGCGACGAATGACCCCTATTATTGATCCCCTTCATATTTCCATAAAACTCTTTAAGGGTGATCGATTCTCAATTTGTCCTTTATTAAAGAACAACTTGTCTAGATCTAGACCCGATTGCCTTGAGCTTGGAAGCTCGAACTCGCTAGGCTAGTCCGTGCAGTCAAAGAGGGGAGGTAATCCAAGTGTTCCAAGCCGATGAAGGCTGCTGCTACTCAAGATGAGGCGAAGATGTGTGATGAATCGGCCGAACGACCATGTTTACGTTTGTAATTGATGTTTGGTATTCAAAACACTCTAAGTATTTGATCCGCTTTTGAGGCTGTAATAATTTCTGTTCAGTGGGATATTTGCATGGTTGATGGTCTGTTGCATAATTGGTTTATAATTCTTATTTGATTGCCTAATTCAGGGGGAGTTATGCTAACAAATGTAGGTTTTGTAGAAACTAGTTTGCGTTGGATATGTGGCAAAACACTTGTCATATTCTTTGACAAGAAAGGCTCAACAAATGGGGAGATTGTAAGGGCAAAATAGACATGACCTATTTTGGCCTTGTTTTCTCCTATCTTGGTCCTAAAGTTTAGGTACATTTTTGGAAACAAAATGTTCATTATATTTTGGTTTTCTTGGTCCTAAAGTTTAGAAGTATTTTTGGAACAAAATCTTTGCAATATTCCTTTCCTAAAGACGTGTCATAGTGTCCTTGTTTATTTGGTAATATAATATAGGAATTGAGGAAGTTTATTCGATTAAAAGAAAAAATATTAAACAAATTTTGTTTACCAAACTACCCTCCTTCCATTTAAAAAAAAAACTCAATCAAATAAAAAAAGACTTTAGCATGTTGAAGTTTGTTTCCTTCTTAATGTGTAGGGACAACTCACACAAAAACCCACCAATCCTTTTTTTTTCATATTTTCAAAACATTCCCGGTATAAAAACAAACAAGGTAAAATTTAATTTCCTACTTACAAGAACACGGACATGGGCAGGTTGTTGAAATTGCGAAGACGTCTGGACTAAGAGAGCGCGAGCATAGAAAGCGACATATTCGAGAGTATTCGAAATCTAGATTTTAACAAAAATCACTAGGTTTTTATAAAAAAATGAAAGTGCGATTAGGATGCAAAGAACTAGAGAAGCTACATCCGGAACTACATTGAGCGATAGTGGAAAGAGGATTTGACATATATTTATAGGAGGATTAATTGAAACTCCTTTATATAAAAGTTAAGGATTAATTAGTAATTAGAGTTTAGGGTTAATTGTAACTTTTTTATAAAAGGAGTAATTAGTAAATAAACTATTTAATAAATGTGGTATTTAGTATTTTTTTTATGTGGCTAGGGTTTAGGAATTGAGGAAGTTTATTCTACAAATTCTAACTCAATCCTTTAGTAAGTTGATTTTTTAATCCCACGCTTTCTTTACTCTTTGTTTTTGTGGGTTTTGCTCTCCAAGACTTGTTGTCTTGTGAGAGTGTTTGATTTAGTGATTTCACATTCTTTTTGTAAACAATTCATCTTATTTAGTGAGATATTTTTGGCCATGAGACTTGATTTACAAGCATAGGCTTGTAGGCATTTGGTAAACGTTTGTGTTTATTTCTGCTATATAATTAAAGTCTTCCGCTATTATTAATTTTCTGACCAATGCACCTTCCTGCGTAACTTCTGCACAAGCTACATTGAAAACTGTATTGACAGTTTTATGAATCCTAGTTACTGTTGATTTTTACAGTTTTATATATATATATATATATAAATATATATATATATATATATATATATATATATATATATATATATATATATATATAAGCTTGAATACACCCTTTCAAGAAAGGAGGACAACTCTTCAAGTATATCATATTCAAATAAAGTCACATGATTTCAAAATAATAGTAATTATTTTTATTTCTATTTTTATTCCTAAATCTAATCAAACCCCTACCCTAAAAAAATCCTAACGAGATTTGACACTATGACCAACACTAGGGAAAGTGAATGCTCTAAGCCTCTAACCAGTAGAGCAAACCCTAAATTTCAAATAAAATGAGTTTCAATTTTAAAGTAAGAAATTAAGAATCAGAATTTCATAGTTTTCGTATAAAGACATAACCTTTAGATTTAAATATATTTAAACAATTTTTTTTTAAAAGAAATGGGAGTATAATTATCTGCGGCATGTATGGACACAAGCCCTTAGTACGCTTTGAGACGTTCTTGACCTTTCTTTACCACTTGTTTTGTAAAACCCATGTTAGATTATATTTTCCTGGAGATTGGTTCACCTAATTATAATCAAAAGATTGTTGCTCATGATAAAATAAGAACTAAGACACTGTTGACCATAGTACTTGGTCCACGTACAATTCAACATTGTATTATAAATAATCGTCCATTTTGAGCTGATTTATCGTTTAAAAAATAATTGATTGTATTATAAATATTAGTATAATGTGTAATTTTTTTTAATATCTTTGTACATGTTACCATAATTAAAATACGTAAAAAAAAATATGAGTTTAGTGGTGAAAATATTTTTCTAAAAAAAAAGATTTTGAAGAAGAATAATTATTTTAATTTAAAAAAAAAAGACAATTATTCAGAAACCGAAAGAGTATAATTATTTATTTAATAATCCAACCAAGCTAATGGAATTACAGTTGTATTCGATCATGCCTTTCCGTATCATACTTACAGCCCTTGACAATTGACATGTGGCAATCGTATCCCCAATTAACCAGATCGCGTGCACGATAATATTTTGAGTCATTATTTGGCATTTACTGTTAAAAGCTCATAAAAACTCGTAAAAAAAAGTGCACCATTGAAGATGCTCCAATACTATCAATTATATTTAGTCTTCTTTGTTCTCACAGATTTCTCCACTTATTTACTTATAATTGGTGATACTAAGTATCGCTCAATTGTATCTATTTTGATTATTTATTTTCCGGTAAATTTCTTTTTACATAATTATTGTTTTATGATGTATTCCTTCCATGATTTTCCTATAACTTTTTGTCTTTTTGGTAACAGGTTGGGAAGGTGGGGTGGAGGCGGGGGGAAGGAATATGCATACGCATTGGGTGTTTTTGGTATTATTCCAAAATTATGTATCACTATTCATTGATATTTATATTAGCAGTATGGTTCTATGTTTTGGATGATGCTTGTCCTTTCGGAAATTGTTTAATTAATCAACCAACCATCGTGAAGATGACTTATAGCCGATGAGAACAAAGTAAGTGGACCTCAAACTTTTTTCCTTTCATCTCTCACTATGCCTGCATGGCTTGTTTGTTGTGGTTGATGGTTGTGGTTGATGGCATTTAGGGTTGATAACTTAATGGTATCGAATGATTTGTGGTTGATTGCATGATAGACAGTTTGTTACAACTGTTGAAAAGCTGCTATGAGTTGTTATAATTATTTGTTAAAAAAAACTTAAAAATTAGTATTCTTAATTTTATATATATTTCATAAAAGGATGAAATGAGATAATTAAATATTTATTAATAAATTGTTGTCTTCATGCTTTTAAAAAATACCAAAAAAGGTTAAAATTTTAGTTTTTTGGCTTTAGCTTTTCAATACATAAAAAATGTTGTACCTTACTTTTTAGCTTTTGGCTTATAAGCTGAAACAAACACTCTAAATATGACTTATCAAAAACCAAAAATCACTCCAAATAAACTGTAACAAACGAGCACTAGATCATCTATATATTATGTTTGTTGGCCTCCTTTGCATTATTCCTTTTTACACAATTTTCATAATATACATTATTCATATTTATGGCATGTGGCAATACTTAAAATTATTTAACTGCATAACTCAATATAACAACCACAATTATAATTAAACTAGTATTCTTGCGTCATTTTTTATCAATAAATGAAGCAGATATTGTGGAAATGAATTAATATTTTTACTTATAATTTGTATGGGTTGGATATATGTACACTACACAATGAAAAGGAGAGAAAACTCAAATACCTAACAAAATAAAACATTTTACTTTGATATTTATTTCATAAGAAAACCAATAAATAAATATTTTAATTGTAACTACTGTTAAAATACGAAAAGAAAATTTTATTGTTTTCTCAATAACGAAAACTCAGTCTTCTTCTTCTGGGGTTCTTGCTTAACAACAATGGTTAGATTGGAAACATGAGATGCAATAATTTTGTCCATTATTTCTACATACACATGACACAAAGAGAATTCAAACACATTCATTTAACCAAATTTTCTACATCATCTGCAAAACTCAAATCCTCCTACATATTATCACATAAAATCTAACAGGCGAACGGAGATGCATTTTGATCAAAATTAATCAATCCTAAAAGCTAAAAAAATGGCAATTATATCATTAGAAACCAATACATATGCCCCAACAAACGAAACCACAACAATGAGAAGATATGTAGTATTCTATAAAAATAAACTTGTGCCCGTGCCGATGGCACGGTGCCAGTATGAGCATGATCAATATATGAACCGAGCATGATAAAAATAAATTAATATATCCTTAATGTAAATTACACATCAACATCCCGAAAATTAAAGAAATAACATATTTTATTGGTCGTAAAAGTTTATAACTCATCTTTAAAAAAAATGTATAACTTATCTTAAAAGAGTATAATTAAGCATCAAAAACTATTCTCTCTCTCACACACACACACAACCCAACACATTTTGAAATAAACTGAAATAAAAATTAAAAATGAAAATCTCCGCAAACAAAAACCAAAAAATAAATTAAATAAGACATAGTGAACTAACAAATACTATTTTGAAATCGAAATCACAAAATTTCATATCAATAAGGGAAACTAAACACAACTTTTAAGAAAATAAAGAAATTTAAATACAAATATTCAAAATTAAAAAAGTTGATTACCAAACTTAGAAACAAATTTTTTTCAGATAAAAATTAAATTGATTCAGTTAATTAGGATAACAATAAAAAAATTAAAATACAAATATTTAAAATTACAAATTTTACGAACAATTTTTTATGAAAAAATAAATCTAAGCCAGACATAAATTAAATTGAGATTTAGTCGATTACGATAGCAATCAATTAAGAAACTACAACTAAATATTTGTAAAACCGTAAATGCCATTTTATTATTAATGAACTACTAAAAATATTATTTTTTAAAAAATTGACTTTTAAACGGAGCCTCTTTGCCCGGAACGGAGGGATTAATTAATAATTTGTAAATGAAATTGCGGACCAGAAAAACGGGCGACAAAAATTAAATTGATTAAGTTAACTACGATAACAATTAAAAAGAAAAAAATATTTCAAATTACAAAACTTACGATTTTTTTAAAAAAAAATATTTGTATACGAAATTACGGGTCGAAAAAAAATTAAATTGATTAAGTTAATTATGATAATAATTAAAAAGAAAAATATACAAATACAAATTTTCGCAACCATAAAACTGTAAAACCTTAAAATATTAACTGTAAAACTGTAATATTTAATTTTCGCAATAAAAGAGTAAGTCTCATAGAGACTGATGAATAGGTAGGGAGGAGGAGAGAAAAATAGATAGAGAAGGAGTGAGAGATAAAAGGATTGTGGAGATAAAATAGGGATGGAAAATAACGTGATAAAAACGGTTAAGATTGTGAAATTAAATCTGGTTTGTGTTTAGTATAAGGAAACCCAAAAGAGGATATTACCCAAATAAATTACAGCCGTAGGATGATAAGAAAAAATGTTTGATAATAAAGGGGGATCCAAACCTAATTCTAACAGTATAAGGAAACCTAAAATAGAAGGTTATTTAAATAAATGACAGCCATATGATGATAGTTAAAAAAATAAAATTCGACCTCCGAATAGCCTAATCAATTACCTAGCTTTCTTTATAATATAGATTATTTTTAAGAATTAATGGTTAATATCATTAACTTTTTTAGTGAAATATGATCAAACACTTTTCTTAAAACACGTGTAAAATCAATCCTATTTAACTAGCATTAATTGCAAGTTAGTTTTAGTGTACACTTTTCTTGGCTATTGGTTTGGTTATTTTTCAGTTTTATGTTTTAAAATTAAAATGACAAAAAGAACATGTGCTAATTATTAATTAATAGTAGCCGGTCAATAAAGACTTGCACATATAAGAATAGATATATAGCCAAAAAAGAATACTGACCGGACAAGGTTCAAAGCATTCATGCAATATAAAATGTTAGCTTGACTGCGATGGAAGTCCCTACCACTATAGTTTTGGCTTCCCTGAGTGGATCTATTATTATCCTTTGATCTATCATTCACATTTTTCAAATTTACTTGACTCTGCAATACAACTTATTCTATTTTCTCCGATCTTTTACCGAATAGTAACTCATGACTAATATTCTGCTACCGTTAATTAACATTTTTAAATCGTTAGTCGCCATACTTATTTCTGCAGCATCTTGAAAAACTTTCTTCATCGAACGAAGAATTTTCGAACAAATTCTTTCATCCGAAACATCATCTCCGTTTGCCTTCATATCTGAAGCAAGATCACTCACACGAGAGATATACTCTGAAACTTTATCTGATTTCTCCATATTTATATTTTTAAATTTCTTTGTCAAAACTTGTAAATAATTTCTCTTAATCCGTGCGGCTTTGTCAAAACATTGAACGCATCATATGTTGATTTATAACAAATAATCTTCTGAACACCATCTTCTCCCCTTTAGCTGTATTCTCCGCAAGTTTCTCATCACCGTATTTTTCTAAATCACGACTCACCAAAAACGTACATCGGACATCTCAAATCGATCAAGAAAATTAATTTTTCCATCAAACTTAAGACCCATATAAACCTTGCTACAAACCATTTTAACTAAAATCTAGCTCTGATACCAAATGTAAGCTTAGATAATAATACTAATATTAATTAGTATTATTAAGAAGAAAACCAACCACAAAAAACGGAGGAAGAAGAATGAATTTTAAAAGATAAATTATTGTGGGGGCAACAAATACACACCAACAAAGGTAAGGGGAGAATCAAATCTATATATATATAATGACAAGGGTTGATTTTTCCCTCCAAATATCACTTTTGAATTATTAACTTTTGAGTTACCATTTCACTATTTCTCTCTCTTATCTTCTCTCTTGTATTTCTTTTCTCTCTTTCCTCTCCTCCATATTTTATCTCTCATCACCATCTCATCTCTTTTAAATATGTTTAAATATTTTTCACTCTTTAAACATAAAAATAGTAACTAAAACAAAAAATAAAACAAAAATATAAGAAGTTAGTAAAATAAAATTAATTTGTGGAACAAGCAACTATAAAAAATAAAAGTTACAGAATCAACAAAACAAATATATATATATATATATATATATATATAAATATAATGACAATGGTGGATTTTTCCCTCAAAATCTCACTTTTGAATTATTAACTTTTGAGTTATCATTTCACTCTTTTTATCTCTTATCTTCTTCTTCTGGTTATATTTCTCTTTCTCTCTTCCATCTCCTCCATATTTTCTCTCTCATCACCACTATCTCCTCTTTCTAAATATGTTTAAACATTTTCACTCTTTAAACATAAAAAATAGTAACCAAAACAAAAATAATAATTCCGAGTCAAGAAAACAAAAATATAAGAAATTAGTAAAATAAAAATAATTTAATGCGGAGGTTAGTAAAATGAAATAATTCACTTTTAACAAAAGTTAAAAACAAATTCTTAAAAATATATATGTAAAAAAATATGTTAGTAAAATAAAAATATTTGATGGAACAAAAATAATAGTTACAAAGTCAATAACAACAAAAACAATTTAAACTAAGGTTACTAAAAGAATAAAAATAATTTACGGAACAAAATTTTAAAACAAATTCTTAAAAATAGCTATGTAAAACAAAAATACATTAGTTAAATAAAAATATTTGATGGAACAAAAATAATAGTTACGGAGTCAATAAAACAAAATAATTTAAACCGAGGTTAGTAAAATTATAAAAATAATTTACGGATAAAAATTTAAAACAAATTCTTAAAAATAGTTAGGTAAAACAAAAATATGTTAGTAAAATAAAAATATTTGATAGAACAAAAAGAATAGTTACATAGTCAATAAAGCAAAACAATTTAAACTGAGGTTAGTAAAATAATAATAAAAAATTACGGAATAATTTTTTTTTCCGTAAAACTAATTCTTAAAAATAAAACAAAAATAATAGTTACTAAGTCAAAAAAACAAAAAATATATAATGGAAGTTATTAAAATTAAAATAATTTACAAAACAAAAATATTTGTTAACGATAAAAAATATTTCGTTATTTTGATTTTTGCTTATTTTTCTCATAAATTTATTTATTCATAAAATACAAATATAATTTAATAAAAGTAATCATTCAAAAGGAAGAATTTATTTGAGTTCACATTCTATTTGAACGGCTTAAAAAAATAAGTTTGTTCCAAGGCATTCAGTTCGTTTGTTAATTAAAATCATTTCCAAAAATGATTTATGGAAAATGATTCGAAAACAAGATTTCATTTTCGGTGTTTGGTAAATCTTTTGAAAATATGTCGTAAACATTTACGGTGTTGGCAAACACACGTGAAACAATATATGAAGAAATACAAAAATAAAATATAAAATAAACAATGTTTATGATGTCCCTAAATCAATAAGCATCATCTTTTTTAATAAGGTTCATCTTTTTTTAATCAAATTACATATATATATATATATATATATATATATATATATATATATATATATATATATATATATATATATATATATATATATTTTTTTTTTTTTTTTTTTTTTTTTTTTTTTTTTGATAATTGATATGAAAAAATATTTTAAAATAGAAAATAGACAATGTTTAGGATGTCCCTATAAATGTTACGGAAAACTATATATGAATAAATACAAAAAAATATATTCTAATATTAATGCACATATTGAATATAAAATAGTGTTGAGCTTTAAGTAATTTTTCTTTAGTAACCCTAAATTTATCATTAGTGATGTCAAATCTATCTTTTTTTTTCAATCTCACAATTACAAATAATTTTTGATAATTGATTTGAAAAAACGCTTAAAATATAAAATTGACAATGGTTAGATGTCCCTAAGTAATATAGGTGACACTAATTTTAGAACGTAGTAAGCATTTATTAAAATTATAATTTTTAAATAGTATGCACAAACTTTATTTATGTTTCTAAACAATTTATTTGTTGAGTGAAATATTGTGTGTGTGAAGTAATATGTGCAAGTGAAAGGGGAGGAGGGTGCCCGAACATTGGAAAATGACTTACGGAAAATGAATCCGAAGTCATTTTCCGAAAAAGAAGCCTTTATTTTCCGTTGACTCGAAAACTTTTCTCGTTGACTCCATTTTCCTCAAATTCATTTTCCGTGAAACAACGGAATTATACGAAGTTTTGAATAGATAAAATTTCCTGTTGTCGTGCCATGAATTGATATTTAAAATTAGTGTTCCAAAGAATGTTATTGAGAAACATTAACCATGCCGTAGGTCGCGGTAAATTTAAAACAAGACTAATCATCATAAATCTTTGGGATCACATTGTTGAAACAATTTTTTTGAAAGGAAGCAATGTTGGAGAAAATATTTTTATCCCAAGATTGTCATTAACTTATCCGATGTAGCATCGTCTTTTCAAGTTCTAAA
>CM028377.1:77321672-77424627 GCA_013146195.2 Codonopsis lanceolata
TTAATTCATATCACAATTCATATACAATAATAACTACTTAGCCAAAATTAAGTTCTACTAAATGTTCGAGCTCCATACATATTTAAAATTGTTCTTTCATTAACTTTTCTCTCATGGAATTAAGATACTTATTTACATAAAAAATATGCATGGATAAAATTCAATGTAGGTTTCATTTGTCATCAACCTAAATTTTAATTTTCTATAAGTACAACACATACAAATTCAAAAATACAAAATCAAGATAAAATAATTACCGAAAAATCTAGATCGCTCTAGCATTTTGAAAAGCAAAATCATCAATAAAATCTTCAAATCAAATTGTGAAATTGATAATATTTTTTGTTTTTTATTCCTATTGTGATTAGAGAGGTCACATAAATAAGCTCTCAAGTCCAATAGAAACGAAAGAGAGAGAGAGATTAGCAGCTACAATTCTCGACGTTAAGAATGAGAGAGAGTTATGGAGAAAAGGAACTAGATAATTCCTATATTGAAGAACTCTTCATATTTTTATTTATTTTTCCTTTTGTTAAAGTTTGTCCTCTTTATAATAGACCTAAATAAGTTAAGTCTAATCTTGAGTCATTTTTTGTAACAATAAAAATAGGGTCCATATTAAATTAGTATTACTAATATGAAGCCTATTTTGTTTTATAAACGTGGCCTTTTTCCCTCATAAAATTGAAAAGAAAAAATCATATTGGTATATACAAATATTATATATATATATATATATATTATATATATATATATATATATATATATATATATGTGGAGCCACCATATTTGGACCGACCATGCTCTTACATGCGTATCTAGGGAAGTACATAATATCTTAATATTTTATAATAAATCTATTTTTTTAATCGTGTATCGAGTTAAACAAACCAATATTTTGGAGAAGAAAGAGAAATGTTTATAGTTTTTCTAAATAAAAATAGTTACTAAGCACATCTCTATTTCTAATATCACTAAAATTAGAAATATAAACAAAAATATACAAGCTCGTAGTTTTCGCCAAGAATCTTGGGGCTCTAACCGCATAATTGTTGAAGAATGAAGTTGCAAGTCGTGACTCAGTAGGTAGTAGGTTGGATAAGGGATCCCACATTCCCACTAGAGTCGTAGTGAAAGTAAGTTTCATAAGGCAATTGTCTTGGGAGACATTCAGGCCGGTCACTGCTGAATATTTTTTAACCAATTTACACTCTTATTTTTTTCTTCATAAATCGTAAAAAGGCACGCCATCATCGTTATGCACAAAATAAGACACTTTCATGCATTGCAATATAATGCATCGTGATGCATAAATTGTCGCCACCATTTACGAAAAAAATATATAGGTATAAAGCAGCTTGAAAACTTTGAGAGTAGAGAGTAGCCCATAATTTTTAGGAATAATGTGTGTCGCCACTCTTTTGGAAATTGTAACCGCCTCCACTACCCTATTTTTTATTCAACAAAGATAAGTCTATTTTTATTATTTTTTCCTAAAATGTCCTCCTTCTCCGGTCCTCTTCTACTCCTTGCATGTAGCGTGATCATCATATTGTATACGTCATTTCGCGCACAATAATTCTTCTGATTCTTCATCCAGAAAAATACTTGATAACAATGCTCAATAGAGTCCATATGACATGATTTCTAAACCAGACAAAATATAACATTAAGTACTTGACATTTTCTTATATTGAATGGGTTACCCTTGTTTAAGTGATTGATAAACAAAACCATGTATCGAATCAACAAAAGAAACAATACACAAACGACACCGGAGGGAAGATATGAACAACGACACTAATGTTAACAATGAGAGTACCTTCCATGAGAATTACAGTTTTGAAGAAGAAGAGCACCTTGCGATGCCTAAATTGTGGGCGTCGTTGCAACTTACGAGTCCCTTTTCATTAATTAGGAACTTATGACGCCCAGTTTTCTACACGTATCGCTTGCGACGCCCAATTTTCTACATTGTACCGTTTGAAATGCCCAAATTTTCTGCATCATACCTCATGTGATGTCGCATTTTTTGCATCTTTCTCGTTGAATCGTAACTGGGTTTAAGGTTAGAATTTGATGGTTTTAGGTAGTGCTTCTTGGAATCGATGGTTGGGGAGGTGGGTTTGTCGTTTTTTTAATAGAGGAATGAGTCTATTGTTGGGTGTTTTGATGAATAGACATGAAGAGCAACTTTGATATTGAATTAAAATGGATGAAAAGGAAAAAGTGATTATTGTGTATTATTCAAAGTGAGGAGATGAGAGAGGGAATCGAAGAATTGAATGAGATGAGAGAGAGTTATATGGGAAATGATGGGTTTGGGGGGATTCAAAGTGAGGTGGTGGGGAGTGGGAAGGGGCAGGGGAATATTAATGAGGAGATGAGAGAGAAAAGTACAAAGATAGAGAAAGACATTAATGAGAAGAGAGAAACATTACATTTCTATCATTTAAAGTACATTTTGCATTATGTAAAGACAAACGATGCCCGAATTTTGAGCGACACCTAATTTTTTTTCTTTGCACCGCCCCATTTTTTTCCCTTATGATGCCCAAATTTTGGCCAATGGCTTTTGCATTGCGATCCCCAAGAATTTGAGCGACACCAAATTTTTCCTTGTGACGCCCAAATTTTGGGCAGTGACTTTTGTTTAGTGACACCCAAAATTTTGAGCGACACACAAATTTGAACTGTGACTTTTTCCGTGCGTCTTTCCTTCATTAAAAGTATCTTCATCATTTTCTCTCCAAAAATGTACTTTAGTGGTTTAAAACAAATATAAGAGATTTTTCTGGTTATAATTTCATCACATGGGACCACCCCGTATTTCCCCCTTTTTTTATTGTCTTTGTTTATGGACCCAAAGAAATGAAACACCGACCCAAGTAGGGGCAGGTCTCATGTAAGACCGTCTTACGGATCTTCTCACAGTTTAATCCTCCAACACACGATGAGTCAGGTAAAGAAAATGAAAATTCGTCTTACAAAAAATATTCGTAAAACCATATTACCCAAGTTTTTACCCCCAAGAAGACATGTCAGCCATCATGACTACAATTGAAATAAAACAAAGGTTAAAATTTTATATACCGTCCTCGTAGAATCTCTTTACTCAAGTGGTCTTTGGATCATGAGTGTATCAATCATATTTTTTGTCTTCATTTTTTTTATAGTTTTGTCTTCATTTTTTTTTATATTTTTGTCAGCCACGTGTCATAATTAAACAATCATTTATATAAAATAAAATCTACACTGCTCATAATATTGAAAAGTTAATCCTGCAACAAAAGTGTAGTCACAAAAACCCAATGAACAAGCCTACTACAGTAGGAAACCTCTAGCAAATTTCTCAGAAACGTGTACGTATATGTATCTTTCAGCCTATCACAATTACCTCTCATGTCTTAATATGGATGTGTATATTCATTGGCCTACCTACTTTAGCAAAGACTTTCCAAGTCTTCACTCTGTTTTGGTTCGCCACTTTGTCAACCCTCCTCCCTCCCCCATCCCACGGAGAGTAGGCCTACTACGGCTTCAATCCAAAAATATGTCAAATTTATGTGAACGAAACTAGTAGTGGAAGTGTGGAACAACTAAAAAATTACTAAATAAACACTATTTGCTCAAAATTGTTAATTTGTAGGGCTAATAGCCTTAATAGTCCCTAGAATTTAATATTTTTCACATTTAATCCTTTCAAAAAAGGTTTGCCTCACGTACGGTACAAAGTTTGTCAAAAATTTACGATTTAAGTTCTTTACATGGATGTTGTAACAAAAATGTATATTAACCCGTCACGTGGCTTGTACACGCCATAAGCTACGGGTACAAGTGTAACCACCTTCCTATTTAAGGGTATTAAGCCATTAAGGTAATTTGGATGATGAGATATCAATGGGTTGAAAAATATGGTGGGTTTTCCAAAACATTTGGGGGAAGAAAACCTTATGGTCATTTTTTATACTTTAGGGACTCAATTGTAAATTTTGATATAAATTAAGTTTGAGAAAATTTCATTGGGATAATTTCACTTTTGGTACCTCAAATATAGCTTAATTTAACATTTGGTACCCCTGTTACCTTGCTCATCAAAGTTCATCACAGACGTTCGTGATTTTCATCACTTTTGGTACTTTCCATTACTTGGCTATCAAAGTCTAACGGCTAACATACTATCCCAAGTTAGCAACTGACTGATCTTGGCAACAGGGATACCAAATGTGAAATTGGGTTATATTTGAGGTACTAAAAGTGAAATTATCCCAAAGGCTAGTCGGTTTCGAACCTGCTATAGTAGGTTACGTGTTAGTATTTCTCGGGAAATAGATGGAAAGGATGAAAAATGATTAAAATGAGTAATGTTGCCGATTAATATTGATGACATCGGTATCAGGGGTACGAAATGTGAAATTGGGTTATAATTGGGGTACCAAAAATGAAATTATCTCAGATTTCATTTTAGTCCTTACTAAATGCACGTTGGAGGTACATGAACAATTTAACGATATTTCTCTAATGACATTTATGAAAAGAACTACGACTAAAATTTCATACTCTAAGGACCCATTTCTTTACAAAAAATTGCTAAGGACTAATGGTAAGAATTACCACCTCACCACCTGTATTTAAGTCGAATTTCAAAGCTCACCACTTTGGTTTGGTTAATTGTCTGAAACAACCAAATCAGTTCTGATAGACATGACGAAAATACCTCTCCTAAAACTAGAATGTTTTATTTGTTTGATTGATCAAGACTTGATGATGATAAGACAAAAATCCGCTTGGATGTGATCGAAAGAACGCCCTACCCTCATTGTACTATTGAAAAGAGTATGTATACTGTAGAACTTTCTTACAGATCTTAATTAGTGTTGGGTAGAACCCTATACAATCTTACAGAATATATAGTAAATAATAAAGAATAACGAAAAACTAAAACCGTTGAGCTGCTGGTTGCTTCAAACCAAGTCTTCTGGTGATATTGGGAAGTCTGCTGATAACTTGAAATGAAGTCTGCTGGTGGCTCTGCAAGGTCTGCTGGTGACTTAAACCAAGGTCTGCTGGTGAAGGTCTACCGGTGGAAGTACTGCAGGTCTACCGGTGGAAAGCTGAAGTCTTCTGGTGGCAGTACTGGAAGTCTACCGGTGGAAGACTGATGTCTTCTGGTGGAAGGAAAACGTACCGAGGCCTGTGTAACACACAGTTTCCTTGAAACGTTATTCGTCCTACTCCCTATAAGTGCGTGGAGTTTTCTACGCAGGACGATCGTCTCCCAGGATACAACGAACCTGGGATGACTATGCATAGGTCCGGAATCGAATAAATATCTGTAGACTATCACCAAACAAGAGGCCAAGAAAGACGATGATCAAGATGCAATGCTAATGCAAGTGTATCAAAGGAAGGGAATTTCGTGTTTTCTGTGTGTGTCTCTGTTGTGGAAAATGGTTTCTTTATAAGCGTTTTAATTATGCCTATTAACCACTCAATTAAAGCGGACATTAAGACATAATTAATCTGTTCATAAAAACAGAATTATTCTGCTCTTTAATGCTGGAGTTACAAAACTTGAATTTAAAATGTGCAAAAACCGGGTTTGTCTAGGTAGCACAATTTGGTCCGACATTCGTGTCCGCACATGAGTACGCCAATCCAAGCCAAATTGGACCTTGATTTGCACCCCCCCTGCGGGCGCGAGAGGGATAGTACTTTCTATACAAGCTTACCTAACACCAAGGAAGCCTTTGTATATAAACCCTTCAAGCTTTTCACATTTTCCCAATGTGGGATAGCCCACTTTCAACATTTCAAATGTCATACTTTAAACCTCTATAACTTATTCATCCGATATCCGAATTGGACAAATAAATATAGTATTCTTATGTACTCACGGAGAAGAACATAATTCCACAATTATCATAGTTATTACATAAATGACTCACAAATAAATTAGTGCCTCAAAGCCCCAATTTACTTCACTTAAAAACACTAGTTTTCCAACAATTAGTAAGATTGAGCATCACCCTCTCACAACTCAGCCCACCAACACACAACATGACATGTCAACGAAATCCATCTTACATAAAATATTCGTAAGACGCGATATTTACCCGTTTTTCATTGGAGAAAACGAAAACCCTAAAATTAAAAAATTGGAGAAACAAAAAATAAAATTAAAAAATTAAAAAAAATCACTCTCTCTCTCTTACACAAACACACATGGGTAAGACCATCTTACATATATTTATTCATAAGACGGAGCTCACTTTCTCACAGATGTTTACAAAAAATATTCGTTAGACTGTTTTACCCAAGTTTTTGGCGACACACATTTATAGGTAGAGTGACGCTCTTCCGACCTGTACCCCTTAAAAATGTTAGCTTCCTATCTTACCCTTACTTCTTATAACCATACCCCCTCTTCCCTCCTTCCATCTCTCTTTGTGCAACATTCCCCCTCCCTCTTCTTCTTCCAACCCAACACCCCCCACTGCTTCACTCCATCTCCCCTCTTCCTTATTCCCTCTCACTATTCTTCCTCATCCCCCTATTGCATCCATTCTCCCTCCCTCCCTCCCCATCTCTCACTATTATTCCTCCTTCTACCCCTTCTCCTGTAACAAAAAAAAAATGATTTCGAAAATAACAAAAAAATAATGATTTTCCAATCTTCCCCAAAATCACACGGGTAAATAAAAAAATATATTGATTTTGAATGTTCGGCTCTGGTTAGCCGAACAACATTGTGTTGTTCGACTAGCCCACGCCGAACATTACCGAAAAAAAAATTTGAATTTTTTTTACTGTTCGGTCACAGTTGGCCGACACTATGTTTTTTTTCCCCAGTAATGTTCGGCGTGGGCTAGTCGAACAACACAATGTTGTTCGCCCAACCAGAGCCGAACATTCAAAATCAATTTTTTTTTGGTTATTTACCAGTGTGATTTTGGGAAGATTGAGAAATAAATTTTTTTGTTGTTATTTTTGAAATCATTTTTTTTGTTAAAGGAGGAGGGATAGGAAGGAGTAATAAAAGTGAGAGATGGGGAAGGAGGGAGAGAGAAGGGAGGCGGTGGGAGGGAGGCACTGGGGAGGGGAGGGAGGAGGGATGAGGACGAATAGTGAGAGATGGGGAGGGAGGGAGAAAGAAGGGAGGCAATGGGGATGGGGAGGGAGGAAGAAGAAAGGGGGAAGAGGGAGAACGGTAAATGAGGCAGTGGGGGGGTGCTAGGTTGGAAGAAGAAGAAGAGGGAGGAGGAAGGTTGCACAAAGAGGGATGGAAGGAGGGAAGAGGGGGTATGGTTATAAGAAGTAAGGGTAAGATAAGAAGTTAACACTTTTATAGGGTACATTCATAGAAAGTGGGGGTTGGAATAGCGTCATTCTTGTAGGTGATAAAACAAACATTCAATCTAAATAGGGTCCGTAATCAGTAGACCAGTATTAAACTTCAGTTCTTCGTTTGCTTCCCGGAAAAATGTGTTCCATTTCACTTGCGTTTCTTTTGATCTACCTTCATAACTCCTTAAAGTTGTTCTTCTAGTCATAATTCTTGTTTCAAAATTAAAACAAACTTAAAACTTTCAGTGTGCAAGTATCATACTCTATATTTGCACAAACTTAAAACTTTCAAACTTGGATTCAAGTATGGACCATGCTAAAAAAGAATCCTTCTCCGCTACAAGAAAAATGACTTTTTGTAACCCTCTTTATTTGGAAGGGTCAAAAAATCGTCCCAAATACCCTTTTTTTGGAAGGGAGGAGTTAGCGATGCCAAATACTTGGTATTTGGTACACTATACCACTCCCCCTCCCAAATAGTAAATTTTTAGTATATTTCCCGTCCTGAATGTTTTAATGTCTCAATCAATTATATATATTTTTATAATATCGGCTTAATCCCAAAAGTTTATCGCGCGCCCACAATTTTCAGTTCCCGCGGTTGTTCCCCCTCTTATTGAGATTTTTAGGACTACGTCTCTCTCTCTCACTCTCTTCCTGCAATTTTCAGTTCCGGCGGCTAAATCTCCATCGACTGCATGGGATTAATCCCTTTGGTAAGAACCTCTTTCTCTCCCTCTCGTATTCGTTCACTATTCTCCCTGTTGCGGTTGCTTGCACTATTGTGCCCTAGTTTTTAACAAACGATTAATTTTCCTAAATACATGCTCTCTGTTTTCGTTCGATCTTGTTGCCAGGGCTGTTACGGAATCCCTTTTGTGAGTAACTCTCTCTCTCTTTCGTTCTATTACTTTCTATGTCTCTCCTTCTCTCTTGAGATTCATGTATTTAGGGCTAATTAGTTACGGTGTGGTTTGGGAACTTTTAGACAAGTTAGGAGGGTATTTCTACAAGTGGCTACAAGTCAATAGTTCTAAAGTATTACATACATCGTTGGGTCCATACAGTTTTATGTTTTTGATTTTGTTATGCACAATGGCCCTTAAATAATTTCCAGATTAATTATGATAGTTATGGTGGGAAAGGTTACTATATTTAAGTTCTAGGGTCATATGTTAGTTTTTGGGTATCTAACTTGCTCAAATTTATGCTAGTTCTAGGGTCATATGTTGTTCACACTATCACTGATGTTTGTGGTAAATGGTTAGTTCTTCCCGCTAAACTGATTGTTATTATATAACCAATTTTATAGTGTTTTGTTCTCATTCTGTTACTTTGATGTTGCTGGAGTTTTTTGGTTTTGTGCCCTTCTTTTTTCTGTCTTGTTTAGTATTTCTTGGTTGAGTATTGTTACTTGACTTACTGAATTATCCTACTATATAATGAATCATCATCTATTCGTGTGCCTAGCCCGTCGAATTGGTTGAACATTGTGTAAATGTAACAAGTTCAAGGCAAGAACTGGAACAACTTTGAATTAGAAAATCAAATTGTCTATGGTAGCAATGGTTTAGCACTTGTGTAGCAGGATTACTGAACAATATTTTAGGGATTCTGATCATATTTTTTTTTAAAATTTTTGATGGATGGATTAAGGGTTTGGTTGTGAATCTAGTATTGATGGACACCCAAGTGTGATCATGGTATAAGAACATAGATTCAAAGACTACCAAGTTACCTGCTTTAAAGCACACTAAATACCGAGTTTCCATTTTATTGATTTCTTCATGCTTAGGAGAAAAGTTCATATTGCAACCTGTTTAGTCGACCTCTAGGTGGCTAGAGTAGGCAAAAGCTAGATGCAGAACATGGAAAGTTTATTCAAAAGATTAAACTTGATAATGAGAAAATGGTGAGCATATAACGTGCACTGATGTTATCACAGTCAATAAACCCAAGAGCATAAGCAACAGGATCTCACATTCTTTGGATACTCGTAAGTGTACCCCCTTTGGACAAGAACCGATTGGCGAAGTTAATCTGTAGATAGCCAAAAAGAGACACGCTTAGGTTAGTTTCTGATCCCAGAAAACAATGAATACATTCAGTAACAAAACCATGGTAAAAAACATATTGTCTCCCTGGAAACAAGCAAACTGAAACTAGATGAAATAAAATGAAAGCTAATGCACAATTTTTCTTACACTATCTAAATTCCGTATATCCACCATTGCTCCAATCTGACAGGACTCAAGGCAAGAGCCAGCACATTTCTTGCTTTATCGTATGTCTGCAATTGATGACATGAAACAAACAAAATTCAATAATCCAATCATTTTGGTTTGGTTGTTTCAATATTAGAGAGGAAAGAAAAGGTTTGCTACCCACTAGTGAAAAGAACAGTAATGAAGTTAACTGCAATCTGCCGAAATTTTACAGTACAAACAGAATAAAATGGCCATAGCAATTGGAACCAATAGGTGTACTGGTTGTGTGATGTGTTGGCCAGGGAGAAATTCTGGGATAATGGTAACAAGAGGCCAAAGAGCAGCAAGATACCATTGTGTGCTCTCTTTGATGAAATTGTAATGTTCCAATGCTAAAAGTGATGGCAGAGAAGATGATTGGAAAGGTGGGATGGATACATCTCCATGCTTTGCTAGGGTAAGGTGTATTAGCATGAGGATTGAAGACGCAACTCAAGCTCAGACAGACTACCTTAGTTTATGATAGCTAAGAATAATCGAGTAATATTGGCTCACGTTCTTCAGGCTAACAACAATGTTGTAGCTTAACTTGTTTAAGCCCAACCAGGAATTGTTTTAGAGACCTCAAAACCTGTTTCTTGGACTTTCATTTCCACGAAAATATAAATTTCTGAAACAATTCTAAATAATTTGTTTATTATAGAGAGATATGGTGTGTATAATATATATATATATATATATATATATATATATATATACATATATATATATATATATATATCTATGTAATATTAAAGAGGATAGTTGAGATAATTCTAAAGCTGATTACAGTCCATACAATGTGGGCATAATGTGTAGACAAAAGTCACATTTTAAGAGTATAAAGAAGGGAGATTGCAACTCCAGATTCTTCCACTTGAGATTCTGCTTTGATTTCATGGCAATGCCGTTGTTGCTGAGTGTTATTCCACTTACATTATTATTGAACATCATTCTGTATTATTTGTGCTACTTCTTTAGGAGCAGCACTGTAAGTGTAAGTACTTCAGTTTACTACTTATAAGCAACGCTGCTGGACAAGTATTTGTCAGGTGTAACAAAAAAAAAGACCAAGACTCTTTGGTCCAAGGCCAGAAATTCTTCCCATAGAGAAGTTTCCCTGAAGCAGTGGTGTTTTTTCTCTTGCACATGTAGGTGCTAGGCCTAGCAATCTCTCCCTCTTCTCAGTTAGCAAGGTAAAATGGACTTGTCCTACTTTACTGCTATATCTAGGTCTCCTTTTTCTTTTGATCAATTACGGGGTCAAATCCATGAGCTGGGTTTGCCCAGATGTTGGTCTCTAACAGCATATCGATCTAGGGAAGCCTGCTATTATCACTGCCACATTAACCTCCCAGGAGTAAAAAAGAGAGAATAGAAGTGCAATTCGTTGGGATATAAGAACCTTTGCTAGAATAGATGCTACTGAAGTTAGATGTACGAGACAAATAAGAAGGAATTAAATCTAGGGTCTAAGAGTTTGACAGAGCAGCTTGAGAATGTGATTAAGAATCTCTAGAATCTCTCTCCGACTCTTGTTCTGCTCTCAGATCAACTCTTGGTGCTTGGGCTCTCTTCGCTGCGATTTAGCACCCCTTTTGCTCTAGGTCAATATGGTCAATATCTTTCTGCAATAGCTAGAGAATGCAATAGAGAAAGCTGCTTCATAAAGATGGGTCGAACTGCCCAAGGAAATGGAAATGCAATACTTGGTTTAGAGCTTTAAGAGGATTGTCAATATCATCTCTTTTTTGAGTGACTAAAGTTGTCTGGTGGCTAAGAATTGATTCCTGCCCACCAAAATGAAGGGAGGTGACATCTTTGAGCAACAACTAATTGTTCTAATTAATCAAACCTCCACCCCCCCAACCAAAACAAACTATGCAACTTAAGAATACAATTCAGGATTACCATAGGAAAAACCAGTCAATAACACCTTCACAAAGAGCTAATGTGCAATAGAACTGCACAACCCTACCAATGCAGTACTCTGAATCTACTCCTATGCTTCTTTGGTTAGTCCCCCCCTCACTCTCTCTCTCTCTATCCATCTTTCTAACTTCCGATTTTCAATCATGATGCATCCATTTGAAATCCCAATGCATCGATTTTGAAATCCCGGTGCATCAATTTGGATATTGATTCTAAATGATTCCAAATCGATGCATCACGATTAAAGTTTATATATAAATGGGAGGTTTCCAGATTTGGCTCTTGGCTTATTGCCTTAGAGGTTTTTGATGAAGAGGATACCGATTTTGAAGCTTTTCATGCTGATTCTTCTTGCTCTGATGATTTGATTGTGTGTTGGAATACTAAAAACGTATATCGTTAATTTATTGGGGGTATATCTCCCATTTTTATATGCTTAATTATCATTGGACCTCTAGCTCATTTAGCATGTCGAAGGCCAGAAAGTTTTGAAATCTCTTTCGTTAAATCAGTGAGTCCGGGGTAATTTGCTTTTGCATTTTCTAGGATTAATTTGCAAGTCAACAATGACGTCCCTAATAAAAAAGAGGGGATTCTAGTATACGATTGTGGGGCCTCGTCTCGTCTCGTCTTCGTTGATTTGATTATTCTTGTTCTGTTCCTTCTTATTTATATGTGAGGATTGGCAATGATCTCACTGTATTAACTAATTATGTGTTCATGATTTAATTTGTGCTTTGTGATGCACGATTTTGTGCATCGCAATATTTGAACGGAAGCTTTGTGCGCTTGCCTTTGGTTCATTGACGGTGTTTTCATTCTTTCAAACAAAAAGTATCCATTATTGATTGAAAAAAAAATTCAATTACTTCCTCTGTCCCGAGCAAAGAGTCCACTATTTCATTTTGAGATGTTTCACTTAAAGAGTCCACTTTCAAAAAATTAAAGTATAAAAGTATCATTTTTATTACTAACTAGTGTTTGCACCCGTGTGTTAAATGCACGACATATATGTTTTTCAATTAAACTATTCATAAGCAAAATGAAGAGCAAAAACAAAATTAAAAGAATAAATTATGGGTGACTTCTTAAATAAAAATATATAACTAAAAGAATAATCATATAGATTTTGAAAAATTTCCTTACACACAACATTTGTTGTTTTATTTGTTGACTTATCATCTTCATTGCATATCAATATCTTTAAACCTGAACTATTTGTTACTCTTGAAACTGCTTCATACAAATGCCCATGATTGCGGCTTCTTCAAAAAGAGTCCAACATGCGATATTGATTGACTTGACTCTTGTTAATTGTCATTGCATATGATACCACCAATGGAAATTGTCTTCTTTGAAACTTGAAACACAACCTCACATCTGATGGAGTCAATGACATTTTTGAGATAATTTTTTTTTCTCCAACATTGCTTCCATTCAAAATTTTAGCTTCAACAACGTGATACCCAAGCTTTATAATGTCTTGTTCCATTGCACATCCGTCAATGTTTTTCAACATCATTACCGAAACACCAACCTTAAGTGTTAGTTCATGGCTAGGCAATCTTGAACACTTTATATTATTTAAAAACTTTGTAGAATGAATGTCTTCGGACAAACTTGTGTTTTTCTTTCTGAACTTAAATAAGTTTTTTCTTCTAAGTGATTCTTTCTAACCATGTAGTCATTTATGGTGTCAACAACATCAAGTGTCGGGGTGGGCAGTATAGCTCTTCCTTGAAAATATGACACGCCATCAAAAAAATCTAAAAATGACGGATATGTACTTTCAACTATTGACTGGATCAAATTATTATCATGCATTCACCAAAAAATAATCTTGGACGAATGTAGTATATACTGATTAAATACCATGTAATAAAAAAATGCAAAAATATGTACAAATCTGATTAATTGCGGGCTAATAACCTAATTGGCCCAAAAAAATACGCCCAATTAATTTGGGCCCATATTGAAAACCCTAGTGCCTACCTTTCCCCCATATAATGACTTTTTTTTTTTTTTTTTCTCCTAAGGGCATGGGAAGGGATCGAACTTGAGACCTCACACTTTGTGAAGCCCCATGTCTACCACTGGCCCCCCCCTTAGGGGCTCCATATAATGACTTTAGGCTCGCCATTTACCAAGAAAATCAACAAATCCACCGGCTTCAAGCGAAGGGTGTAGAGTGGCGCTGCTTCTTCCACATCAAAAAGTCTATCTCTACTTGAAAAATCAAGAGTTTGTCTAGCATTTAGTCTCTCTCCCTCTCTCTCTCTCTCTCTCTCCCGTTCCAATGTAAGTTTCCCTTAGTAGGCTAGCTATGATTCGGTTACCCGGTATCGTTTCAAAATGATTTCATCTGCTGACTTCTCTAAAACAACGTTCTAATTTCGGATTTGTTTTTCTGGTTTTTTTCAAAAAAATTACAGTTCTTGTTATTTAATATATATATATATATATATCTATAATCTTTAATTTTAGATCTTAATTTAAAGAAAATAGAGCTAAAAATATAGATATTAACATTTTAATTAGATCGGTTTTAATTTTTTAAACAGATCTGTGTAATTTGAGCTTGTCAGTTGTAGATCTGGTATTTTCCAAAATTATATATATGACAACTTATTTTGATTTTGTTCATTCATTTTCACAGCCTCTAATTTTTCAGACCTGTTTTTTAAAGTACATATCTAGATTCAAATTTTTTAAATATGTAATTTATGAGAAGTACAGATCTTTATTTTTAAGAAAATATAATTAAATATATACATCCTATTTTTTCTAGATCGATTTAATTTATTTATTAAAAAAGATCTAGGTATATTGAACCGCCTCTAATAAACAAATCTGGGTATTAATTCTTTTTATAGATTTGGGTAATTTGAGCTTCTCAATTGTAGATCTGGAATTTTCCAAAATTATATATATGATAACTTATTTCGATTTTGTTTAATAATTTTCACATCCTCTAATTTTTTAGATTTATTTTTTAAAGCACAGGTCTAGATCTGAAATTTTTGGATATGTAATCTTTGAGAAATACGGATCTTTATTTAAGAAAATATGATTAAAAATACATATCCAAACTTTCTACATCGATTCATATTTTTAATAAAAGATCTGGGATTTTTACTCATTTTCTTTAAGAAAATATAGATTAATTGTTTCATAGAGAAAACTTAATTGTTTCGGTTGAAGAGTTGCAACTTAGTGTATCATATTAACAACACATTCATTTTATTTTTGCTGAAATGAGAAATCTAGGGGTGAGCTTGGTCCGGGTTGGTCCAATTTTTTGGAAATAATAAGAAAACCAGAACTAGACCAATAGTCTGGTTCTCAAAAAATTTAGAACTAGAACCAACCCAATAAGTGTGAGCACCAATACATTGGTCCGGTCCAGAACCAATGGAAGACGCACCAGAACCAGAACCAAACCAATACAATGAATTTTTACTTTTTAACTATTTAATACAAATATATAATAAAATTTTGAAGACTTCAAATTTATAAAAAGATTAAACAACCTTCGATAAAAATACATTCAAACATGTTTCTGAAACAACTTTCGATAAAAGTACAAACTTAAAAGTAGAACATTATAGATGTGTCTTGAAGTTGATAACCGGAACAATGATCAGCAACATAGAGACTACAGCTCAAGGGCATATCTACAACATAGAGACTACAGACTAATAACCAGAACAATGATCAACAATAAGGTGACAAGTAGAGACCTAGCATCTGGCCCAAAAATCAGCCTCCCACCAAGAAAGAATTTCTGCAAAATATGAAGCTTATATTGTCGTGGAAAAAACATGGAGCAACATAATAGCTTGAGGTAATAATAAAACAAAGAGCAAAACTATACTTTAGCAACTAATTTTGTGTTCTCACTGTAGTGACGTAGTCACTCTCGTTTCTCTTTCCTTGTTAACTTAACTCATGTGGGACTTGAAAGGAATCTCGTACTACGAGTACACAACAGGATGACGAATCGAAAGAGAAGAATTATGTTTTCTATCACCCCCCCCCCACAAGTCCACGAGGGATCTAGTAATCTGTGGACTACGAACACTTCCACTCTCGCAAGGATTTTGCACTGCCCTTAGGCCTCAAAAAGCATGCTTCTCTAGAAATAATGGCAAACTCTGATAAATGATGTGAGACTGCATAATAAGTAGTCCCATAGAAAACCCAACCAATAGTTCAATTAAAATGAAAAATCATTTTCAGTGGCAATCAATCTATACTTCAAATTAGAATTATTTGTTATAGCCACTTGGTACAGCTTAACTCAAATCACTAAAGAAATCTATTCATACCTTAACTAGAAAGATTTTTGAAGAAACACCACTTCAAAGTAGGCAGAAATCAGGTAGAACCCCCAAATCAAACAAATTGGAAGTACAATGGCTAAAGAGAGGAAAACAGATAGTTATACTTTCACACAACTCAACAACCCAATATAAAACATTCTTCATAAACATTTACATCGGCCAATATAGACCTTTATATCCTACATTGATATTTATACTTTCACACAACTCAACAACAAAGAGTCAGTTTGAAATCTAAAAAAACTGTTGCACAATTGAAATCTAAAGAGACAGAGTTTTCATACCAGAATTTGAACTCTAAGAAACTGATGCATATTGAAGGGGAATGCAGAGAATTAACAGGTAAAAAATCAACACAAAAACAAATCAAAACCCTAGATCACGAGAATCAAAACAACAGAGAGAGGATTTGGTACCTATGGTTGTGGCTGTGAGGAGACGGGGAAGAACCCACCGAAAATCGACGAAATGAGAGACACGAAAAAGGGAGAGAGAAGCAGCGAACTGTGAAGGGTTTGAGTCTTGTCCACTGCGCTGTCCGACCGAAGGCAAACTAGCGATACCGCGAAGGTGGCGATTGGCGAGTAGCGAAGGCCAAGGCTGATTGCTTGATATATGGTTTGAGTCTTTGAGTTTGATTGAGATTAAGGGGAGAACGAGAGGGAGAACTGGAGAAGGGTTAGGAGATGACGCACTGGACAATGGACTGGAGAAAAAAAATAATAGCAGTACTACAAATATCTAAAGTAACTATTTATATTTTTCATCTAGGTTTTCATTTTGTAGGTAAAAAATAAAAATAATATAATGTATATATATATATATATATACACACACACACACACACACATATATATATATATATATATATATATATATATATACACATATATATATACACACACACATATACATATTGGTCCGGTCCGGTTCCAGAATCAAATTTAAAACTCAAAACCGGGACCAGACCAATTATTCGGTTCTTCAAAAATTCTGGACCAAGACCAAACCAAAAAATTGGTCCGGTCCAATTTTCATTGGTCCGGTTCGGTTCCTTGGTCCGGTCCGGTTTTTAAAAAAACTTGCTCACCCGTAGAGAAATCCTAGCAACTTATCAAAAAAAAAAAGAAAGAGAAATCGTAGCAACTTGCATGTCATATTGTCTAACGGTTCAACCTGTAGAATATAAGAAAAAACAATACTTTTAAGAAAGCCATGTAATTTTATTATTTTATTTCCATGGTTATAACCTTTTGTTAATCATTCTAACTCTCTGACTGTGAGGAAATAATTTTTAATTATTTCAATGAACTGAAAAATATTATGAAATGGTTTTGATTTGTTTAACTGAGTGGTAGGTTTAAAACCAAGTGGCACAGAACAATGACATCCTATTCTTCCTGCAATCAAATAGATAAAATAGTCAACACATAATAACACAAATTTAATGTTAGATTTCAACTCAAACGTTCGAGGATGTACTCTAGGTCCTCCAGCTCAATGTCAATATATTTTGCATTTGATCCGCCTCTTTGTTTGATGTTTCAAATATCCCTTTTCAACAACCTTACCTAAAACATCTGCAATTGAAATCAAATGGTTTTTCAGATCTAGGAATACATATCGAAGTTTTAGATATTTAATGATACATCTATTCAACAAATAAAATGGTAGGAGAAGCATACCTAATAACCCAGCACCATTCAAATTTTCAAGTGTCATAATTTCCGTAATTTGGAATGGTGTATTTGGAAAGTTATTGCCCCCTAATCAGTTGTGGACATGAAGTCCAATTTGTACTTGTTTGTTAATATTCGGTATTTGCTATTATTTTCAAACACACAAATATTCTAAATGTAGTACAAATAAGTCTCATGGAACGATTATTCAAACTTTTGAATCAAAGATTTATTAACTCGAGCGTGAAAACAGTTGCCCTAAAATAGAAAACAGTAAAACATAATGTTTATTTTTCTACTTATATGGTTGATATCTAATCTTACAAAATAAAGTACTGAGAAGGTTATTTTTATAGTTACCTCTGCATCAATGATGATTAACTCCATGCTTGGCTTGAGATTCAGATGATTATTTGTTGGAATTATCCACTTCCTTACCAATCTAACCTTTATAATCCAGTCTGTTCTACCTTTGTGAAGGTCTTTTAACATGGAAGGAGTAAAAGCCATGGCACCAGATTTTTTATGTGAAGTTAAATTCTCAAAGAGTGAAATCTAGAGTTTGAGAATTCTGTATCTACTTATATTGGGGAAAGGAATACAAGTCATTACTCCTTTTTTAGCGTGTAAGATGGTGGGAGTTTTGAAATTTGAATCTGTTTGGCACAATTGTCCATAAATGTAAAGTTAGAGAATTCAATGATACATTAGGTTTTTTTTCGGATAACATGCATGCAGTTCATATTTCAAGACTGCTGCTCACAGTAATGAATTTAATGGTACATCTAATTTTTTTTTTCAGATAGCATGCATGCTTGGCTGTACATATTTCAAGACTGCTGTTTCTTAAAAAGTTGACTTTCAAACGGGGACTCTTTGCCCGAAACGGAGGGAGTACTATTTAGCTTGAAAAAGTTAGAAAAGGGACAGGGCATATTATCATCCTAGTTTTAGCGGGTGTGTTTTGGAAGTGACCTACTGGGTGACCATTAGGAATAGGGAGAGCCAAATTTGATTTGGGAAACAGGCGGACCGGCCAACTGCTTAGAGCAGGCCTGAAAGAAGTTATTTAGGGCTTGTCGGAGGTGAAGGCTCATTATCAGAGGTGTTTGAACGGAGAAGAAGAAACACACATATATTCACGCTCGGGGGAATGGGCAAGGGCACAAGTGGGGGGACACTGATACTAACGACATCAACCAACAACAAAAAGGATTTCGCCGACTCCGATCCTCCTCCTCATGCTCAGCCCCCAATGTACTACTGTTACTCTCTCTATCTCTCTCACTTACACACGCACACAAGAGAATTAGTTAGACCAAACAAAGAATAGCCCAACACCATGGGTGCGTGCGGATTATAAATAATTATGTATTGATTGATGCTTCCTTATGTTTTTGTGTTTTTATTTACTAGTTGCTATGAAGGAGAACGTCTCGTTCAGCTCCTTAATTCACTTCACAGGTAATACTACTTGCTTAATCCCATTCTCTATGATATCCACTTCATTTCTATATATTTCTCGTTCAGCTCCTTAATTCACTTCACAGGTAATACTACTTGCTTAATCCCATTCTCTATGATATCCACTTCGTTTCTATATATTTCACTTCTATATACTGGTGACTTGGTGTTGGTATTACCTTCTAATAACAATAGTATTAACCTTGTAAATTTGTACTCCAAATGGTATCACTTACATTTGATTGATTGAACTTTTTAAAAATTTGATCTTTTGATTTGTTGGTGATACTAATTTGATATAAAATGATACCCAATATTTTCCTATTTATGCACCCAACTATCTCTCTCTCTCTCTCTCTCTCACACACACACACACTCAGACACACGTAAGAGTATGCATTTATATATGGCTCACACAAGGTACTTGAATGAACAGGAAGATAGACTCAGCTAGAAATTTGGATGCATCCTTACCTCTCAAAGTCTGGCTCAAGGTTCCTCTCTTCTCCCTTCTCCCATTTCTTCTCATCAACTATCTTCAGCTTCAGCTTCTCACAATCCATTCTTTTTTCTTGTCTTGACCATTTAGCAACACTTCTCTATTGGGGTCAATGATGTGACAAGAGTGCTCGAACGTATGGCCCCTGCTGGATGCTCTCCCCCACACTATCCCCTTCACCCCATTCATCGTAATGCAGCTCCTCCTCTCCAACTCCAGGTTGTTGTACTCATATACATCTGCTTGTCTATCATTTTCATTTGTAGACTTTACTTGGTCATTTGCAATACTCTTGCTCAATTCATCAATTTTAAACTTTGATCTCCCTTTAATTCAACTCTTCATCCCATCATACTGATCAGTTCACATTCATCTACATCTATTCCCTGTTGGTAAGCTCGCACTTTCCAGATGTATGTGCGAACCAGTTCTTGTTCCAGAGTAGCTCATGATTATTATCAATTAATGTAATGGTAACCCAACATAGAGGTGGTAATTATTCAGATAGGTTGAGGACAAAAGGTTCCTTGGTGTAACCTGCCCTAGATTTTAGTCATTTTACTGAGAACTTGCTGAAATAGTATGTTAGATTATTTCCATGACAGTGTATACACATTCTGGATTTCTTTCAGTAACTAGAAATTTGGATGCTATGGCACCTCCTATATAGTTGTTCATTTTCATCAATCCTTCAGCATAAATATGAACCAAGATAGGTTTTTCTCATTTGTGGATGCAGGTCATACTTTTAGCATCAGATTGCTGTCCTCGCTCACTTACAAGGCATCTGCCAAGTTTGGCATCTTCAAGGAAGGTGCCTCTTATCTTTGTGAAAGATAAGAAAGGAGGCTCTTTAAAGCTGGGTGAACTGGTCAAGCTGAAAACATCAATAGCCATTGGAGTCAAGGCAAGGCTACTATCTAATTTTTTATTTATAAGTAAGAGTATTATATGTTAGAAAGCGTAAAAAAAGGTGACGCGTCCTTGTACACTAGGAGTATATACAGAAAACTAATCTAAGGAGAGACTATTAACAAAATCTACAAAGGAATAAGGGTGAGAAATGGAAGTATTAGCATCTTCTGAACACCAAGACTGGAGGGTTCGCAACTGAGACAAGGACCTCTCCTTGTTATAAAAAACCCTTCTATTCCTTTCAATCCAAATGATCCAGCACACGCACAAAAGAGCGTTAAATTCCTTCTCCTTCGTTTATAAAAAGACCAACTTAGAAACAGCTCCTTCGTTGATCTAGGCATAACCCACGATGTTGGATAAATGTACTCTTGTTTGAATTGTCGTTACAATTCAATTTTGATGACTGGTCTTTTTATTCATGTAGGACAAAAAAAATGCAATCAATAAACTTATGGAGGAGATAATTGGTGGCGATGCAGTATATGGTGGTGTGGAAACCTGAAAGTTTCCAAGGCCTTGTGCTCTGGGAAATTTTCCTTTTAGCTTTTGGATGGAAATCAGCTTTTTGGAGATGATCAGATCATAAAGAAGCCAGCTTAAGCATTAGCTATCATTTATATTCATCTCAGCCAGCATTCAATGTATCCTTGTTCACTTGCTTGCACTGTTCTCGTGCGTTTTTTTAGAGGAAAGCCATTCAAGGATATGATACACTGGGATAGATGTAAATGTTATAACAGATAATCCGATCTAAGATTCCCATGCACAAAGGACTATATACATATACTTGAAATGAATCAAATGTCTTGTTAATCACTGTGTATTAGTCCAGTGATTTGTACATTCTAATGTGGTTCCTCTATTACAACTGGCTGCACCATTTCAAAGTTTTATCAAGTCTTTAAGTGAACGCTATGTCTATTAGATATCTGCAAATTGCAATAAGTAACTCTCACACACACTAGCTTGGGAGTTGATAGCCGATGAAGAGCGCTCACCTGCACCTTCAGGATTACAACTTTCTTGGCTAAAACTCTCATTTTTGACAACCTTGCTTGATCTCTCCGTCTGTTGTTCCTAACCTTTTGCCAGCACTGGTTTGAACTGTGACAAGATTAAGAATAAAACATATTGTCTGCGTGACTAATCAAACAATTAGTTCATAGATGCCAAGGAAAAAGCAAAAAACAATAAGACTACTTGTTGCCAATAGATAAAATGTGAAATCATGACAAACTAACCTGATAAATGGAGTATATAACATTTCTTCTTATCTGTGCCATCATCTCTATGAAAAGATTGTACCCTTCAAGCTTGTACTCTATAAGTGGATCTTGCTGTGCATATCCACGTAAACCTACAGCTTGCTGAACAAACTTAAGTGCTCGCACGCGAATATGGAGTTCAGAAAATAGAAATGATAAATTCATGTGCCAGCAATGACATATAAAGTATAAACCAGGATTAACAAGTTTCAGGCCACCATATCTCTCCAAATAACCCAAGTGGGAAAAGGATAGGGGTATTAGTCCAATGTGTTAGAATTTCTGTCTGAATAAAAATATATGGCTGTGGAACACCAATCTTACAATAGCTCATCCATGTGGCCGTTCATATTTCAAAACTGCTGCTCACGTTAAATGAATTTAATGGTACATCTGATTTTTTTTCGGATAGCATGCATGCTTGGCTGTACATATTTTCTTAAAAAATTGATTTTTAAACGGGAACTCTTTACCCGAAACAAACGGAAACAAACGGAAGGAGCACTATTTAGGTTGAAAAAGTTAGAAAAGGGACAGGGGCATATTATCATCCTAGTTCTAGCGGGTGTGTTTTGGAAGCGACCTAATGGGTAGGGAGAGCTAAATTTGATTTGGGAAACAGGCGGACTGGCCAGCCGCTTAGAGCAGGGCCTGAAAGAAGTTATTTAGGGCTTGTCGGAGGTGAAGGCTCATCACCAGAGTGTTTAAACGGAGAAGATGAAACGCACATATATCAATCATTCATACTGCAAGTGGGGGGACACTGATATTAACGACATCAACCAACAACAAAAAGGATTTCGCCGACTCCGATCCTCCTCCTCAGGCTCAGTCCCCAATGTACTACTCTTACACAAGCACACAAGAGAATTAGTTAGACCAAACAAAGAATAGCCCAACACCGTGGATGCGTGCGGATTATAAATAATGACGTATTGATTGATGTTCGATGGCGAGTCGGAGATAAACTTCGGCGGTGTCACAAATTAGTACTATTACATAATTTTTTTGGAAATTACAATTGTTCCCTATGCGTTTTCATACGTTGAAAACGTTGAATTACATTGTCATCTGTAACATTCATTAACAAGTTATTTTCAATAAAACATACAAGAGAATCATTTAAAAATTGATGGGACATTCGATTTCGTAAATCCGTCTTGACAATATTCATTGCAGAGAAGCATCTTTTTACGCTTGCTGTAGCTACTGGTAAAATCAACGCTAACTTCAAAAGTCGATACAACAACGGGTACGATAAGTATTTGTTTGTTTGTACTAGCAATGCAGATAGCTCACCAATCCCCTTCAATTGACTTAATCTGTCGTCTAATCGCACATCAATAATATATGCCTCTAGTTGATTCTGAAGAGTCATACATTCATATATAGAAAAGTCATTAGGATAAATCTGAGTCATTCTTGTCAATGCTGTAACACTAAATTAGCAAAACCTTTAATTTGACTCAAACTAGCAACACAAATAAGCAACTTAGAATTGACCTCATTGAACCGATCATTAAGCTCCAAAAGCTGTTGGTCCATAATGACATAAAAACATTCCACACGATAATGAAATTCGTTAGAAATGTTTATTTTACGCCGAGGATTGCAAGGATTAACATAGTCATCATTTATGTTCAAGCAATCAATCTCATGCTTATTGCAAAAATGCACTGATTTTATCTAGAAGAGATTCTCATCCATTATCTTTTTCTGTTTGCAATCACATCCTAGTTACTTTAATAAGTGTCATAGCATTCAAAATATCTTCATCTTTCCTTTGCAAAGTTAATGACAAATCATTTGTGAAACCCAATATAAGCAACATCAATTGCAAATTAAAGACAAAATCAAATGATCACAAATATCTCAATAGACCAAATGCTTGAGCTCTTTTCGTTGTATCAAGAACATCACATGAAACAACTTCAAGAACTTCACGAACAGAAGAAAAAAAATTAACTAAGTTCAACAATGACTTATGATACGATCCCCAACGTGTATCGGCAACCCTCTGAAGACTTAACTCTTGATTTAATCATGTTCCTGTCTCAATTACACCACTCTTGATTCCTTCTGCCACTTTTTCTGCTTGTTTCTGTCGAATCATGTCTTTACGCTTACAAGAACCTCCAACAACATTCATTAAGGTGGAAATCATACTAAAAAAGTCTACAATAGCAACATGTTTTCTAGCCAGAGCAACAAGTGCTAATTGAAGTTGATGGGCAAAACAATGAACATAATATGCAGACGGATTTTCATTCATAATCAAAGTCTTCAACCTACTGAATTCACCCTTCATATTACTTGCCCCATCATAGCATTGACCCCGAATTTTCATCAAACTCAAACCCAAATCAATAAACAAATTATCAATAGCAGATTTTAAAGACAAAGCAGAAGTCTCCATCACATGTACTATACAAATAAATCTCTCTTTCACATTCCCACATGAGTCGACAAATCGCAAAACCACACCCATTTGTTCTTTATCAGATACATCACTAGATTCATCCACCATCAATGAAAAAAAATCATCTTTAAACTCTTCAATTATCTTTTTGACTATTTCTACAGCAAAACAATTAACAATATCCTTTTGTATGCTTGGAGCAACCATTTGACAATTTAGTTTTGGAGCTTTTTAGGAACAAGATTATGCATTTTCTCATCACGAATAGTCATATGCTTCATCATTTGAAGAAAATTCCCTCTATTCGAAGAACCTTCACTCTCATCATGACTACGAAAAGCCAACCCTTGGTGCAATAAAAATCTACAAGTTGCAATCGAATCACATAACCGAAGTTGATATTCATTTCTTTCAATGTCTAATTGTCTATGAAGACAAACTGCAATAGATTGCTCTTGTCTCATTAGATCCTCACACTTCTTTAATGATAAATTATGGGAACTATTAACTGCACCAACATGCAAATCCAACCTATCATTTTTATTCCAAAGCAGAAAAACCTTCATTTACAAATGCCCCACCACCACCTTGATTGGTGACTTGATTACTAAAAAAATAACAACACAAGAAATATGTTTTATCTTCTTTCATGCTATACTCTAACCAATTAGCATACTGATCAAACCAATTCAGATTAAAACGGCGCAATTTAGTTCCTATCTTTTTCTGAGGGAAATTATGGCCACGAGGTTGACAAGACCCCTTTAATAGATAAGCTCTTCTAACTTGATCAGCTTAGTTTGGGTGAAATTCATGTATCTTTTTCCATTCTGCAGGATCTGAAGGAATATTATTCACATCAACAAAATCTTTCCTAGTTGAAGTTATGGAAATAGACTCTTGAGTACTAGCAGATGCACCACTAGAAGCACCCAGTTCAACCCCCCCTCCTAATAAACTAGTTCCAATTTATGTCAATTTACGTTTAAAAAATCTCTCCATATTCCCTCAAAAGCAAATAGTCAAACCCTGTTAAAAAGACCAAAAGCCTTAAATTAATAGTCATTTATCATATTAATATGTTTCAAAAATTAAATTAATCATAGACTTTAATTCCCAACAATGCGACTCAGCGACTCTAACGCAACAAACAAACAAAGTCCAGCAAATTCATCAGACTTTAACCTCGGATAGTCAAATTCAAAAATCAAAAGCCCTAATTTCGGATAAATAGAAACGATTCCAACAACTTTATCAATTAAACTATCAAATTAGTTAATCAACTACACAAAATGACAAAAAAATGTTTAATGGTTCCAGCAAATTCATCATAGACTTTAATGATTTTGTCAAAAGTAAAAAACCCCACAAATGACAAATCCCAATTCCCACAGGCCACATGAACAGAAGTTAGTCAAGACTCAAGTTACAGAACAGAAAGTAAAAACATTCGGTAATCGGTATTCCTAATATCATATGCAGAATTTTGTAAAAACAGAAGTTACAAAACAGAAGTTACAGAACCCAAAAAAAATTGCTTCAAAATGACAAAATGAATTCAAATTTCAAAATATTCGGTATTCCTATGCAGAATTGAAGTGAAGATTGAAGAATTTGAGAAACAGAGAAAGTAAATTACCTAGTCTGCTGCGCCTGCCCGTCGCCGATTCGGACTCGCCGTCGGTGGTCTTAGACTCCTGCAGGCTGCAGTCCTGCTCGCCTGCTCCTGCGGCTTGCGTAGCTGCGTTGTGCGTTGCCCAGTCCTCTAGGACCTCTACAGCTCTACTCCTCTTTGACTCTTCCTCCACCAACGGCAGTCACTGTAGCTAGTCCACCTTCAGGCTTCCGGCTTCAAGGCTCAAGCTCTGCTAGTCTGCTTCCCGCTTCCGTCCGTGTCGTGAAGACTCGCAGTCTCCCTTCCAAGTTTTCTTTTTGCCGCTTTGATTTTTTGGTTTGCGGTGTGCAAAGTAACCCTAGATTTGGGGAAAAAAATAGTGAGCGGTGTCACTTTGTAAAACGACGCCGTTTTTACGCAGTAAAATAATAAAAAGCCGAGCGGTGCACTCCGCCCAGTGAACAACGTACATCCGTCTCTGCTGCTAGTCTGCTTGCCGCTTCCGTCCGTGTCGCGCAGACTCACAGTCTCCCTCCCAAGTTTTCTTTTCACCGCTTTGATTTTTTGGTTTTCGGTGTGCAAAGTAACCCTAGATTTAGGGAAAAAAATAGTGAGTGGTGTCACTCTGTAAAACAACGCCGTTTTACAGAGTAAATTTTTTTTTTTTAAAAAAACTGAGTGGTGCACCTGCCCCCCAAGTGAACAACGTACATCCGCCTCTGTTGATGTTTCCTTATGTTAGTTGCTATGAAGGAGAACGTCTCGTTCAGCTCCTTAATTCACTTCATAGGTAATATTACTTGCTTAATCCCATTCTCTATGATATCCACTTCATTTCTATATATTTCACTTCTATATACTGGTGACTTGGTGTTGGTATTACCGTCTAATAACTATAGTATTAACCTTGCTCTTATATTTATGTCTCAAATCCTTTTGGGATTAGGATTGATAAATTGCTAAAAGATTATGAGTATGTTAATCTTAATTAGTGAAGGATAATGTTTGTGAACATGACCTATATAAGGGCATGTATATGCCACATATATAGTAAGCCAAAGACGAGTTTGTGATACAAAATGGAGATAGACGACAACAATACAATTGATGTCGAAAGTCTCGAGGTCTTGGCGTTGTTAGACAAAACAATGCGTGACTATTTTAGGCTGTGAGAGGTGTGGTACTCTGTCGGATTGTATTAATCCTTGTAGCCCTTGTTTTATGTAGGGTGAGTTTATTGAAAACTCTCTATTGTAATTCCTCATCGTTTATAGTGAAGTTGTTGCTTGCCTTGGAGTGAATTAAACCACGTAAAATCCTTTGTTCCCTTTTAGTTTATTCCATTATATTTTCTATTATCTTACCATTATTCGTCCAAAAATACTTGGTGCTATTATTTTCGACCGATTTGCTTTCGCGTTGAAGATAGGAACTTGAAATTCTTAATCCAAGAATTTCCCTGTTTTTATAACAAACTGGTATCAGAGCTTTGGGTTAGTTGAAATTTTGAGATAAAGAGATTGAAGTTTTTTTTAAGATGGCGGAATTTAGAAATTCTACGCAATTTCCAATTGGAGAAATTTAATGGAAGTAATAACTTTAGCTTGTGACAAGTTAAAGTTAGAGATGTGTTGATCCAGGCAGATCAAGAGATTGCTTTGGAAAGAAGGGAAGCAAAACCCGACGATATGAAAGATGAGGTATGGAAGAGAATTGATCAAAAGGCGGCAAGCACTATTTAGGGATGTTGCACGGATAATGTTTTCTACAATGTTATCTCCGAAAAATCCGCAAAGACATTATGGGAGAAATTGGAGAGTCTCTACATGGGGAAATCAATGTCAAACCGGTTATACCTAAAGAAGGAATTGTTCAATTTCACAATGGACGAATGTACAAATATTCATGATCCCTTGATGCTTTTAACAAGATACTTTGAGAGTTGGTGAATGTTGATGTTAAAATTGAGGATGAAGATCAAGACTTAATTTTGTTGAAGTCTTTGCCACAATTTTACAAGTATTTAGTTACTACTATAATGCACGGTAAAGACACACTTACTTTGGGTGATGTACGAATTTCATTATTACTATAAAAAAAGGTTTTAGGAATAATAATAATAATGATGCTTTGTATGTGGAAAGCAAGGTACCTCTTATTGTGAGTGCCCCGTTTTTTACCGGATCTGCGCCACTAAAAGGCGGTATGGTTTCTAAACTTTAAAGCGCGTGGAATACGCTTGACCTCAATTGTGGACCCAAAATATGTATAACAGAGTCGTCATCTTTATTTTTAGGAGAAACAAAGAAAAACCAAAATTACCAGATTGTATGGGTTCGGAGGCTAAGTTACGAGTTAGGAAGGGGTTATGCACCCAACTCGCCCTTTCAGTCTCACAATGGGTTTGTCAATATGCTTGCTTTATTTTATACACTTTGGCTCAGAACAAAACATTTATATATATAAAAAGGAATTAAAAAGGGATTAATTTACACTTATTAAAGAAAAGAAAACAAGATTACAACTAGAATAATACAACTTAAAGAATAATTACAACATTTTTACAAGCTATTTTAAGAATAAAATAGCTATGTTAGTAACAAACTTTATTTATATTTACACGTACAAGCCGAGAAGAAACTTATTAAATAATAAGAGACAACTATTTCTATATTTAAAGTATGTGCAGAAAAGAAACTAATTAAATTGAAAGGAAATATAACTATTTTACATTAAAGTAAATACATAAAATAAACTAATTAAAATAAAAGAAAAATATAATTATTATTACAATTAAAGAAAAGACAGAAAAGAAACTAATTAAACAGAAAAGAAATATAACTATTATTACATTAAAGTATAAACCGAAATAAAACTTAATTATATATTTATATGTAATTTATAGATTATAATAGATAACTACGAGGACAGATTTCTCCTTAAATAAGCAAACCTGGTAGCATCCAGTGACTTGGTGAGAATATCAGCCAATTGATGTTCAGTTGGAACATATTCCAAACTGATGTTACCTTTTTCCACATGATCCTTGAGGAAATGATAACAAATATCAATGTGCTTTGTCTTTGAGCGCATCACTGGATTCTTTGAGACTGAAATTGCAGAAGTGTTGTCACACATAATGGGACAATTTACAGTCTTGATGTTGTAGTTCACAAGTTGCTGCTTCGTCCAAAGTAGTTGTGCGCAACAGCTGCTGGCAGCAATGTATTCTTCCTCTATGGTTGAGTTTGCACCTGATCCTTGCTTTTTGCATGACCATGAGACAAGTCTATTTTTAAGAAATTGACAGGTCCCACTGGTGCCTCTTCTGCTTACTTTGCATGCTGCATAGTCTCATCTGAGTACCCAACTAGATCAAAGTTGTTCCTTTTCGAATACCAGATACCCATATTTGTAGTTTTTGAAACATATCTGATGATACGTTTAGCAGCAAGCAAATATGATTCCTTTGGATCTGCATTAAATCTAGCACAAACACAAACAGCAAACATTATATCAGGTCTACTTGCAGTAAGGTAAAGAAGTGAACCTATGATTCCTCGATACTTGGTCATGTTCTCTTGCTTTCCCTTCTCATCTTTGTCAAGATGGCAGTCGGTAGACATTGGTGTCTCGAATCCTTTAGCTGAATCAATACCAAATTTCTTGATAAGTTCCTTTGCATATTTGGTTTGGCTGATGAAGATCTCGTCTGAAGTCTGTTGAATCTGAAGTCCTAGAAAGTAGGTGAGTTCTCCCATCATGCTCATCTCGAACTTGCTTTGCATCAGCTTCTTGAATCTCTTGCACATGCTTTGATTTGTTGATCCAAAGATGATGTCGTTTACATAGATTTGTACCAGAAGAGAATGACCTTTGTTCTTGAGGATGAACAGAGTTGTGTCTATTCTTCCTCTCACGAATCCTTGTTCGATTAAGAACTTGGATAGAGTTTCGTACCAAGCTCTAGGAGCTTGTTTGAGGCCATAGAGTGCTTTCTTGAGTCGGTATACATGATCATGTTTGTCTTGGATGACAAAACCTAGAGGTTGTTCAACATATACTGTTTCTTGAAGATCACCATTGAGAAAGACACTCTTTACATCCATCTGATATACTTTGAAGTCCATGAACGACACATAGGCTAAAAAGAGTCTGATTGCTTCTAATATGGCAACAGGAGCAAATGATTCATCGAAGTCAATTCCTTCTTCCTGTCAGTAGCCTTGAGCAACCAGTCTAGCTTTGTTTCTGGTGACATTTCCATCTTCATCTCTCTTGTTCCTGAATACCCATTTGGTGCCTATGACTGGATGGCCAGTAGGTCTTTGAACTAAGCTTCACACTTTGCATCTTTCAAACTGGTTTAGCTCCTCTTGCATAGCTTCAATCCAGTAATGGTCTTCGATAGCTTCATCAATCTTCTTTGGCTCGATTTCAGACACGAATGCGAAGGCAAACATAGTCTCGTTTCGAACATTACTTCTCGTGCGAACTCCTGAGTTGAGATCACCAATGATTTGAGAGATGGGGTGATCTCTTGCTTCAATAACATTCGGAGGAAGATCACTTCTGGTGAGTTCTTCCCTTAAAGAATCTGGAGAGGGTAGAGAAGGTGATTCACCAAAATCAGGTTCAGAAGAGATAGGATCTTCGAGACCTTCATTTTCTGGTGAACGAGAAGGATGAGTGATCTGCAAAGGTGTTTGAGGTAGAACATAAGAGATAGGTTCATGGTCAACAGAAGGGTCAACGACAATTAATTTAAGTGTCAAAAATTTGGCGACACCTTTTTATAAATGTCAGAACTTTACGATGCCTTACGGAAGTGTTGGAAAACATTTCCGACGTTTTTTCATAAAAATCGGTAAATACCCGACACATAGTGCATACGTCGGTAAATATGCAACAATTCTTACTAAACGTCGGAAGTTTCCAACACTTAATTTTGTGTTGTAAAATTTAACGACATTTTATAAAGAAAAGTTGGAAGTTTCTAACACTTAATTCAGTGTCGTAAAATTCTAACAACATTTGTAAACAAAAGTTGGAAATTTAACGACATTTTATAAAGAAATGTTGGAAATTAATTTGACGTAATAAATGTAAAAAAGCTAGTCAACTAACTAACAATCTTTAAAATACCAACTAAATGTAGTCAACTAACTAACAACCTTAAATAATTTTGACATTTTGTAAAGAAAAGTCAGAAATCTAACTTATTTTGTCCCTCCGAATACTGAGACATATCTAGCTTATAAAATTTAACAATCTCTATAAACACTAACTAAATAAATACCCTAAATAACTAACAACAAAATAAAGCAAGAATCAAATCAAACAATTTACATCTATGCTTAGTAACAAAAATCTTTGAGCCAAACACCTAGCTCAATAGCAAGTTCAAGGTCACGTGACACTACAACAAAAAGGATTTCATAGGACACCCTACATAGAACGCTATTAAGTATATAGGCATCCAATAAAATTCCCAATAGGATCTCTAACTCTTTGTGTCCCATTATTCTACAGTCTATCAAGATGACACCACTCTTGGTGTCCCACTATTATAAGACCTAATAGAACGCTCCTTCACTGTGGTCCCATAAAAAGGTTAAAAGGACGTTAACCCATTGGACCTATTAAGGATATGATTAATAAGATGTTGTTTAACAAGGTCCTATTACCATAATGCCTAATAGCACGGGGTCCTGATTAATCTATTGGAACTTATTAGAGATGTGATTAATACGATGTATTTGTATAGGGTCCTTTTACAATAATGCATGCCTCAAAAGACACCTAACTCTTGGGGTCGTGTTATCATAAAGGCTAATTGGATGCCTGCAGACATCACATAAAAGGCTAAACATGATATATACTTATTTGAGACCTAAAAAGATGTATTAAAATAATCTTCCTTAAGATTACATATATACAAAACATTTATATTTGTCATAAAATTAGTTAATTCGATAACTTTTGGGTTTGATACGAATAATGTAAATCAATCTTTGATTGACATAAACAAAAATATAACATTCTATTCATAAACATGTACTAGGGGCGTAATAAAGCAGGCCGAGACTAGCCTAGCCTAGCAGCTCGAGCTTTGGTTGTCCATATATTTTTGAGCTTGACCGAAGTGTTCGAGATAGGCTCGTTCAAAAATTATTGTATTCAACCTCAGCCGTTGAGCTTGTTCACGAGTTAGCTCGAGCTTAAGGGTGTAAAGCCAAAAATATAAGATTAAGTTAATTATCTTAACGGCATAGTTATTGGCGATATTTATTTGCTTTCTTTGTTTCCTTTCTTTTCTGAAGTAATGAAGATTTTTTTACTTAAAAATTACAACTCTTAAGGATGTTTATAGTTTATACACACACACACATGAAACTCTTTTGAAAAACAATGAATTGAATTTGTCTATTATGAGTCTAGCTCGTGAGCTCTCAATTTGGCCTTTTATTTTAGAGTTAAAGGTCATTTGCATAAAAGAGGTCAATCATGAGCTTGAGCTTGGATCATACATTCACGAGTCACAAATGTGAAAGCTCTAGATTATATCTTGAGTTCACTTAACTAGATATAGCTTAATTTTTCATATGACTATTTAAATACTCCTTCCGTCCCAAAATTATTGGATTTTTTTTTTCGTCTGTCTCAAAATAATTGTCTTCTTTGAAACTTTCTTTTTTAGGACAACACTTTTACCACTTTGCCATTACTTTTCTATCATACTTTAATTATGGGTCGTATACACATGTGCTTCAAAGTAAACTACACATCAAACTAATATTAATAATCCAATCAAATGTATTTTCTTAACCGTACGTCAAGTCAATACAGACGATAATTTTGGGACGGAGGGAGTAAATAAGTAGATCATAAATTTTGAACTAATTAGATTACTCTAAGACCATTAAGTATTTACTTGTCCTATTTATTTAGAATGTTGACAGTATTTCACACATTCTAGTCCTAATATTAAATTTAAAAAATGCCATCTATATCCAAATATTTCCCCCTAAACTTTTGGTTTCCCTCCTTAATTTCCCTCCGTTTATGATTCAATAGATATGTTTTCCCAAGAAGTTACTCCCAACTTCCCGTCTCTCTCTCTTGTTCTGCCAAAAGTTTCTCTCTTGGAGTTCATCTGCTATCGTGTCATCAGTTGGAGTAGTTGGAGTACATCTGGTAAGACTATCCATCTCCTTTCTTAATTCATGCCCTAATGTCACTTATGTAACTATGCCCTAACCATTCATTGATTTCCCTAATTGAAAATCTCTTTTAATTTGTGCCCTAATCTCTTATATTAGTAGTTCATGTGCGTCTCCGTCACTATCCACAAAATTCATGTAAATGTTAAGGCAAAGCAATCATCGCCTTGCAGGATCATCTGTATCATTTCAATCCTCTGCAGAATAGGGGTTTACTAAAATCATTTGCTCATAAAATCCTAATTAGACAGATAATTGTTTTATTAAGGTAATTGTCACTTCTTATTTTTTTAATTATGGGTTGTATTTTGGGGTTAAGTCTGTTGCTATGATTTCATTATTTTTGGGCAGCTTGTGGTGCTTTATTGCCTACTTGGTAACACTTTGAGGTAACTTTTTCTTTCAATTCATCCTCTTTCCATTTAACTACCAGTTCCTTTCTGCCATCTTTGTGTACGTGGGTTTTTTTGTTTTATTTTGCTACTAATTAACGTTTTTCATGAGGTGTACTTAACATGTTAATCTATCTTAATTTTTTACAGCGATTTTAGGGTAGTTATTTTTAAATCTTTGTTATTGTCATGCTAATTTGGAGTTTCAAGGTCAGTTTTCCATAAGTATATTTGTCTCTCTTTTAGGAATGATGGAATAGAGGATCAGTATAGTATTTTGATAAGGTTTGATGATCAAAACTCAGCGGATGCTTTCCATCGACATTTTAATGGAAGGCGTTTTTCATCTCTCGTGGTGCAGTTCTTTCCCCATGAACATAATTCATTAATGTTAAACAAGTATTGTAGTCCTCTAGTAATCTTGTTTTAATGTCATTATGCTACTTGCACCAAAACGTTCCATTAAAACTCAAACCCCAACTGTAACTACCATGGATTCCACATGCCAAAAGCTACTGCCTCTGCCGCCATCATACACTTAACTGAAGTAGAGATACTCCATCCAAATATGAACCACAAATGTGACCCCATCACCTAAAGCTTATCTGAATTGAAGTTCTACCATTTTGCTGAACCAACTAATCCACTTATAGACCAAATTACTGCCGAGGCAATGATATGCATCTGCGCCATAAATTTCTGCCCTACCTTGATTGATACTCCCTCCCACTAGAGTGACCATTGATGGTTCCCACATTGTGGAGTCTGTTGAACTTATTGTCCTGGATACAATTTAAGCATTTAGTTTATGGGGTTGAAATAGTTAGATATGTCTATAAGATAGAAGATCTCAATTGCACTTATTTTAATGGGTACCTTCACCTTGTATATGGATCCTAGAGAGCTCCTTGATTGAACAATGAGATTATGACAGTCGCAAAATTATTGCTTGATGCAATAGAATGACCTTGTTTTACCGTTGACATTAGAGTCTACAGTTTTTCTTGTTATTTAGAAAAGCTACTTACAGTTTTGAGTTACTAGCTGATGTGTTTCCATGGTATTTGTATCCAATGTGTATTTGTTTCTCCATTTTCTAAAGCGATTGGATCAGGGTACCAACGGGATTCTCACAACTATCTGCAATCATTCTTTCCATTTCTTCTTTTCCAGTAAGTATTCTATAGCTCCTAATTTTACTTATCCGTTATTTGATGATATGCTACCCATTCTTGTTACCTCAATTTTATTTGTTGACGTTTCGCCATGGGACATTGAATTGATAAACATGCTTCTAGACTGTAAAATTACATAGTTACATTGTCAATGGAACCTGTGATTTGAGCTTCTACCTGTCAAAAATGTTAGAACCAACGTTATCAGCATTTATGGTAGTTAATACAAAATAAGTTTATAACCCACCATGTGAAGTTTAGATATAAAATTCCTTACAATATAAGCATCTCTTCTAATCACAAATGGTGATTACTTTTTGACTTGACTTTCATATTTTTGTAGATATGTTGATACTCTTAGCAGTAGTTCGAAAAAGCCCAATTTGTCAAACTTCAGAGAATGTGGCTTTGTTTGTTGTGGGAGGTAAGGTGTTCGGTTAGGGATATGTTATTTCTTTTAGCCAGCAATACAGTTGTATATAATTGCAACCATCATTGTATTCTTTTATATTTAAGGTTAATTTGGTGTAGGTATAAAGAAGGGCATGCCATACAACACTTGAAAGAAACACGACACTGCTAATCTCTTAAATTGGAAACACGTGTACATGATTATCTTGGAGACCACTATGTACTCTGTTTGATTCAACCTAAAACTGATAGGAAGTATATTGAGTTGATTAGTTGTTGTTCTCATGTTGATGGTGATTGTGGTAGTGGCGAAAGCATTGTAGAGTGGGGATTTAGCGAGGCTTGTTTGAACAGTAGAGTTGAAGCTGTAATGTTTTATCTTTCTCCATTTTGATCTGACAAATGGGCACCAATAAAGTTCAGCTACTCATTGTTATACTATCTAGTTGTTCATAATTATGTTTATGGGTATATTTTGAGATATGTTATATGAATTGATAGTTGTAACATCATTTCTCTTTTATAAATCGGTCTTTAACAAATAGTAGTTCAATTTTTGTATGATGTCGATGGTTGTATTGAATCATATTGTACTCTATAGATATGCTTCAAACTTAACGACCCTTCAATATAGATGAAATGTAAAATTTATTGATTTTTAACAATTAAAAACAATTCATTGCTAGATTAGCAATGAATAATAGATGTTAGAAATAATTGGCACTTAAAAATAAGAGTTGGAAAATGGAATATTAATTTAGTAAATATCCTATTGTAACCTGACATTTCCAAGTGTTGGTAGAAGTGTCGAGAATTTAATTTTCGACACCTTTCTAATGTGTTGGAAGTTTCCGACACTTATCTAAGTGTTGTAAATTTACAACAATTTATAGTTTTGTGTCGAGAAGCTATGACTTAAACAAAATGTCGCATGAAGTGTCGGGAGCTTAATTTCCGACAGTTCTTTAATGTGTCAGAATTAACTGACACTTAATTAAGTGTCGTAAATTTACGACTAAGGCTACGCCGACACTTAGCGCAAGTGTCAAACAAGTGTCGGTAACATAATTTCCGACACTTTTTCATTTGTTTCCGACATTTTATTAGTGTCGTCATAGGTCATTTTTCTTGTTGTGTATGTCTTCAAGATTTTGAGTTTGAAGTATTCTGAAAAGAGCGTTGACTAGATTGTATGTCTCATCCTTTGAAGTCATTGTTTCGATCCAAGTGAATCTAGAGTAGTCATCAACTACTACAAGTGTATACTTGTTTCCGGAGATACTGATGGTAGTGATTGCTCCAAAGAGATCCATGTGAAGAAGTTGAAGAGGTCTGGAAGTTGACATGACAGACTTGCTCTTGAAGGAAGACTTGGAGAGTTTTCCTAGCTGGCAGGCTTTGCAACTTTTGTCGTGGTCGGCAGACACCATAGGTAGACCTTTGACAAGCCCATCTTTGGAGATCTTGGAGAGGTACTTGAAGTTGAGGTGACTGAGACGCTTGTGCCAAAGCCAACTGTTGTCACAAATGTTGTTAGCAACTAGGCAAAGGCTGGAGGATATCCCTATAAGGTTTAGGTCCACGACATAGACTTTTCCTTGTCTATTGCCGGTCAGCAATGTTGAGCAGGATTCATGATCTTTGATGAGACATTGGTTGGAGGAGAATTGGTAGATAAGACCTTTGTCGCAGAATTGGGATATGCTTAGAAGATTATGCTTTAAGTCGTTCACTAGAGAAACTTTGCTGATGGAGAGACTTCCTCTAGTGATTGAGCCATACCCAATTGTTTTCCCTCTTGCATTGTCGCCGAAAATTACCATTGGACCTTTAGCTTTAGCTATATCTGAGAGTAGACTTCTGTTTCCTGTCATGTGTCTTGAACAACCACTGTCGAGGTACCAGATGTCCTTATCTTCTGAATCTATAGCCATGAAGCAGACCTGAAAAAGTCAAAAGAACAAGGTCCCCTTTATTTTCTTTTGGGTCCTTAGGATTAGCAACCTTTTGGGACCCATACACGCTAACCTGAGAGAACTAGGTCTCAGATTAGCATTCTAGGCCCAGATGGCCTAAACAATTGCAAGAATGACATAGATGAAAGTTCCATGGATGACTGTGATCAGTTTTTGCTGTAGAGTGCTTTTGACTTTCCTTCTTTCCAACAGCAGTCTTGGGTTCAGCTTGCTTGTTGACAGTAGGCTTAAGGGGTTTCTGGTGAGTCTTCCTAGATCTATTACCAGCAGACTTAGCCTTGGCTGGTCTGGTGTTAACTGATGTAGGAGGATTCGACAAAATTCCTTTTAAGTTTATTGTCAACTAGCTTGGGAGCCTTGGCCATTTCAAAGACAAACTTGACAAGTACCAGCAGAGATTTCGTTGGTTTACCTCTAGCAGAATTTGTTTTAGCAAAGTTGTTGTCGGCAGACTTTGATTTCTCTACCGTTCCTTTAATAAGTTTCTCATTAGAATCAGTCTCTTTGGCTTTCCCTTTGTGAGCCTTGGGGTAAACATATTGTACACTTGTATAGCCAAGTCCATTTTTACCCTTGTTGCCGAAGGTCTGTTTGGAGAAGGAAGTATCATCAGCAGTCTTGGAGGATTCACCTTTCTCTGTGACAGAAGAACATGCAATGCTGGGCTCATCATTATAGCCTAAGCCTGATTTGTTTCCACTTGGCTTTTGGCTATAGAGGATTCCTTCAAAGGTTTCCTCAGAGCTGTTCCAGGAGTCAATTGTCTTTTGCAAGGCAATTTTCTCCAGGTCTAGCCCTTTGATGTGCTCAACTAAGCAATCAACTTTGTCACAAAGGAATTTGTTTTCTCCTTTTAGCTTGATACTCTCCTGTTGACAACTATTGAGAGTTTGAATCTCAGCTGCCAGTAGAGATTTCTAAGCAGCAAGCTTTTCATAGTTCTTCGCGAGTTTTACATAGGCTATTCTGAAGGAATTGAACTCCTCAAGCATATCTTGATTATCCTTGAGTAGTTCTTCCTTACTGAAGCTTTCACAGTTGATCTTAACCTTTACGAAGGGACTAGGTGAGATTTCGACTTCATGTTCAGAGTCATAGGTGAGACTTGATTCATGAGCTATTAAGCATATATTGGCTTGCTCACAATCATCCTCATCCTCTTCTGAATCCGTCTCAAACCATGTAGCAACCTGTTTCTCTTCAATGTCTTCAGCCAGTATACCTTTCTGTTTTTGAAATTTCTTATAAGGAGGCTTTCGGTATATTTCAAACTTTGGTTTTGGACATTTAGAGGCAAAATGACCAGGTTTTCTACAGTTTTAACACACAAGCTCATTATTAGATGGGCCTTAAGTAGTTTTTCTAAAAGGCTGCTGGTGTGTGTCCTTCCTTCCATATTTTTGCAAAATTTTAAAACGTTTTACAAACATAGCAAATCATTCATCTGAAAGAAAATCATTTTCACTGGAGGAAGTAGATGGTTTGTCTTCAACTGGAGTTACTTCTTGTACCATGACTAGCAAGGACAGAGTTTTAAACTGTTTGTCCTGCTCTAGAACTTGACTAACTTCGAGCTTGTAAACCTTCAAACTTGCATAAAGACTACGAAGAGTCATTTCATTTAAGTTTTTGGATTCTTTCATGGCGGTAGTCTTAACATGCCAAAGACTACCTAGTGAGCCTAGAAATCTCATGTTCATTTCTTTCTTGTCATATGTTTTACCAAGGGAGAAGCAACTATTTATTACCTCACTAAAACGATCGTATGCTTGTCTCAAGGTCTCCTTGGGATCCTTTTCGAAAGAGTCGAATTGCTGGATAAAGGTGTACTTCCTGTTGTCTCTTGTATCTTGGTCTCCTTCCAAGTATTCGACAAGAGCTTCCCACATCTCTTTGGCAGATGTACACCGGATCACTTGTTGGTAAGTACTGGTGTCTAGTGAGCTTGCGATGATATTAATGGCTTTACTGTCCAGCTCTACTAGTTTTCTTTCGTCCTCAGTCCATTTTTTTTCTTCTTTTGGAATTTTCGGAGGATTTCCACCAACGGTTGCCAGAAGGTTTGGCTTCATTGGTACATGACGTCTTCTAGCACGCACTTTCATAACCTGTTGTCAATAGAATTCATAAACCGCATTATCTTATCCTTCCAAACATCGAAATGACCTTCGTCCAATATTGGGACGTGGTTCGTATTTAATGTAGGTAGCATGTAATGTGTTTGTGCCATTGGATCGTGTCTCTCAAGAGGTTAATCTTGGAAAAACTCAGTGTTCTAAAACTCTCCGCCTAGGCCCCTCTCTACCGCCGCAACTTTCTCAGTCGCCGCCTACGCCAAACCTCGTCGACCTTAATTTATTTTTATAGATTTGATTTTGTGGCATGTGGTGACCGGAGAAGGAAGGGGGGCGAACTAGAAGGAAGGGGAGTGGTAATGGTGAGGCGAGAGAGGAGGTAATGGGGGGTGAACTGGAGTAATATCTTTTTTGTTTTTAGTTCTAAACTTGACTGGTTTATTGTTTTGGGGTTGTTGAGAATTGGGATTAATGATAGCTTTATATATTTTTGTTCATTTTACAAATATAGACAAATGTTTGATAAAATGACAAACATAAAAAAAATAATTAAATTTGTAGTCAATGTGTTTGATCTTTGATGTAAATTATCAAAAAAAATGGTAACTATGCCTTAATTCTAGGCCCCGATTACACCCCGACTAGTCCCCTAGGTGCTAGGCACTAGTGTGCCGCCTAGAGGCCGCCTAACGATTTTTAGAACCTTGGAAAAGCTAGTTTTCTAAGAGTTCTACTCTGATACCAATTGTTAGTCCCAAATGGCACAATAATAAGTTAGAAGGATGGGGGGTTGAATTACTTATTAAACACTTAAAACTTTTCGTAATAATTCCTAAAACAAGCACTTGCAATCTATTAAAAAGATTGAAGTAGCGGAAGACTTGTAAGGAAGGCAGTTCAAGTCTGCCGGTGAAGCACTACCGGTAGACTTGGCTGATTACTTAAGTTTGCTGCTCAAGGGAATAAGTAAATGCAATGAAGACAATAAAAACAGTAAGTAAGGAACACATGTATTTTAAGATGGTTCGCACTATAAAGAGTGCTACGTCCATTACCAAAGCAGTCAGCCTTAGATTTAAATATGCACTATGTTTTCCACTAGGTCTATTACAGATTTATCTAATGGATCATGTACAAAATATTTGACTAGTGTTTTGGGGGTGGGGAATTGAATATCTGAAAAAACAGAATATTCAATGTGCAGAAGAATAGTAAAGAATACAACAATAAGAAGCAAATGATTAACAGTTGATACAGATCTTGTTGTTGTTGTTGAGAACTTCATTGATCAGTTAATGATCTCTTGAATGCACTGAGTAAAAAGCTTGATGTTGTTGGATAGATTCAGAGCATTGTTTTCTTCAGTCTTTAATGACAATATTTATAGCTGGGCATCCTTGAGACCGTTGGGGAAGACGAAGTGAAAAACAGCTCTATTAGGTTAATTGCATTAAATGCCTGGAGCTGCTTTGTTAACTTTATCTTCAACTGAGACTGATCAGGGAATGGTGAAGAGTGGTTGCAGCAACTAGCAGGTGGGCGACAAACAGAGTTGTAGACTGCGGTGGTTGGTACAGATCGGTTGTGTCGACACTGCTTCCGCCATGTTCAGGAGGCGAAAATATTCATTCTTTCGGAAAAGCTGGAGGGGCGTGTCTTGGAAGTCAGGAGCTGAGTTGAAGATGGATTAATTCAAATTCAAACTAAATAAAGTTGAATTAAATAATCCACTTAAGCTTGAAATTCGGATGAGCTGGACACGTCATGCTATCCGAGTGCAGACAAGGTCTGCCGCTGAATGTTGCTTGAGAAGTCTGCCGGTAAAGCCTTCAGAAGTCTTCATTGAAACCCTGAAGTCTTAAGAAACTATTCTAAGGCAAAGTTCTATACACAGTTGTCACGCTAACTGGTACGCCTTCCATTTAGCCACTAAGTATAGAACCTAATGTAATGAATGATCAAATGTAAATCAAGATACATATGAGAAACAACACTTAAAAATAATTAGCTTCCTCAATTATTATATTATGTTATTATTCAAATTTGTGACCAATGTTTAAAGATTCTTAATTTAAAACGACTTTTGTATCAAAAGTTTAAGATACAAAAGAATTAAGAGATATGATTACATGATATTTACATGTAACATAATATTACATTAATCTTTGCTCTGTTTCTAGTCGTAAAACTTACTAAAAATGGCCAAAGTGATACTCCCTCCTCCATTCAAGACAAATAGTCCACTATACTATTTTGGGATGTTTCACTCTAAGAGTCCACTTAAAAATTATACTTACAATTTCTATAACATTTCATCCTTACACTCGACTTGTGTTGTAAGTACATTGTTTGTGCTTAGCTATTTTGTAATTATTATTAACTTTAATGACATTAATATATCTATTAATAATTAGACTTTTCAAATGGGGACTCTCTGGGTGGAACGAAGGGAGTATAATATTGTAAATGCCGATTAACCTGGTTAAAATATGAAATTCTTTTGATTTTTTTTATATACAAACACATATATGAGTTTAAACATACAAAATGTAAATAAGATTAAGATTAACAACATTGATAATAAACAAAATAACATCGATATAAGAAACAAATAAAAAAAGAACATTAGAAACATCTTGTGCTTTTCTCCTTATAAGATCTTGTGGAAGATTATATTAGGGGTATACTTAATACAACACCTATAAAATACTTGATACAACACTTTTTGTTGTAAAAATACTATATTACCCTTAACAAAAAAAATTAGACATTGGGACTGGTTTGGGTTTGGGAGCAGTCCTTAACAAAAAAAAATTTAGGCATTGGGACTGGTTTGGCAGCAGTCCTAACCCAATTTTTTTTTTTTTGTAAGGCATTGGGATTGGTTTGGCAGCAGTCCTAACTAAAATTTTTTTTTTTTAGGCTTTAGGACTGGTTTGGGAGCAGTACCAAACAAAGATTTTTTTTTTCATTTACTCATAAAATGACAAAGGGCAATTTGGTCCACTTTTTTTTAAAAAGTGTTATATTAAGTATTTTATAAGTGTTGTATTAAGTGTCAATGTTATATTATGTTAAAAAATTATGCAAAGTAAATATACTAAAAAGTAAATAAATGAAATCCTATGTGATTTATACATGTCCAATTGTTCATAGCTGACACAACACTCAATCTGCCATTGATCTGCTGCATGTCCTCTTGAATAAAAAAATAGGCATAATCAGTTAAAAAAAAAAAACACACACACACACACACATACATTAGCCATATAGCAACATTAAAAAAACAGAACCCCTAAATGTTACACCGAAAAACCCTAAATGTAACATCATTTAAGAGGTTAAATTACCAAACTGTCCTCCTTTGATTTTAAAAGAAAAAATATTAAACTTTAAAATAGCTTTGTTTACCAAACTACCCTCCTTCCATTTAAAAAAAAACTCAATTAAAATCAAATAAAAAAAAGACATTTTCGTGTTCCAAAATCTTACCTGCAGTCTCAACAGCAAATGGATGAAGCTTGGCAAAATCAAAAAAATCATCAGCAGAGCAACCAAACAAATTCCTAGCAGCCCTATCAAACATTATCACCACAACCACCTTCGTATCCGTAGCTATGGACAACTACACACAAAAACCCACCAATGACGATCACTTTTTTTTTTCTACAAATATTTTCAAAACATCCCCGCATAAGAAGAAGTAATATTCTATTGAAACAAACAAGGTATTAAATTTAATTTCCTACTTACAAGAACACGAAAGAGGCGTGTTTAGTAGCGGAGGAAGGGTTAACAAAATTGTTGTTGTTGAAATTGCAGTATTTGCAGGGAGCAGAGATGGTGTTGACGTCAGGGATGGTCTTCTCACATGTTGAGCAAACCCTGTAGCAGAGGTTGGTGTGATCCATGGCTACCACTGTGCACGTTAACGTTGTTGGCTTGTCTCCTTCCATTGCCGATGTTGCCGCCGCTCCCGACTTAGTTTATCTCTCAAGTCGCCACTTTTTCTTAAGATTTTTTGAAAAAAGTCGTCACCTTTAAAAAAAAATTGACAAAAGACGCCAAGTTTTTTTAAAAAAATATGAAAAAAATCGCCATGGAGTTTAAAAAAATAATAAAAAATCGCTAGGCTTTTATAAAAGATTTAACAAAAATCACTAGGTTTTTTATAAAAAAATGAAAAAAATCGTCAAGTTGTTTAAAAAATAGGTAAAAAAGTCGCTAGCCTAAAAAAATTGTCAGGTCTGAAGAAACGCCAACTTCCTTACCGTTTTCTTCTTCTGATTTTTTTTTCTTCTTTAAACATGATTTTTAATATCGAAAAAAAAAAATATATATATATATATATATATATATATATATATTGAGTGCAATGTAGGTAACAGCTTACCGTAAAAGAAGAATTCGAAGAATCATCATGAACGTTGTTATTTGGATCGGAATTCACTAAATAAATTGTTGGAAAGGAACAAGTTTAGGGTTCATAGTTAATTGTGAAAGAGGATTTGACATATATTTATAGGAGGATTAATTGAAACTCCTTTATATAAAAGGAAAATGATAAGGATTAATTAGTAATTAGAGTTTAGGGTTAATTGTAACTTTTTTTTATAAAAGGAGTAATTAGTAAATAAACTATTTAATAAATGTGGTATTTAGTATTTTTTTATGTGGCATTTAGGGCCACTCTATAGGAATTGAGGAAGTTTATTCGATTACAAATTCTAACTCAATCCTTTAGCATGTTGGAGTTTGTTTCCTTCTTAATGTGTAGGTCTCCTTCATGGTATAAATAAGGGACATGGGCGGGGCGAGAGGCGTGGGGCAAGACGTGGCACAAGCAGAGCGACATACCATAGAAAGACATATTCGAGAGTATTCAAATCTAGATTTGTTCTTTGAAAGTGAATCTTGATGCAGGATTAATGCTGAGAACTAGAGAAGCTACATCTGGAACTACATTGAGCTGATGTGGCCGTTTGTCTTCCTAGGGTTTCTAGTAAGTTGATTTTTTAATCTCACGCTTTCTTTACTCTTTGTTTTTGTGGGTTTTGCTCTCCAAGACTTGTTGTCTTGTGAGAGTATTTGATTTAGTGATTTCACATTCTTTTTGTAAAACAATTCATCTTATTTAGTGAGATCTTTTTGGCCATGAGACTTGATTTACAAGCATAGGCTTGTAGACTGTTTGGTAAACGTTTGTGTTTATTTCCTGCTATATAATTAAAGTCTTCCGCTATTATTAATTTTCTGACCAATGCACCTTCCTGCGTAACTGCACTACTTCATTGAAAAGCTATGTTGACAGCATTTATGAATCTAATTCTTTGTTTTTATTTATATATATATATATATATATATATATATATATATATATATATATATATATATATATATATATATATATATATATATATATATAAAGCTTGAATACACCCTTTCAAGAAAGGAGGACAACTCTTCAAGTATATCATATTCAAATAAAGTCACATGATTTCAAAATAATAGTAATTATTTTTATTTCTATTTTTTATTCCCTAAATCTAATCAAACCCCTACCCTAAAAAAAATCCTAACGAGATTTGACACTGTGACCAACACTAGGGAAAGTCAATGCTCTAAGCCTCTAACAAGTAGAGCAAACCCTAAATTTCAAATAAAATGAGTTTCAATTTTAAAGTAAGAAATTAAGAATCAGAATTTCATAGTTTTCGTATAAAGACATAACCTTTAGATTTAAATATATTTAAACAATTTTTTTTTAAAAGAAATGGGAGTATAATTATCTGCGGCATGTATGGACACAAGCCCTTAGTACGCTTTGAGACGTTCTTGACCTTTCTTTACCACTTGTTTTGTAAAACCCATGTTAGATTATATTTTCCTGGAGATTGGTTCACCTAATTATAATCAAAAGATTGTTGCTCATGATAAAATAAGAACTAAGACACTGTTCACCATAGTACTTGGTCCACGTACAATTCAACATTGTATTATAAATAATCGTCCATTTTGAGCTGATTTATCGTTTAAAAAAATAATTGATTGTATTATAAATATTAGTGTAATGTGTAATTTTTTTTAAATATCTTTGTACATGTTACCATAATTAAAATACGTAAAAAAAAAATATGAGTTTAGTGGTGAAAATATTTTTCTAAAAAAAAAAGATTTTGAAGAAGAATAATTATTTTAATTTAAAAAAAGATTATTCAGAAGCGAAAGAGTATAATTATTTATTTAATAATCCAACCAAGCTAATGGAATTACAGTTGTATTCGATCATGCCTTTCCGTATCATACTTACAGCCCTTGACAATTGACATGTGGCAATCGTATCCCCAATTAACCAGATCGCGTGCACGATAATATTTTGAGTCATTATTTGGCATTTACTGTTAAAAGCTCATAAAAACTCGTAAAAAAAAGTGCACCATTGAAGATGCTCCAATACTATCAATTATATTTAGTCTTCTTTGTTCTCACAGATTTCTCCACTTATTTACTTATAATTGGTGATACTAAGTATCGCTCAATTGTATCTATTTTGATTATTTATTTTCCGGTAAATTTCTTTTTACATAATTATTGTTTTATGATGTATTCCTTCCATGATTTTCCTATAACTTTTTGTCTTTTTGGTAACAGGTTGGGAAGGTGGGGTAAGGGGGGGAAGGAATATGCATACGCATTGGGTGTTTTTGGTATTATTCCAAAATTATGTATCACTATTCATTGATATTTATATTAGCAGTATGGTTCTATGTTTTGGATGATGCTTGTCCTTTCGGAAATTGTTTAATTAATCAACCAACCATCGTGAAGATGACTTATAGTCGATGCGAACAAAGTAAGTGGACCTCAAACTTTTTTCCTTTCATCTCTCACTATGCCTGCATCACTAAGGACTTGTTTGTTGTGGTTGATGGTTTATGATTTAGGGTTGATAACTTAAACTGGTGACTGAATGATTTGTAGTTGATTGCATGATAGACTGTTTGTTACAACTGTTGAAAAGCTGCTTATGAGTTGTTATAATTATTTGTTAAAAAAAAAACTTAAAAATTAGTATTCATAATTTTATGTATATTTCATAAAAGGATGAAATGAGATAATTAAATATTTATTAATAAATAGTTGTCTTTATGCTTTTAAAAAATACCAAAAAAGGTTAAAATTTTAGTTTTTTGGCTTTAGCTTTTCAATACATAAAAAATGTTGTACCTTACTTTTTAATTTTTGAGCATAATTTAAAACAAACACTCTAAATATGACTTATCAAAAACCAAAAACCACTCCAAATAAACTGTAACAAACGAGCACTAGATCATCTATATATTATGTTTGTTGGCCTCCTTTGCATTATTCCTTTTTACACAATTTTCATAATATACATTATTCATATTTATGGCATGTGGTAATAATTAAAATATTTAACTGCATAACTCAATATAACAACCACAATTATAATAAAACATTTTACTTCGATATTTATTTCATAAGAAAACCAATAAATAAATATTTTAATTGTAACTACTGTTAAAATACGAAAAGAAAATTTTATTGTTTTCTCAATAACGAAAACTCAGTCTTCTTCTGGGGTTCTTGCTTAACAACAATGGTTAGATTGGAAACATGAGATGCAATAATTTTGTCCATTATTTCTACATACACATGACACAAAGAGAATTCAAACACATTCATTTAACCAAATTTCCTGCATCATCTGCAAAACTCGAATCCTCCCACATATTATCATATAAAATATAACAGGCGAACGGAGATGCATTTTGATCAAAATTAATCAATCCTAAAAGCTAAAAAAAAATGGCAATTATATCATTAGAAACCAATACATATGCCCCAACAAACGAAACCACAACAATGAGAAGATATGTAGTATTCTATAAAAATAAACTTGTGCCCGTGCCGATGGCACGGTGCCAGTATGAGCATGATCAATGTATGAACCGAGCATAATAAAAATAAATTAATATATCCTGAATGTAAATTACACACCAACATCCCCGAAAATTAAAGAAATAACATATTTTATTGGTCGTAAAAGTTTATAACTCATCTTTAAAAAAATGTATAACTTATCTTAAAAGAGTATAATTAAGCATCAAAAAGTATTCTCTCTCTCTCACACACACACCAACCCAACACATGTTAATTGAAATAAACTTAAAAATGAAAATCTCCGCAAACAAAAACCAAAAAATAAATTAAATAAGACAGAGTGAACTAACAAATACTATTTTGAAATCGAAATCACAAAGATTTCATATCAATAAGGGAAACTAAACACAACTTTTAAGAAAATAAAGAAATTTAAATACAAATATTCAAAATTAAAAAAGTTGATTACCAAACTTAGAAACAAATTTTTTTCAGATAAAAATTAAATTGATTCAGTTAATTAGGATAACAATAAAAAAATTAAAATACAAATATTTAAAATTACAAATTTTACGAACAATTTTTTTATGAAAAAAATAAATCTAAGCCAGACATAAATTAAATTGAGATTTAGTCGATTACGATAGCAATCAACTAAGAAACTACAACTAAATATTTGTAAAACCGTAAATGCCATTTTATTATTAATGAACTACTAAAAATATTATTTTTTTAAAAAAATTGACTTTTAAACGGAGCCTCTTTGCCCGGAACGGAGGGATTAATTAATAATTTGTAAATGAAATTGCGGACCAGAAAAACGGGCCTGACAAAAATTAAATTGATTAAGTTAACTACGATAACAATTAAAAAGAAAAAAAATATTTCAAATTACAAAACTTACGATTTTTTTTTAAAAAAATATTTATATACGAAATTATGGGTCGAAAAAAAATTAAATTGATTAAGTTAATTATGATAATAATTAAAAAGAAAAATATACAAATACAAATTTTCGCAACCATAAAACTGTAAAACCTTAAAATATTAACTGTAAAACTGTAATATTTAATTTTCGCAATAAAAGAGTAAGTCGCATAGAAACTGATGAATAGGTAGGGAGGAGGAGAGAAAAATAGATAGAGAATGAGTGAGAGATAAAAGGATTGTGGAGATAAAATAGGGATGGAAAATAACGTGATAAAAACGGTTAAGATTGTGAAATTAAATCCTGGTTTGTGTTTAGTATAAGAAAACCCAAAAGAGGAGATTACCCAAATAAATTACAGCCGTATGATGATAAGAAAAAATGTTTGATAATAAAGGGGGATCCAAACCTAATTCTAACAGTATAAGGAAACCTAAAATAGGAGGTTATTTAAATAAATGACAGTCATATGATGATAGTTAAAAAAATAAAATTCTGACCTCTGAATAGCCCTAATCAATTACCTAGTTTCTTTATAATATAGATTATTTTTAAGAATTAATGGTTAATATCATTAACTTATTTAGTGAAATATGATCAAACACTTTTCTTAAAACACGTGTAAAATCAATCGTATTTAACTAGCATTAATTGCAAGTTAGTTTTAGTGTACACTTTTCTTGGCTATTGGTTTGGTTATTTTTCAGTTTTATGTTTTAAAATTAAAATGACAAAAAGAACATGTGCTAATTATTAATTAATAGTAGCCGGTCAATAAAGACTTGCACATATAAGAATAGATATATAGCCAAAAAAGAATACTGACCGGACAAGGTTCAAAGCATTCATGCAATATAAAATGTTAGCTTGACTGCGATGGAAGTCCCTACCACTATAGTTTTGGCTTCCCTGAATGGATCCATTATTATCCTTTGATCCATCATTCACGTTTTTCAAATTTACTTGACTCTGCAATACAACTTCTTCTATTTTCTCCGATCTTTTACCGAATAGTAACTCATGACTAATAAGGGCGGATTCTAATTCTGCTACCGTTAATTAACATTTTTAAATCGTTAGTCGCCATACTTATTTCTGCAGCATCTTGAAAAACTTTCTTCATCGAACGAAGAATTTTCGAACAAATTCTTTCATCCGAAACATCATCTCCGTTTGTCTTCATATCTGAAGCAAGATCACTCACACGAGAGATATACTTTGAAACTTTATCTGATTTCTCCATATTTATATTTTTAAATTTCTTTGTCAAAACTTGTAAATAATTTCTCTTAATCCGTGCGGCTTTGTCAAAACATTGAACGCATCATATGTTGATTTATAACAAATAATCTTCTGAACACCATCTTCTCCCCTTTAGCTGTATTCTCCGCAAGTTTCTCATCACCGTATTTTTCTAAATCACAGACCACCAAAAAACTGTACATCGGACATCTCAAATCGATCAAGAAAATTAATTTTTTCATCAAACTTAAGACCCATATAAACCTTGCTACAAACCATCTTAACTAAAATCTAGCTCTGATACTAAATGTAAGCTTAGATAATAATACTAATATTAATTAGTATTATTAAGAAGAAAACCAACCACAAAAAACGGAGGAAGAAGAATGAATTTTAAAAAATAAATTATTGTGGGGGCAACAAATACACACCAACAAAGGTAAGGGGAGAATCAAATTGGAATTAATGGCGTTGTTATGATACCAAATGTAGAGTTGAAAATAATACTACTATATTAATTAGTATTAACTAAAATTTGATCAACACACATGCACATTCAAACAAAGAAGAAAAAAAATCTGCCTTTCTGATATATTGTTGTGATACAGGACCGAAGAAGAGGAGAAGAGACGGGACGGGGCGACACAATTGTTTTTTTTAGGGCTAAAAATCATTATCTCTTTCTTATTAGAAAATCTCAATGATACATACATTTATAATACATAAATAAATCTTTTATCTAATTGGACTTGAATTAGATTAAAAACTAATACATAAATAAATAAATCATTTATCTAATTATACTTGGTTTATGACCCAACATTGTATTCAAACATGTATTTTCGTATCACACTTAATGCCCTTGACAATTGACATATGACAATCTCAACGCAAGTCCGCAATTAACAATAACATCGCGTGCACGATAAACCTTATCATTGTGAAAGGTTCATAGAAAAGAGCGAGTAAGGAACGATTGATAGGGGGGAAACGAAAAATAAAATAAAATGAGGCCTAGCATTAAGACCCTTGTTTTATTAGTGGGATGATTAAAAAGTTGTAAAAAATATTTAGCATTTTCGAGAAAAATTTATGAAGAAATGAGTTTTTTATTTTTGATTTGACATCGTTACTCATAATTTTTTTTTTTACATAATCATTGTTTTATGATTTATTCCTTTTAGTATATTTTTCCTATAACATTTGTTTTTTTGGTAATTGACAAAATAAAGCAGGTTGGGAGGGTGGGGAAGGGATGTGCATACGCATGTGTGTTTTTGGGTATTACTATTCATTGAGATTTATATTAGCAGTATATACTTCTATGTTTTCGGAGATTGTTTAATTAATCAAGAAGATGACTTAGAGCATCTTCATCGATCAAATTCTTAACACCTTTTTTTAGTTGAATCCTATTATTACCTACATATTTTAATTATATATTAGTATTTGTGTTTATATTCATGGCACAGCGCGAGTAGGGGATGATATTAATATTGGAGGTATCAATATTTAAATAAATCAAAATATGTTTTACTCATGTTTCAAAAAGAGTCTAAAATTTTTCTGTATGGTGACATACAGGTATTCTAGCCCAAAATGTTTATGAATATGTTCAACAAAGAAAATTCAAACTTACAAAATAACCAATTTAAAATTAACACATTTCGGTAATCAATTAAAATAATATGATCATCCAACAATAAAATAAAAAGTAAAAAATTACTTTTGTAAGCAAAATCAATCATCAAATATTGTTATTTAAGACAAAAAGAAAATTAACATGTAGAAATATATTGTTTTTTTTTCAATAACTATGTACACATTCCCTCCAATCCATCTTTACAAAATTGTCATACTTTTTTTTATTTGTCTTAACGTAATATTTTAATTTCAAAAAATCAAGCTACATCCATTGGAATATCGAAAACTTTTACCGATAAGTAACAAAATGTAAATATAAATTTTTACCCTTAATTAACTTTTACCAATTTTTGGGAAAAATAAATCTGGCCAATAATTAACTTTTACCAATTAATTAACTTTCTTGGTTGGTGATTGACCTTTTTTTTCTTGTTGACTATTTTTGAAAACCAAGAAATCAGATTTGCCGCATACTCATTTTCCTAATAAAATGGATTTGTCTACTCCACCTTGAAAGACATTTTGTTTTTTTTCCACTGTTCCTCTTCTCCAAAACGTGATTCAGCTAATAAAATGGATTTGTGGACTCATGATTTTCATTTTCATTTCTCACATGACAGTAAAGTGAGTTTATGTGCTACTCTATAGTCTATAATAAATAGTAATGGATTGAGATAAAGGTCGGTGTAAAATGGACGAAGCAATTGACTTTCCTTCTTTTCCCTTTGAGGGTCTGATAATATGGAGTTTCAAAAAGAATGAATAAACAAAAATCAAATGATCTGGACTCAAAATTAATCAGTTGGATCTAAGCCACTCTTAACTTATTAGTACATAGAAACGGATGAGAGATTAGAGGATGAGAGAGAAAGAGATAGTGGGAGAGATAAGGATCGTGTAAAAAAACGGTTGTGGATGAAATGGAATTTGGCCGTTGATTGCCTTTGGTAAAATCAAATCCTGGCCGGTAAATAGCTTTTGATATGAGTTAATCCTGATCGGTAAATAGCTTTGTTAAAACTATATCCTGGCCGGTAATTAGCTTTTGTAACCGCCCTGATCTGTTTTATATAATAGATTTTTTTAAAGAATTTTCCCTCCAATAATTTTTATTTTTCTTCAATTCTTATATGCGTCCTATTACCAAATCATTCAATTTATTCATACTATTTTCTTATTTTTATACTTTTTAAATAAATAAATTTATTTAACTTTAATTATTATATTTCATATTCAAATATTTTGTTTAAATAATAAAATAATTTATAAAAAATATATAACTTATAAATGATTTCATTTAATTTTAATTGATAAATATTTTATATTGTTCAAAACTAACCAAATCATAAAACTTTAAAATTACATAAAAATGTAAATAATTAAGATTACATAGAAACATGCATAGTTACAATTACATAATTAAAGACCGTGCATAATTTTTTTAAAAAATTAAACATAGAGAATTTGTTTAACTTTCCAATTCTAAATTAATAAAATTTTACCAATGAACTATTAAAAATGTCATTTTATTTTACTTAAAAAGTTTATTTTTAAAAATTAAGGCATTAAAGTGTCATTTTATTACCAATGAACTACTAAAAATGTCATTTAAAAAACTTTTGACTTTCAAATGAACACTTTTTGCTCAGAACAGATGGAGTATATTATTCATATTTATGGCATGTGGCAATACTTAAAATGATTTAACTGCATAACTCAATATAACAACAATTATAATTAAATTATTTTTAAAAATTAATGGTTAATATCATTAAGTTATTTAGTGAAATATGATCAAACACTTTTATTAAAACACGTGTAAAATCAATCGTATTTAACTAGCGTTAATTGCAAGTTAGTTTTATTGTACACTTTTCTTGGCTATTGGTTTGGTTGTTTTTCAGTTTTATGTTTTAAAATTAAAATGACAAAAAGAACATGTGCTAATTATTAATTAATAGTAGCCGGTCTAAAAAGACTTGCACATATAAGAATAGATATATAGCCAAAAAAGACTACTGACCGGACAAGGTTCAAAGCATTCATGCAATATAAAAAATGTTAGCTTGACTGCGATGGAAGTCCCTACCAATATGGGTCAATTTTGGTGTCTTCTTCCCCTCAGGTTTGGCTAAATAGCAGCTCCATCCCATATTTTATAAAATATGGCAGGCACGTCCCACATTGTTAACAGAGATGTTCATTCATGCCACTATAAAAGTAATTACTTCCATCTAACTTAACAATGAGCGAAATCCCTAACATTATATGTCAAATAAAAAGTCTATCTCCTTAATTGGGAGGTTCTTAGCCAAAGTTCAAAATTTTTGGGTGGATGATCGTAATTTGTCAAACTACAGGGGAGGGCACAAGAACTAACTCCATAAGGCAAGTTCCAGGAAGTAAAGATCCAAGTCCAGATGCCTTATATAAGAGCCATGATTACTAATGTAAGCAACCAAATCCAACAATCAAAATCATTCTAATTCATTTTTCTATCGGAAATATTAAACCATTCAAATTCTTTGCACCCAAAACAAACTTATAGAGTTTATTACATATGGCTATTCAAAGGTTTTCTGCTTTAATCCTCCTTCTTGTGTTTTCTCTTTCTATGAGTATTGCCATCTGTTGTGTTGGGGATGATGGAGTAAAGTGTCAGTGCGTCGACGGGGTGAAGCGCAGCAACTTCCCAGATGGTTTCAAGTTTGGGGCAGCTGCTTCTGCTTATCAGTTTGAAGGTTCTTTTAACAACGATGGCAAAGGCTTAAGTAACTGGGATTATTATACCCATGCTCATCCCGAAAGGATTGTAGATGGTAGCAACGGTGATGTCGCCACTAATTCTTACCTTCGATATAAGGTACCATGTTATTATATATTGAATCATTTCTTTAAAAATCAAAACGCTTTAGTTGCCGTATTCATTTGTTTTTAATCATGTTGCAGGATGATGTACGCCTTGGTAAGGACATGGGCTTAAATTCCTACAGATTTTCAATCTCTTGGTCCCGTATTTTGCCTCGTAAGTATTTGTATACCTAGTTATAAGAGTTTGTAAATTAAAAAAAAAATCCACTCCCCTAAAGTATTACTTCAATAGACAATAGGTGTAATTGAAATTTTGGATTATTCATCAACTAATTAATTACATGCAACTCGTTGTGATTTGCAGATGGAAGATTATTTGGTGGTCGTGTAAACCAAAAAGGAATTGATTACTATAATAAATTAATAGATGAGCTTCTATTAAATGGTAAGAAAGCACATTTAACCCCAACTCTCTCTTGCACTCTTAATCTACTCTTTAGTCACAACTAGTCTTCAATTCGTCACGGGAATAATGAATTCATGTGTTATTTTGAAAATTTGCAGGTATAGAGCCTTATGTGACTCTTTTTCACTGGGATGTCCCACTCACTCTAGAAAAACGCTATGGCGGTTTTTTAAACCGAAGGATTGTGTAAGTGACTTATTCTTTTACTTAAGTTTCATAGACTTTTCAGTTAAGTACATTGCACTCATAAACTCTTATGGCTCAATTTTAACAGGAAGGAATTTGAATATTATGCGGATGTTTGCTTTAAAAATTTTGGTGATCGAGTAAAAAACTGGATTACTTTAAACGAGCCATGGTCTTTCAGCAGAATGGGTTATTCAACGGGCGACTTTGCTCCAGGACGTTGTTCTAATCATACTAGTTGCCTAGGTGGAGATTCTGGCATGGAACCGTATACAGTCACACATCACCAGCTTCTCGCACATGCAGCTACTGTACAACTATACAAGAAAAATTATCAGGTTCTACTTAACTCATTATTACAAAGATTATTTCAACAGTGTCAAAACTTAAATCATTTCATTACTAAATGCAAACTGTCTCTCTGACACACTAATCATAATTGTGCAGGCACATCAAAATGGTAGCATTGGGATTACACTTGTTTCTTATTGGTTTGTGCCCTACTCCAACTCACCAGCCGATCAATTGGCTCAGAAACGTGCGTTTGATTTCATGCTAGGATGGTACGCAACGCATTTATAATCTTCTAATATATTTTTACTACTTCTATAAGTTGAAAATTATTTATCTGTACAAACTTTGGCATTTGTTAATAAGTGTATATCTAAACCTAAGGGTTAATTTCACTTTTTCCTTTTTCTTTTAATTACAGGTTCATGGATCCTATAATCTTTGGCTCATATCCAGAGAGTATGCGGGCACTTGTGGGAAGTCGACTTCCGACTTTCACATCAAGTGAATCAAAGATGTTAAAGGGGTCTTTTGATTTTATTGGTATGAATTACTACACGGCCACTTATGTCAAGGATGCGCCTCGTGACATTACTAAAGGACCGTTTAACTACATTACAGACTCTCAAATTGATATGACAAGTAAGGCTAGAAACAACTCTTACTTCTCACTAACCAACCTACCTTTACAAAAGTATATGGAATTGACTTTTTTTAATTCCTTTTTTGATAGGTGTTCGTGATGGAATTCCTATTGGCAAGCAAGCTGGTATTGACTGGTTATATATTTACCCAAAAGGAATTAGGGGACTTTTGGGCTACATAAGAACAACTTATAATAATCCACCAATTGTCATTACGGAAAATGGTAAATAAAATATTTCTTTCTTTAATTTATGTTACATAACATTTAATTTCTTTGAATTATATTGACAAGTTTTCATTATGATTTAGGGGTGGGCGAGGCAAACGATCCTACATTAACACTAGAGGAATCACTTAATGACGATATGAGGGTGGATTATCTCCACGACCATATGTGTTGCCTACTTGATGCAATAAAGTAAGTTCTTAGTTTCTTTTAAAGTTATTTATTATGCTAGCTCTCGATGGTAAAATTTCATATATATTAACACTTTGTTACTTGATCTTTGGCAGGGATGGTAGCCAACTTAAAGGATATTTTATATGGTCGTTGTTAGACAATTATGAGTGGTCTTCGGGTTATACCGTTCGTTTCGGTCTTCACTATGTGGATTACAAGAATAACCTATTGATCCGATACGCAAAGAAGTCAGCAGTATGGCTGAAGAGCATTCTTATGGAGGAGCCATCCATCTTAAACAATTACATTAGATTGGTAGCGGAAAGTAGTTCAAGGAATTCCATATAAAACGACTCTCATGCTAGTAGAAGGAAGAGAGAAAAAAAAATATGAATGACTCTTTGTACATTTAATTCATTATCATTCATTCATTCTTTAAGTTGTGATTTATTAGTAATTAGGTGCTTCTTTAAAATGTAAAGACGTACTTACCATTCTTTTACTGTTAAAAATGTGATTCTTTAATATTGTAGTTCCTTAAAATGTAAAGAGGGTCCTCTTATGTAAATGATGCTTATTGTATCAATATAAATATTTGATTCTTTAAATTCTTATCATTCTTATGGTATAAATTATTATTTTTTTAAAGGCTTTAAATTAATTGTTATTGTTATTTATGCATCTTGATGAGACCAAAAGATGACATGTAATTTAATTTGTTCATTATCCATTCCTTGACGTCCCAAGAGTATTTACCCATCCGTTTTCGAATTCAAAAGAGAAGGTGCCCACTAGGCCTAGACAAATAATAATTAAGCCATGAACTAACAAAATTAATTAGTGTTTATAATGTTTCGATGGAATCTCTACATCACCTGAATTGAACCACATGAAGCAAAATATAACCCGAAGACCATGCACTCACAAGATGTCTCACACATACACACACACACACACACACTTATATACTTGTTCCTTCACAACCAAGGTATGATTATGACAAAAAGGAATGTACGAATTTATTTTTAAAGGATCTGTGTTGGATCACAGATCAGTAGCTAGGTTTTTTAAATGGTTATTTCATCCGTTAAGATATACAGAAGATGCTTCTACTTTTTTTTGTTATCTTTCTTAATAAGTCTTGTGCTTCCTATAATCATTGAGACACAAACTTACTTGGGAACTCTTAATTGAGCATATAGTATTCTGGTCCCCCCCCCCACTATATAATAAGGTGATGACCAATCAATATATAACTTAATTTCAACATAGATTTTGAGACACAATTTTCATAACATTTTTGTTGTCACTAGCATTAGACAGCTAGCTTTTTGGTGGCGAAACAGGTAATACAACTGTAAGTTTAACATCTGAATCTCACATCGGATAGATGAGCCAAGGATGATACGTAACTTTATAAGTGACCAACTACTCCCAATTAAAACCATCACCATCTATTTATAAAGCTTTTGTGTGGACTTGTGATGAATCTAGTTAACTCAACTGTTCTTTTGACCACACTAGACTATTTCTCTATTTATTTTATTTCCACCATCTGTAGGTTTTATACTAAAATTTTCCCCATTTTGATGAACAATTATGTCTTTACAACTGTCAAAAGAAAGGAGGAGAAAAAACGCATCCGATCCATTTGCAGTTACAGAACAATTATCTATGCTTTTTGGAAGAATAACTTTTGCAAAAAAAGTAAAGAAATTAAAAAGAAAGAGCATTTGTGATATTCATGGCATCTCCACCCGATTTAAAGAAACATTGGCAAAACAAGTTCTTTTTTGCTTGTTAATACGCAAATCTTAACCACGTCCAGTCTGAAGATTTGTTCTTCTCATTTTAGAATATCGCATTCAAAGATTTAAATATTTATTTATTTATTAATTAAAAAAAAATTGGGTACAAGATTTGTTCTCTTTTGTGCTTCGTTTTTAACAAAAAGAGCATGTGCATTATTTAGGTAGCTAGCCACCAAAGACTTCAGCATATATAATAAATTAATCAATGTTCTTGTAAATAAAAAACTGAAAATGAATTGACAGGGGTCAAATTATGACTGCGAATAATGATGTCGCGATGCGGGTGCGAAGGAGTCCCTACCATATACGTATTTATTAACTGAATAATAAAAAGAATATAAAAGAGACTGATCATATATTCTTGTAGAGTTTTAGCCATTAAGAAACAAATATTCAATTATAGTAAAGGCGTCTTCTTTTTATTTGTTCTTGTAAACTTAAAAAACTGAAAATGAATTGACAGGGTGCTCTTCAAATTATGACTGCGAATAATGATGTCGCGATGCGGGTGCGAAGGAGTCCCTACCATATACGTATTTATTAACTGAATAATAAAAAGAATATAAAAGAGACTGATCAGCCTATATTCTTGTAGAGCTTTTTTAGCCACCCATAAGAAACAAATATTCAAATGGCAACATCGGATACCAAATTGGTAAGTTGGGTAGGATCCTATACTTTTTTATTTTAAAGGGCGAAATGCACCATTGGTCCCTATATTTTGGGTTTGTTCACTATTAGTTCCTGAACATCAAAACGTCTCATCATTATTCAAAGTTTACGTTTTTTGTCCACCGTTGGTCCCTTGCTCAAACGCCGTGACATGTTTCACCGTTAAATGGCCATGTGCGATTCACGTGAGCAAAATCAAGGAGCAAAGTGTCTTTTCTCACTGGAGGCAGCTGCAAAATTGCCCCTTCTCCCTCATCCTCCTCCCAGCTTCCCAACGCTTGACCCACCACGCTCACTCCAAGCCGCTTTGTGAGATTCTACCTCAACAGAATCAGGTTCGGGTTTTCTGGGTAGAATTTCTTTCAAAAGAGCCTTGGGATAAAGAAGGAATAGAATGGGCTACCACTATAAGATCCTTGTTGACCCCATCGTATTGAATGGTTGCCAAAGAGGCTTCAGGCCTGCGATAAGTTTAGCCACCACATCCAGGTCGGAGCTTTGCTCGAGCCGGTACTATACGAGTTCCTTGCAAACTTTACTTGGAGCGCAGTTTTGGGGCCGACTCTTCGAAGCTCACCAATTCGCTTCCCAAAGACAAAAAAAGCAGAGTCTTCTTGTTCTTCCCATGCATTTTCTAGGGTTCTACCCAAATTTGATTTCGCCATTGATGATGTCAACAATGGCAAAAGCAAGAAATTGGCTTCCTTTCATGTCCGATTTCTGTTGGGTTTTCGATTTCATCTTCATCTACTGGGATCTTCTTGATTTCATCTTCATCTGTTGGGTTTTCGGTTTCATCTTCATCTCTGGTTGATGACTTGGAGAAGCAGGATGATGAAGTGGTGGTGCTATTGGTTGTTGTCGGCAGTTTGAAGAGATCTGAAGCGAAAAGATAGAATAAATTTGGGCAAAATGCATCATTAGTCCGTGAAGGGGCCATTTTGCAGCTGGGAGTAAAGCGTTGGGAAGTTAGGAGGAGGATGAGGAAGAAGGGGCCATTTTGCAGCTGTCTCCAACGAGAAAAGACATTTTGGTCCTTGATTTTGCTCACGTAAATCGCACATGGTCATTTAACGGTGAAACAGGTCACAGTGTTTGAGCAAGGGACCAACGGTGAACAAAAAACGCAAACTGTGGTCAATGGTGAGACCTTTTGATGTTCAATGACTAACGGTGGACAAACCCAAAATACAGAGACCAATGATGCATTTCGCCCTATTTTAAAATATCTCAATTATTGAATAATACAATGTGTGTTTTAAAATTAAGCCACTATATATTATTGCGTTAATTGTTTCTATCTTCATTGATATGAACACGTGCAATATGTAGATAGTCAAAACGGGATTCCCACAATTTGTAAGAGTATTTATCCCAAATTAATTAAATATTAAAATCGAATTAGAATAATTGAATTTATTTGTTATTATATTGGATGGACAAGGTTAATTCCTTGACTGAAAAGAAAAGAGTGATTCCATCAATTAAAACAAAACAAAAAAAAAAGACAAAAACATAGTTGTTTCATTATTAATTAAAACAAAAGAGGGAGTGGAAACTCCAAAATGCCCTTGCATTAATAGAGAAACAAAATGCCCAGCATAACCTATATAAAGAGTGAACTGTAAGCTGGCAATAACAAACACAGCCTAATCACTAAAAACTTATCATGGGAATTCAAAGGTTTTCTCTTTCAAGTCTCCTACTAGTGTTTACTCTTTCTATGAGTATAGCCCACTGTTGTGATGTAGATGATCGTGTGGATGGGGTGAAGCGAAGCAGCTTCCCAGATGGATTCAAGTTTGGGGCCGCGGCTTCTGCTTATCAGTTTGAAGGTGCTTTTGATCATGACGGCAAAGGCTTAAGTAACTGGGATTACTATACTCATGCTCATCCCGAAAGGATTGCGGATGGTAGCAACGGTGATGTCGCCACTAATTCTTACCTTCGATACAAGGTACAATTACTTGTTAATCTTATTATTGAATTTTTTCATAAAATGATTTTGAAGGCTTAGAGTTTGATTAAATGTACTCCTTTTGTTTTATTTTTATTGGCCTACGTACGTTCCCTTCTTAGCTGTCTTCAAATTTTTGGTCATTTAAAATTTCAAGGTATATTTATTAACCAGTGAATCAAATGAAGTATTTAAAAAAATAATTATTGTTTCCATTGATTTTCAATATGGGTACAAATGGTATTAAACAATGGTTGTATGTTGACGAATTTTTTATGATTCTAAAACGAGCTTTTGTTTAGTGACCAATATAAACGAGATTGAGGGACTAACATAGTTCACTGACATAAATTTTTTGTTCTAATGTAATCATGTTGTAGGATGATGTGCGCCTTGCTAAGGAGATGGGTTTGAATTCTTACAGATTCTCAATTTCGTGGCCTAGAATATTACCACGTATGTATGTACATATGTTAGTGAGTGAAATTACATGATGATCTCATGCATCTAGCTATCATATCCATAACGGTAAAGGGAGACCCCCATGGCTGCAGGTTAGACATATTCACAGTTGTTAGTGAGTGACGACTTTCATATACACCATACTCTTCGGGAAGAGAACATGAGCAGCTGATTTTTTTGGCAAAAATGGGTAACTCGGGACAACTCTATGACTCACAATGGCCCTTGGAGTTATTAGGGATTATTCGGACCAATAGGATGCTAATTCCGCACTTAGAGACATTGATTTTTTTCAATTTTTGGTACTCCTTCAAGTTTCTATAAAAAGGGTGTCCCACCACCCAGCCATTTATTAAAAATAAAAAGAACTATCATATTCATTTCCATATCGTAATCTCAATAACTATCTTCGGTTACAGTACTACTGATCTTCATTATATAATCAATAACTAAAATCTTTATATTCTGGTGTGCAGATGGAAGTTTGTATGGTGGGCATGTGAACCAAAAGGGACTTGAATATTACAACAACATGATCGATGAACTTCTACTAAATGGTCAGACTACAATTTTCACTTCAACTCTTTGTTGTGCTCTAAGTCAACTTTTAATTGCAATACTTTGTCACCATTAAAGTTTAAACGTTATTGTTAAAATCTGCAGATATAGAGCCTTATGTGACTCTTTTCCATTGGGACGTTCCACTTACTCTAGAAAAACAGTATGGTGGTTTTTTGAGCCGTAGGATTGTGTAAGTGAATAAAACTTCTTAAATTTCCAGCACCATCCTGCAAATTAGATTGTACATATAAACTGTTTTTTTTGGCAATTTTAATAGGAAGGAATTCCGGTTCTATGTGGATATTTGCTTTGAGCATTTTGGTGATCGAGTGAAGAATTGGATAACATTAAATGAGCCATGGTCCTTTTCCTACCAAGGTTATACAACAGGTGCCTTTGCCCCAGGACGTTGTTCTAATCAAAGTAGTTGCCTAGGTGGAGATTCAGGAACAGAACCATACATTGTCGCACATCACCAGCTTCTTGCCCATGCAACTGCTGTTCGACTTTACAAGCAAAAATACCAGGTTCATACTATCACAAGAACTGTTACGACATTTCATTGTGTCTAAACATCACACGTGTATATTAAACCTTGTGCACATTAATTTCAAACCTGTGCAGGGACATCAAAATGGTAGCATTGGGATTACGCTTGTTTCATACTGGTTTTTGCCGTACTCTAACTCAACTGTGGACCAATTGGCCCAGAAACGAGCCTTCGATTTCATGCTAGGATGGTGTGTACTGATTCTCTTCCTCCATGAAACTCTTGCCCATCATATAACAAGTTTAAATAAACTTAAGTGCTTATGCTTTACTTTCATATCAGGTTCATGGATCCTATAATGTTTGGTTCCTACCCAAACACCATGCGAGCACTCTTAGGCAGCCGACTTCCAACTTTCACACCATGTGAATCAACGATGTTAAAGGGATCCTTTGATTTTATTGGAATGAATTACTATACAGCTACTTATGTGAAGGATTCACCTCTTGACACTAGTGAAGGACCGTTTAGTTACATTACTGACCCACAACTTACTTACACAAGTAAGCTTAATAGTAACTCTTGTTTTTTAACAGGCTCTTCTACACTTATCACCTTACCTAAATAAACATAAATTCACCGTTTTTGACAGGCGTTCGGGATGGGATTCCTATTGGCAAGCAAGTAAGGGTTTTCCACCATCATTCATATGCCTTTCTTACTTGCAACTTAAATATGAATTTTTTTTTTTTTATTTTTTTTGTGGATTCATTATTTCCTTTTTGCATTGGATGCCTTTGATACATCCCCTTAAAAGACAAGTTGCTAATGCATGAATTGTGCATGCGAGTGTCTATTGCATTAGATTAAACTAAAAAAAAGCACCATGCATGACAACATTAAGCTTGGTTTATGCAGGCTGGAATTTATTGGTTGTACATATATCCGAAAGGGATTCACGGACTTATGGAATATATAAGAACAACTTACAATAACCCGCCTATAGTCATCACCGAGAATGGTAACTAGCAAATATTTTGGTTCATTTTCTTTTCATGCTTAATTATTTTCCAATCCACCATCGAACAACGAAACTGTAGAGATAGATATACTAATATTTAAAAGAATATAATTGATGCTTAAACAACTTATTGAAATAAACTGCTTTCCTTGATGTTGTAGGAGTTGCAGAGGCAAATGACTCCATTTTATCACTGGAGGAATCACTCGACGATAATATGAGGGTAGATTATCACCGTGACCATTTATGTTGTCTTCTTGAAGCAATCAAGTAACCTCTCTCTCTCTCTCTCTCTCTCAAAGTTGACTTTCTAATCAGCTCCGGCCTAATGGAATTGCTAACCAGCTCACTTTGCTTAGAAATATCATTTGCCTCCAATCTTCCTAAATTATTAAAATGACCAACCAGATATTAGACTTTTCAAACGCGTTGATAATGTAGTAGTAATACCAAAATAATCAGAAAAATTCATGATTGCATGGTAAGAAGTTGATTGATTTTGTTACATGGCGTGTGGCGCGGCGTCCATGTCTAAGAAAGTAAATTTATTTCATGGTAGTAAAAGTAGGTAGTACTACTAAAAAGGGTATTAGTGAAGATGGTGGTTTAACTTTAGTTAATTACTTGCTAAGATTTCCAATAGTATTACTTTGATAAAGCTTGACACCTTATAACTTTAATCTTTTGCAGGGATAATAGCCGGATAAAAGGATACTTTGTATGGTCGTTATTGGATAATTACGAGTGGTCTTCAGGTTATACCGTGCGTTTTGGGCTTCACTATGTGGACTACAACAATAACTTATTAAGATATCCGAAAAAGTCTGCTATATGGTTAAAGAGGTTTCTTGCCCAAGAGCCATCACTACAAACCAATAATATCATACCTGTATGGGAAAATAATTCCTCCCACAATCTTCCCTGTAAAACAAATCCATATATTTTGTAAAATTTGATTGAAAGTCTAGGAATGATTCTGCAAGAATGGAAATTTTGATAATTATAATTATATTGTTTGGTACTCCCTTTATTCCGGCCAAAGAGTCAACTATCAAATTTTATGATATTTCACTTAAAGAGTCCACATTCAAAAATTAAAAAATTAAAAATTCATTTTATTACTAATAAGAAACTATCATTTTCTTTTTTAAAAAATGACTTTCAAACGGGAATTTTTTACCCAAAACAGTGTGAGTAAAAGGAGGGGGACATAAGATTCTGGAGGCATGCAGCGTGGGTTCGATACTTGGTGGAAGCAATTTGCTTTCTTCTGAGGTTGGACCTTGTATGCGTTATTAGTTGACATGTTCTCAAACTCTGTATCATTCGAACACATCTCGCGATTTCCCTGGTAGTAGCAATGAGGGACCGAAACTACTACCCCACGATTAAACCTGGTTAAAAAAAAAAAGTGTGAGTAAAAAGAAACTACTTAAAATAAGCCAATCAAGTATCCAAACTTCAAATTACTAACATTTAATATTACTCCCTCTTTAATAAATGTTTAATAAACTAGGAAGCTTTGTTACCCGGGGATGATAATAAGGTTGTGATTCACAGGCCGTTCGTTTATCCTTTAAATAGGAAGAGTGAGGTTTAGAAATGGAGAATATGGTCCGTTTAAGACCAAGGCATTTTTGGCTGGCACAAGAATTAATTATTACTATTTATTTTAATTTTTTCAATTTCGTAAAATAATGTCTTCATTGTGGTACAATGTCTTAACAATCCAATTTGTAGTTAGTATAGTTCAATATCCATCATATGGGTTTGAATTTCCTCATATAACTTAAAGTAAGGGTAAAAATGTATAGAGCATTATTAGCACAAAGAATATGGTGACAAGATTAACATATAACATTATAACTCTTTAAAAACAAAAAGAAGAGGCTAATATGTAACAACCAATGAGCATGTTATGTGTATGTTAATATGCTTTAAGACCTGCTAACTAGTTATTTTTATTTCGTTTATGTGTCGTCCATGTATCAAGTACTCCCTCAGTTCCTAAATAACCGTTCTATTTGATCTGACACATCGTTTAAGAAAAATTAATTGCTTTCTATTATAAATATTAGTATAATTTGTAGTTTTATTTAAAGCTTTTATACATGTGACCAAAATTAAAGTATGAAGAGAAAATAAAGGTGGCAAAAGTGTTGTACTAAAAAACAAAAGTTTAGAAACATGATAATTTATTTAGAACGGATAAAATAGGAAAGTAGGATAATTATTTAGAAATGGAAACGGATGAAGTAATACTTATTAATTAGTAGTATCCTAGATGATGTTGTTGTATGATTTTTTTTATTTTTGTGTGTGTGTGTTGATTTTAAATTTAAATATATAATGATTTAATTGTTATTTTCTCCGTCCCAAAATTATTGTTATGTTGGATCGAACACACTGATTAAAAAACAATTGACTTGATTATTAATATTGGTATAATGTGTATTTTCCTCTAAAACCCCATACATACACATAATACATAAAACTCATAATTAAAATAGGAAGAAAAAATAAGGTAAAATGGTGAAAGTTTTAACCAAAAAAAGAAAACTTTTAAACAAGATAATATTTTTGGGATAGACGCAAAAAAGGTAGAACAATAATTTTAGGACATTGAGAGTATATAGTTATAATAGCACGTTTAACACGTGAGGTTTACAATAAAAGTGGTCATTTCTAAACTGAGCCGTTTAGATTGCGACATGATAGAGTTTATCTGAAACCACCATGTTACCTTGACTAACATCTTTATTTGTTACCACATGTAAGGGTTTTATTATAAATAGCGGTTATTCATACCCCAAAATTTGTTCTTTACACCTTATTTTTTATAATTTAAGTAAAACTCCTTAATGCAAGAAATGTTGTGTAAAGAGAAAATTTTGGGGTGTGAATAACCTTATCTCATAAATATACACATATGTGAGGGGCAAAAATTTGTGTAGAACGGTCTTACGGATCCTAAATCCGTAAGACGAAGCCCCATTTAGGAATTCGCGGGTTAATAACTAAATATGTTAATGAGCAGTTCATCTATTTGCTCTGGTGCCCCTGCACTTTCAATGTTCATTACCGAAATTCTTATACTTCTCACGCCTTGCAGTTTAATCTTTTGTCAGCTGCGCTAGACATCAGTTAGCATCAATTGCCTTGGGATACTTGACGGATCCTAACGGACTTTGATAAAATGCTAAATGACACATTTAAAGTCAAATGTGACACATTGAAAATACAAAAGTGAAACATTGAAAACACAAAAGTAACACATTTTAATATTAAAAGTGACACTATAAAGTATAAAGGGAAATTTGTTATAATTCTCATTAAAATACAAAGTAACATTCTTAATACTAAAAAGTAACACTTTTAATACTAAAAAATAACACTCTTAATACTCCCTCCGTCCCTAAATTATTGTCCTGCTTGACCCGGCGCACAGATTAAGAAAAAACAATTGACTTGATTATTTATATTGGTTTAATGTGTAGTTTCCTTTAAAGCACATGTGTATGTGACCCATAATTAAAGTAAGGTGAAAAAGTAAGGGTAAAGTGGTAAAAGTGATGTTCTAAAAAGGTAAGTTTCAAAGTGGACAATTATTTTGGGACGGACGAAAAAGGAAAGGAGGACGATAATTTAGGGACGGAGGGAGTACTAAAAAGTGACATATTTAATGCTAAAAAGTGTCACTTAAAAACTAACGATGATTGTCAAAAGTGACACAATTAATACTAAAATGTAACACTTTCAATGCTAAAAAGTGACACTTTTAATATCAATAGCGATGATTTTAGTTATAAGGTAAAATGACACTTGTAGGATCAAAAGTAACACATTTAATGTTAAAACATGACACTTTTAATGTTATAAAGTAACACTTTAATGTCAAACGTAGTGGTTTTCATTTTTAAAAAATGAGATACTTTTCAAAGTAAAAGTAACACATTTAAGACTAAAAGTGACATATTTAAGCCTAAAATGTAACACTTTTTTAGGGAAAAATTATAATTTTCATTAAAAATACAAAGTGACATTTCTAAGGCCAAAAGTGACACATTTTATACTACAAAGTGACACTGTTAATAGGAAAAGTGACACTCTGCATATATAAACATGAGGAGTGGCACTGTAATTTTCAAAAACTAAGGGGTTGCATTGAGATTTCTGAATTTTACCTCATTTAACTTGGATAGATCCATCTTACGGATAAGGATCTGTAAAACTGTCTTACAGAAGACCACCTCTACGTGAGGCGGTGGGGTCATGGTAGGTCGAGGGTAAATCCGAAATTGTCTCAAACCCAACAAATTCTTAAAAATTTGTCCAACATGTCCCACAACAAAACATGTCAATTTAGCAGGAAGCCCGTCAAGGCCCAATGATCACTGGCGTTGGCTAAAATGGGCGATTTCCTGTGACTTCCTGGCTCCCTGCAAAGCCTAAACCATATATGTCAGCGGTATAACCATCCATGTTTTATAGTTACGAGGAATAATTGTAGGTCGGTACCCTTTATGTCTGGTAATTGTAACTCATTATTTATTAACTCATCCAATACAACCCATTAATTACCCAACTCAACCCAACTCATTAATATTTTTGGGTTGAAGCGGGTAACTTGTTTCGATCCAATAATATTAACGGGTCGGATTATAGCGGGCCGAACTTGTTATCCATTTCAACCCACAAATTTTTATGCTATAAATTTATATTTTTTGGGGGGAAAATCTTGGGTTAAGACACGTCGACCCGCTTTAACCCATTATACGTTTCAACTCGACCCATTTCGACCCAACCCGTTTGACATTTGGGTTCTAACGGGTTTCAACATGTTTCAACCCATTACCCATTACCCATTCCAACCCAACCCACCCAATTGTCATGCCTAGTATACTTTTCTGAAATTGTAACCGCTCCACTACTTTTTTTCCCAACTACAGAAGTCCACTTTTATAAATTTGTTCCAATAATATCCATTCATCTGTCTCTTTTCTTCCCCAATCGACCCACCGATCTTCGTCTCTCTTTTTCTGTAGTCTACCTTGGGAACAAAAGGAAAGAGGGGCTTTTAGGAGTAAATGAAAAGCCAAAGTTTCTTTATTCTGAGAACCTTTCAGTCTTTAAAGCCTAAAAAGCTAGAGAGCCACTCCCTATCCCCAATCCCTTTTTTGAAATTCTCTAAACCTTAGCCAACCTGTTAGTGCTCAAAGGAAAGTCTAAGAATAATCAAGGAAGGGGAAGGGGATCGTCGATTAAGGAAAGAAAGAAAAGTCAACCGTGATTCTTGGAAAAAAGTTAGACATAATGAGCTTATGGCCAATCTGCATTTTCTTTTTAACGGCCATAAATGACTTATTCATCTAAGAGGCTACTCACATCTACACATTATGGCGAAGTCCATGTTATTCCTAAAAATTCACTAGCCTTTCCTGCACTTATTATTTCTCGAGTTGAGTCCGTCTTTGGTTCTTCGATCCCTAATCCTTGTACTTGCCTTAACCCTCTCCATCAGCGCAAGAGGTGAAAATGGAAAAAAAAAATTCACAATTTCAGGTACGTTCCTCGCCTTCTCCCCTTCTTCGATGCTCGTTCGATGCCCAAAATTTTGAGCGATGTCCAATGTTTTTCCTTGTGATGCTTAAATTAATTTGGGCAGTGACTTTTGCATTGCAATGCCTAACACTTTGTGCGATGCTCAATGTTTTTCCTTGCGATGCCCAAATTTGAGCAGTGGCTTTTGTATTGCAATGCCCAAAATTTTGAGAGATGCCCAATGTTTTCATTGTGATGCCCAAATTTGGCAGTGGCTTTATTTGCGCGCCTTTCCTTCACTAAGGGTATCTTCATCATATTCCCTTTAAAAGTATACTTTAGCGGTTGAAAACAAATACAAGAGACTTTTTCGGTTATAATATCGTCACAGGGAGCGGTCTGGTTATCACCCTAGTTATGAACTGAATTAGTCTTAAGAAACAAATTGGGCTTCAATTCATGCAATTCAAGTTTACGCAACAAATAAAACTTACAGTCTAGAAAAGGATTAATTGCAGGTCGGTACCTTCTTCTGAAATATTAACCATTACATTCCACTTCCTTTTTATTCAACCGGTTAAGTGTTTTTTTCATAAATTTGTTCCAAAAATACCCTATTTGCTTCCATGCTCTCTTTCACCGTATGTCGAATTCAAATTTGTTTAGTTTCTCTATGTCTCTTCTACACTTTTTTTTTCTCTCTCTGTTCTCTATTCTGCATTTCCGGTTAACAATTCTGATGGAGAGGCTGCTTCAAAATCATCTTTTAAGATGTTTTATTATGATTAAGAAGATGCATTTTATGATTGCGTATCATTTTCGATTCTGTCTCTTTCATCTATTTTTATAGTAAGTAGATTTTGTATCAGTCCAAATTGATTCTTTATGTTGATTCCACTATTCCATATGGCGTCGTTGCCTATGATGTGTATGTTGTTCCCTCAATGTGGGCGTCGTTGCCATGACCTTTGTTAGAAAATCGACCGGAACCTGTAATGTAGGAAATAAATCAATCATGTGAAACGTATTTCCACTTGCATCTAGTCTTGGAGCAAACCCATCGGCCACTGTTTTGATATCTTTGCAAGCGAAACCAAATGCAAGTCACTCAAGCATGCATTGAGTTGCAAAATTTCTGAAAGTGAGATTGATGATCGTTTTTTTAGAAAAATATCATACGTATAAAGGGAAAAGAATTTCAACTCTCATTTTTCTGCTAGAACGATTGTTTTCATTTACAAAAGAGTACTGTCATTGAAAAGAATAAGCAAAGCTTTCAGGTAAATTCAATTTGGGCATCATTACCTACGATGTGGGCATCGTTGCCTTGATGTGGGCGTCGTTGCCTTCGAGTTGCAAAATTTCTAAAGTGATTTTGAGAATAATAGAATATGTATAAAGGGAAAGGAGCGATGCCCAATCACAATGCACGTAGGACTCCCAAAATGAAAGACGCCCAATGTTTTGAGCGTTGCCTAAAATTTTGAGCGATGTCTAATATTTTTCGTTGCGATGCCCAAATTTTGGTTGTGACTTTGTCTACGTGTCTTTCCTTCATTAATGGTATATTCGTCATTTTCCATTCAAAAGTGTACTTTAGCGATTTAAAACAATTATAGTGGATTTTTACAGTTCCTTATATGTTCTCCACAGAGGACCGACCCGATTATCATCCAAGAAAATTTGTTTTTTTCTAAGCAGAATCCAAGTTTGGACTATTTAATTGGCCTCTTTTCATTATTCTAAACCCTTTGAGAAGAGTTTTTATAAAAATAAAAATAAAAATAACATATTTCCAATACGAATATTTATGTTCTTGAATTTTTCGCAAGTGTTCTAAGCGAAATCCAAGAAAATTATATGAAATTTTATCTCCATGCTCATCAATATTCTTTCTTATTTGTTTTGGTTAAACAGCTCATATATAACATTAATATATATCACTTTTTTTACGAACACCTAGATGGACCTGGAAAGGGGACAAATAATCAAATATGTCATTACATGCACCTAAAGCTTGCCATATAAGGTTAACCAAACTAAAATGTCCGCTAACAACAATAAATTAAGAGTAAAATTTTCATTCATCGAAGGTTTAGAATCTTTTTTGTATAAGTAACCATTGAAACATGACACATATCAATCATTATCCTTATTTTAATTTTTTGATTGGTCATGTATCGTGTTTCAAGAGTTGTTTATGTAAAAAAAAATTACACCATTGGTAAATACAAATTTAATTTATAAAAATTAAAGACCAAAAGTTAATTGAGAAAAAACATATAATGGTAAGACCCGCCTCTAAAAACCTAATCAATTCAATCTTTCGGTATAATAAAATAGGAAAAATTACGTGTCAGTCTCGTTTTATAAGTTGTCAATTGTTTTACACTATTTTTTCATAACCGAAAAAGGTACTTCATGTATCGCTATGCACAAAATCATGCATCGTGATGCATGAAATTGCCTTATTTTGTGGATTGTGATGTTTGAAGTGTCTTTTTTTCTTGATTACGTAAAAATATAGATGTGTAAAAACGGTTGAAAATTATTCAAATTGACCAAATTTCTTCCAATAAAATAAACCTAAATATAGTCAAAGCTTATGACTCAAAAAAATAAGGTAAAATTGCTAGTTGGTATTTTCCCAAATATTTAATTCTTCATGTCTCCCTTTTTTTTCAACCGCTAAAATTTATTTTCAAAAAAATTGTTCCTAAAATTCGCAGATTGGTTCCTTCCATAACTCCGGCCAACATTTGTTACGACAACCAAATGAGGATTTTTTCGATTCTTTTAGCATGATACCGATATGGACGTGGGCTGAGTTTGATGATTTTTCAGTATGGACAAAGACGAAGTAGGAAAAGAAAGAAAAAGAAGGCTTACGATGAAGGCGAAGGAGATGCATTCGAAAGCTTATAATGATATTATTAAATGAATGAATATATTAGGAGGAATGGTAAAAAAGTTGTACACCAAAAGTCTTTAGGAACATTAGTTGGGACATCCTAAAATAGAAAGTTTGAATATTTATCCAGGACGAATGGAGTATAATTTTCGTAAAAAAGAAATATGAAGAATTTCATAAAAATGTAATTTCTCAATTTTTCATCTCATAACTCTCTCTCTCTCTCTCTCTCATTTTAACGTTAGAATTCTAAGAGTCTCTCTCTCTCTCTCTCTCTCCCCCTTTAAGTGCTTGTTTGATTCAGCGTTTTGACCAAAACGCTAGTAAAAAACGCAACGTTTTCTCTTTAAAAGTGTTTCAATGCAGCGTTATAAAACGCTCCAATTTGGAGTGTTTTAAAAATATACTGCGTTTACAATTATTTTGTTTATAAAAATAGCGTTTTGAAATAGTTTTCCAAATATGTTTACAAAAAAAAATATTACATTTTGAAAATGCTGCGTTTAAAAAAAGTTACGTTTTCAAAACGTTGCACTAGACGAAGCCTAAGTCTCCATTTCGCAGCTTAAGTATGCTTCTTTATCTCTAATTACAATAGGAATCAAAAAAAAAACAAAAAACAAAAAAACATTGTGAACTTCAGAATTTGTCAATAAAGAGGAGATTCTTTAAAATACTTGATTTACAAATTTTATTGATATGTTTTTGCTTCTCAAAATGTTAGACGGTCTAGTTTTTTTAAGTATTTATTTGATACTTATTTTGTATATATATATTTGAATTAACAAAGCATTGTATTTATTGAAAATGAAAACTTAGGTTGATGGCAAATGAAGCTTACATTAGAGTTTGAGTTTTTGACTATGAATAATTTATTTTTATGTAAATAAGTATATATCTTAAAATTTTCTTGTTTGTCAATCCTCATGCATGCACTTAACCAGTTTTAAAGACAAGTAATTTGTTTTTTTTTTTTTGGAAACATTTTGACGTGTTAGTATCAACTCACAAATTAATATTCATTATTCAATAAGATGTTATACCGTTGGCACCAAACTTGTATCTCTTTCCATAATCACAACCTAACTAAAATGTTTTAATGCATCCAATCCACACCACACACATCGGCTTCAGCTTAACTTCCCTTCTTGAATCTTTATCTCATCATGTGTTAAGTTGGTAAGGGGTGTTGTCAATGCCCCATAACCATTATAACTGTCACACTCCAGTCTGCACCATTCCTTCGATCTAAAGATTGTGTTGTTAATATATATATAATCCTATTTTACCTTTTTAAAAAAAGACCAGTAAGTAGTCCCCGTCAAGTTCGTGAATGCAATTATCACCCAACACAACTACAACTACAACTACATCCGGCTACTCCTAGAGAGAGAAATGGAAAAACATTATTTATATATGGTATCCACTAACCATCGTTTTAAACAAAATAACATACGTGTGGGTGTGGTATAGAAAATGATTATACAAGAGATCGAAGTAGAATTCTCCTTTTTTTCCAGGGAGTGCTGCTTTAAATAAATCACAATATCGTACCAGTAATGCTAATATAATTGAAAGCAGCAATTGCATGTCTTCTGTGGCTATAGCTTGTACGGAAGTATAGTCTCCTAAATATGCCATTTATGCTGTCAATTGTTCTTGGTGATATTATAATTTAAAAATTATCAAATAATATTACGAGTTTGAGTTTGTGATATTTTTACGAACTTTAGTATTATAGTTATTAAATGGGTTCAATGATAATATACTAAGCAAATTTAATCAGATGAAATTAACACAAAATTTTGTAAGAATATTTCTAACTCTAACTCATAATATCAATATTTTATTTTGTTTATAACAATAATATTTCCCCAGAATTATTGTTAAAAATGAAGTGTTAAAATCAATACCCTGTTGACGGTTCTACTTGATAATTCATACTTGTATCAAAAATCGAAATATGGCTAGGAACGCTAACAAAAACATTGAAATTGAAAGGGTGTTAAGGTTAGAAGATAAAATCATAAAATGCCAAGATCGTTTGCTTGGTGAATATCTCATTTATCGAAACCACAATTTCCCATAAAAATCATCAATCTAGTTTGCCTTTCACCACCCAAATTTGTTTTCTTCTTAATAACCTCACGTCACCCTCTCCTCCCTACATAAAGCCAAACCCAAATCCACTGGTTTTCTTCATTGCTCAGTACAGTCTCATACACTGCAGCCAGCTAACATGGCTGCCAACTTTTTTCTACTGACACTCATTCTCTCTCTCTTCATTCCTTCTATCCTGTCTCGCAGCACGTTATCACACACCACCACCACCTCCTCTGTCCTCGACGTCTCGGCTGCAATTCAACAAACACTTGACGTGCTCTCTCTCAGACCCACTTCCCACCATGACACCCAACAATCACTATCTGAACTCTCTACCACAACACCTTCTTCCTCCTCCCTCTCGCTCTCTCTACACCCTCGTTCCTCCCTCACAAAACCCACCCACAATGACTACAAATCCCTTACCCTCTCCCGACTCGACCGCGACTCATCCCGGGTCAACTCACTCAACGCCAAACTCGACTTTGCACTCACTGGGTTCAACAGGTCTGACCTGAAACCTGTTGAAACGGTCGTCCAACCAGAGGAACTCGCGACGCCTATTACCTCCGGGTTTTCTCAAGGCAGCGGTGAGTACTTCGCCCGACTAGGAGTAGGTAAACCCGTTAAGAGTTTTTACATGGCCATTGACACCGGAAGTGACGTCACTTGGCTCCAATGCGAGCCCTGTGTCGAATGTTACCAACAGTCCGACCAGGTTTTTAACCCGTCCGGTTCCTCCACTTACAGTCCTTTATCCTGCGGCTCACAACAATGCTCCGCTCTCGACGTCTCCGCTTGCAGAACCGACACGTGTTTGTACCAGGTTTCCTACGGTGACGGATCTTTTACTGTGGGGGACTTCGCCACCGAAACGCTGTCGTTTACCAACTCAGGCTCAATTCCGAAGGTTGCGATTGGCTGCGGTCACGACAACGAAGGACTGTTCGTCGGCTCCGCTGGGCTTATGGCACTCGGCGGCGGCTCGCTTTCGCTTCCGTCGCAGCTCAAGGCCTCGTCGTTCTCGTACTGCCTTGTGAGCCGCGACGCCACCTCGTCATCGACGCTCGAGTTCAACTCGGCTCGTCCAGGTAACTCAGTCGTCGCGCCCTTGCTTCGCAACTCCAGAGTTCGGACCTTCTTCTACGTTGGACTATCCGGAATCAGCGTCGGTGGGGAGCTCTGTCAATCTCACCGTCGGTATTCGCAGTCGACGAAACTGGCCGCGGCGGGATCATAGTTGATTCGGGAACCGCCGTGACTCGGTTGCAAAGTCAGGCGTACAATGTGCTACGCGACGCGTTTGTTAGGCGAACTCAGCACCTGCCGTCTGGTAGCAGTTTTGCGTTATTCGATACTTGTTACGACCTGTCGTCAATGACTACGGCTTCCGTCCCGACGGTGTCGTTTCAGTTCGTGGGAGGGAAAACGCTAGTGTTACAACCGAAGAATTACCTGATACCGGTAGATTCAAGTGGCAAATTCTGCCTTGCGTTTGCGGCGACGCAAGGGTCACTTTCCATCATTGGAAACATACAGCAGCAGGGGACACGTGTTAGTTATGATATAGCCAATTCCCTTGTCGGCTTTACACCCAAACAACTGTTGAGAAAATTTGAACCAATCAATAGGTTGTAAAATTACCCTTTCATCCTTGAATGGAGAAGGGAGATACATTATTGCAGTAGTATTTTGATAAAGATTCTGGAACAGAGGGGACGGGTGAAAATATTTATTGGGGTTATTAAGAGGTTGGGGCCTGCTAGGTGTCTAGCTGGTGGGGTGGGATCCACCTGGAATAAGTGCGAGGGGGTAGTATGTGTTTTTTCAATCCTTTATATTATTTCAATCAAGTGGCATGTAAATTGTAATGTAAATTAGTGAAACAGTCTGTTGGGGTGATACTGATTGTTAGGGTCTCTCTCAATTCATCTGTAATAACATAAAAAATACGGTCTCAAATCCTCCGTGGTATTTCAATTAAATCTCAATTCTAAATATCTCTTTTTACACAAATAAAAAATTAAAAATTATATACAGCTGAAATTCATTAAGACATTGAATGCTACAGAAATATCTCAACGGACTAAAATAACAAAGAATGTATACGAATGAGAACTTTTTTTTTTTTATTTTAGACATTTATCCTAAGGAAGCGTGAGAAAAGATCTGAGACCACATATTATAAAACTTCAACTCTATCATTTTATCCCCTCTTAGGATCCTATGGATGAGATTTAATATGACATTATAACAGTAATATTTCAGCTTATTAAAATATCAAAAAAGGTGTCCGATTAGAATTTAATGGAATATAGAGTGCGATGGAATCTATTTACAAAGCCCGATACATGAAATGTGGGGTGATAAAGTACACGTACACAACGACAACAGTAAAAGGATATAACGCGGTTGGTCATGGTTTGCATGATTGACACGTGTGGGGGCGTCTGGTGGTCGTGGGTAAAGCACCGTTAAAAAGGGTCACGAGCTCTTTTTAATACTCGGAAGAAGAATACAAAAAGATGGTTGAGGTCTCATCTCATTTGTCAAGTAAACTTAAATTCTATTTTACAATAAATAAAATCCGTAAAACGTCTCAAAGAACATACTATTTCTTATATAATTTGTGCAATAAAAATTTAGCTTTTCTGCGCATCCCTTTGTGAAAAACAATAGTTCCACACTACAACAAAAATGGTTTTTGACAACGTTTTAAAAACGTTGTAATAGATATTTAACAGCGTTTTTAAAAACGTTGTGGAACCTAATGTTGTAATAGGTCGTTTTTTTACAACGTTTTAAAGAACGTTGCAAAAAACGTTGTCTTATGTCATTACACAACAACATTGTGGACAATAAATAACAACATTTTAAAAACGTTGTTAATAATGTAACACAACGTTTACTAATAAAACGTTGTAGAAAGTTTTATACAATGTTTATTAAGAAAACGTTGTATTAAGTTTTATACAACGTTTTAAGGTTGTACAAAACTTTCTACAACGTTTATGAAGAAAACGTTGTATAACACTTTCTACAACGTTTATGAAGAAAACGTTGTATAAAACCTTCTATAACGTTTATGAAGAAAACGTTGTATAACACTTTCTACAACGTTTAAAAGAGTACATATCAGTAAATAATTATCCTCATTTTTTTATCTGTTCTATAATTTTATTTTTTTCTAAAATTTTCTTTTTAGGAACATATTTAATTCTTTATTCTTACTTTATTTTTATATATTTTAATTATGACCACATTCTTAAAGACATGAGAAAAAAATATTATATTACACCAACATTTTTATAATACAATTAATTAATTTTTTTCAAATTCAAAAAGAACAATTATTTAAAAACGGTGAGAGTATTAAAATTAAACTCACAAATACAAATATTTTGTTCGCAAAACACGAATACTTTTGTGGTTTCATCTTTTTCATGGTTCACACTTTTTCTCTCCATCCTAATAGTTTTTGACTCGATCATTATTCATTACGAGCAAATAAGAAAATAAAACAAATCATTTATCCATAAATAAATAAAAACTAAAAGAAAGATACTAAAGAATGGGTTGGATAACCAACCCAACCCTAACGGACCGAGACAAGACAAAAATAGATCGAGTTGCGTTGTAAGTTGTAACATTCAACATGTTATTTTTTTAGCTGTGTAAGTTATTTTTTGGTTAATAAATGTATTGCTTTAGTATTTATTAATATATGTGTACGTATCATAAGCACGACGTTGACATGGAATCAAATCAATGAATGCTCAGGATAAATAAAACTCATAACTGATCAAATCATTCAAACAAAACTCACAAATGAAGGTTTTATAAGTAATTGTAGAGGGATAATTCAAACATAACTCATAACTAAGAGGTTTATTTGAAACACATATAATTACAAATCAATCTGAACCGTTAGTTGTGTTTAGCACAATTCGATCAGGACCACCAGTTAGACCCTTCACTCTTTTATAATATAGATTCTAATTTTTTGAAACAAAATTAAAGCTCCGTTTGTTTCACCGAAAATGACTTTCAGAAAACGTTTTCCTCATTTTCCGTTGTTTGGTAACCTTAGGAAAATGCAGTCAACATAAAAGGTTTTCCGAATCAACAGAAAATAAAGGCTTCTTTTCCGAAAAATGACTTACGGATTCATTTTTCATAAGTCATTTTCCAAATGCTCGGGCACCTTCCGCCCCCTTTCACAATTGCACATATTTACTTACACACACAATATTTCACTCAACAAATAAATTGTTTAGAAATATAAATAAAGTTTGTGCATACTATTCATAAATTATAATTTTAATAAATATTTACTATGTTCTAAAATTAGTGTCACCTATATTATTTAGGGACATCCTAACTATTGTCAATTTTCTATTTTAAAACGTTTTTTTCATATCAATTATCAAAAAAATTATTTGTAATTGTGAGATTGAAAAAAAATAAACATTGATTTGACACCACTAATGATAAATTAAGGGTTACTAAAAAAAAATTACTTAAAGTTCAACACTATTTTATATTCAATATGTGCATTAATATTAGAATATATTTTTTTGTATTTATTCATATATAGTTTTCCGTAATATTTTATAAGGACATCCTAAACATTATCTATTTTCTATTTTAAAATATTTTTTTTTCATATCAATCATCAAAAAAATTATTTATAATTTTGAGATTAAAAAAAGAATCTTATTAAAAAAAAGATGGTCATTATTGATTTTCTAGGGATATCTTAAACATTGTTTATTTTCTATTTTTATTTTTGTATTTATTCATATATTGTTTTTCGTGACATTTTCCATGTGTTTGCCAAACATCCGTAAGTATTTTCCGACATATTTTCAAAAGATTTACCAAACACCTGAAAATGAAATCTTTTAATTTTCCGAAAATCATTTTTCATTAAAACAAACAGAGCTAAGTATGAAAATATACATTACCATCAAGTGCATAAATGAGCTGGTAGGAAGCTGTTTTAGGTAAACGATAAGTCACAAGTTCAACGCATGATAATGTAACTACGTAAGAACTTGGTAGGCTCGAGCTTTGCGGACAACATGAAAGTACAAACAATTGAGTTTAGACTTTGACCACTGGGTGGCATGCTCAATACTAGGGGTAGGAATAACCGAATATGTCCCAACTCAATGTAAATGTAAAAGAAAAAAAAAAGGATGACAAGTTAACAATAATAATGCAACTATTGAATACAAATTTTCTGCAAGAAGAAAGGACAAAGTAGAGTAATGAGGCATGACCCTGTTGACCCTGTTTGAGTTGGCGTTCTGGGAAATGAAATAGTACTGACTTCACCTGTCGTATTGCATAATTCCTCTCCATCAAACATGCCTAGAAATATGGCTGGTGAAGAAACACTTGCGTAACGGTCATAGCTATTCTATCAGTATTATTATGGTGAGTTGGTAGAATTATATCTCCGGAATGGATCGGGTCATGCTAAACACGCCACTAACTGTCAATAAAGAAACTAGTTAACTGGCAGTCTTAAAGCCTTGAGGTATGTTTCGAATCCCTATTTCCCAACACCCTCTCCTCGTATGATAATATATCAAATTGGACAAACCAAATGCTACCATCATCACACTCATCTTAATTTTCTTTTCCAACCATTTCTCTGTTACTCATATTGGGTCATGCTTTATTAAACACGACTAGAAAATCAATAAGGCTTGTCCCCAATCCATGCTATTAACTCGCTATTATCCACCATACAACTGGAGCTATCTCTCTTCAACCTTATCATCTATATAAAATCAACTTGAAAATTATACTCTAAAACTGTTTTTCAACGTAAAGGATCCAAGGATTTGGCACTATTCACAAAGGTAGCACTTTTATCAAAACCTTCGAGCAAAAGAATCCTCATGGCATCCACACCAGTTTGCAATGTAAAATCCAACTGAAAAGATGGCACAAAATCATTTAGCTATTTCATTCTCTTATACGGACGAACAGTACATGCTACATACCTCTTCACGTTCTTCTTTGTTGAATTGTCGAAGAACAAAGTTGGCGGCATCCATTTTTCCTGGAGGCCTCCCAATGCCTGCATAGTTGAAAGTTCATGAAACAAGTGTATAATATATATACATCATCTAAAAAAAGATTTTATTGTCTCCACCGCATGCTACCTATTCTTAAACGAGGAAAATCACGGCTCCCTTTGAGGTGATTGATCACACTCTTCATCCTGAAAAGAAAAAGACATCAATTTTGCTTTATAGTCACTCAAGCACGTACTTCTTTGATAAAGTAAGAGGCAACTCTAAGTCTCTTATGAACATCTCTGAATGTTATAAAGTAATAATGATAATTGCAATTCAAAATCATCATCCATTTGCAGCTTATCTTTCTCTCATGTCAAAGAGTGCAAAATTTAATTATATTTGGACTTACGGGATGTAACAATAAGAAAATTTCCACTATGGATTCTGGCCATTCTTATTTCAGCAAAAGAAGGCATAGTCTACCACTTATACCCAGTCCTGTATTTAAGTTGTTTGCAAAGCATTCTATCCACTACTCGGTGGGAGTCGTCCTTCAATGCAGCCATCGACACGTGCCTTCGGGGACCATGAGGTCCCAACAGCTAGACACTGTTGAATATAGTAGTGGCAACCCCAACACCACTATTGCTGCCACTGCTGGAAAGGCTAATGAAATGAACAATGTACAAAGATGGTACATCAGCAGTGATTTATTGAAGTTGTTGGAAGCAGTTAAGGTGCTGGATATTACTACCTGGAAGTGAAGACATCTACTCTGTTAAGTAAGTTCATTTACTTAAAGGGTAGTCATATAATTGTATATAGGATGGGGGTTGTTCTTGTAATTCTGTGATCCAAGAAGTTTCCTGGTTGTTTCCAGTTTGTTAGGTTGATGTTGTCGATTGGATATAAGTTCTTTTTCTTTCACTGTATTGATCAAGAAACAATAATGAAGAGTTAAGTTCTTCCCCAATATTCTTGCACATTCTCTTCATACAGCTTAATTTCTTTCAACAAACTTGATATGGTATCAGAGCGATCGATCCAAAATTCATCAGTTTCTTGGATTTAATTTTCTGCGAATATTTTGTTCGATTCAATTTCTATTTCTGTGAGATTTTGCGGCAAATCTTGTTTCGTTTTGGTGATTAGCTTCCGTGTTTTGGGTGAACTTAATTGAAGATTTCTATGGCGACAGAAGGTGTAGAACAATCAACGTCTAATGCCAGAACCACAGCGAGGACTCCAATTGAAGAGTCAACGTCTAATGCTTTTAACCACATCAAGGACTCCAATTCCGACTTCAATGGAGATTCCGATTGACTCCAACATGCATCCATTATTCATCCATAACAATGATCATCCAAGTCTTGTTCTTATCTCTACTAAACTCAGTGGCACAGATAACTATGGTGCTTGGCCTCAATCAATGCAAATTTCATTGTCGGCTAAGAATAAGTCCTCCTCGATTAACGGCACCTTTCCTATTCCAAAACCTAATTCTGTTTTATATCTAATGTGGGCTCGTGCCAATGACATGGTCATATCATGGATTTTTAATGTAGTCACTGAAGATATAAGCAATAGCTTGCGATTTGTGTCTTCAGCCTATGTTGTTTGGACAGAACTTAAGGAGAGGTACTCTAACATAGATGGACATAGGGCTTTTCAATTGGAAAAGGACCTTCATAGGCTTGAACAAATGGAGGGTTCTGTGGAGACTTATTATCCCAAAATGAAGGGGCTGTGGGATGAAAGTTCTGCCTTAGATTAGACACCATCACAGCTTGTTCCTGTAATAATTGCTATTGTGGTGCTGTTAAGGCACAGGAGTCTAGAGAACAGAGAAAGAAGTTAATGCAATTTTTAATGGGTTTGCATGATAGCTTTTCTAACATTAGGGGTCAGATCTTGAGGATGAAACCTTTACCGAGCATAGGAGAGGCATATTATATGGTGAAACAGGAAGAATCACTAAGGGTTGGATATGTATCTGATCATAATGTGATCGCATAGTTGTCAAAATCGAGAGGCACCAAAAAGGCGATAGGTCCAAATTTGAGGTGAGAGGCGAGAGGCGAGGCGCTAAAAAGGTGCCAAAAAGGCGTTCATGGAAAAAATACTAAGCAAAATTATATAAAATACATATAACTTAACAAATATCAACAAAACATGTTATAAGTGAGCATAATACATGAAACTAAGTTCTGACATAATATCAATAACACAAATTATGCATTCATAGTTGAAATTCCAATGCATTAAATGAACTTAACTAAAAATTCAAACAAGAAAATAAATAGTTATCAAAGCAAATGAAAACAACGTCATGGAAATCAAAAGAGAACTAAGTCATGGAATGTAACAAGTAACAACTAAGAACAAGCTAACAATCATCATCATATTGAGGCTCATCATCATCCTCATCATCTACATTCACGGGATTATCACTCGTCTCAAATTCTTCTTCATCCTCCTCTTGACCACTTTCATAAGTTTCATCATCTTCATCTTCATCTACAAGATGAAGGGTCCTTGGGGCTTTACGTGCTCCAACTTGTGTGGTCCCTCTCCTTTGCCTTGAACTACTAGCACCTCCAAGTCCAACAATTGACACATAAATTCGACCGCCACCTTGACCTCCACCGGCATATCCGGTCTGTCCCCCAGAACCGGCACTAGATCTTGTGTAATAAAGAGGATCCTCAGCCCCACTAGCTCTACTAATTTGCTCCCAATTGAGACCATCATCAAACATGTCATCATCTTCAACCACTTCATCATCTCTCACTGACAAACCACTCATTGTCATCATCAATATCAGGCAAGGAGATAGGATCAATTGTATCTCGAAGATTGTATCTTCGTCTCAAGGCTCTATTATACTTCCCGAAAACCAAATCATTTAATCGAACTTGAGTCAATCTATTCCTTTTCTTGCTATGAACCTATCAATGTCAATTTAAAATCTAAATATTACTGAATAAGCGCTAATACAATTTCTAGTATTACTAATTACTATTTAGTACTTACGTGCTCAAAAAAGCTCCAATTTCTCTCGCATCCGGATGCACTACAAGTGAGGCTAAGAACCTTGATGGCAAATTTATGTAAATTTGGAGCCCCTTTACCATAAGACCTCCACCACTCAGCTATTAAAAGTATTCATTCTCATTAGTCACTATTTCATATTAATATTAAATATATAAAATTATCAATGTGCAATTATAGTTAAAGTACCTAGTGACATTTTATCTCTTTGTCTTACAGTCATTGGCATCCCAAAATGGCGATCTGCATTCCTATAAGCACTCAACTCCGTGTTGATTTTGTCTTGTATGTCAGCCTCGGGTACTAATCTCTCAATACATTTGAGGAGCCCTTCTGTAACCTCCACATCACTCTCGATGTCTGATTTGTGTAGTAAAATTCAGGGTTCAAGTAGTAACCTGCTGCGTGTAAAGGCCGGTGAAGTTGATCCTCCCACCTCCGATCAATGTTTCGATAATAATCACTGTATCTCTCTTCAATGTTATCAAAAAATTTCGTAATCAACTCATTTGTTCTATCCATAGCCTCGAAGAGATATCCCATGGCAAGTTTTTTCTCACCATCAACAAGTCGTAGAACCTTGACAAGAGGACTAGCAACCTTCGAAGCATCCGTTGCTCCCGTCCAAAATCGAAAATCCATAACAATCCTTGCTGCACGTTTACCTTTTTGCTCCTTTTTGCTAGTATTCCAAGCATCTGAGGTGAACATTGCCCTCAAGTTTTTCTTTAGTACTTCAATCCTTGAAAGAGTAAGAAAAGCTGTGGCAAACCGAGTTGCTGCGTGTCTTACAAGCTCAAGCTTAGTGAATTTCCTCATCATATTCACTACCCCGAGACGATTATAGATGTAGCTGTTCAACTTGACAACCTTTTTAAACACTGACTTGATACTTGGTATTTCAAACAAATCTTCCAAAATAAGGTCCAAGCAATGGGTAGCACACGGTGTCCAATATAAATGAGGATATTTTGCCTCCAACATCGACCCTATGAAAGAAAGGAAAGAATAATCACTTTTAACAAGACTACAAGAGTATCAATAATTCAATATTCAGTTAAAGAAGTAACATTCAGGTGATTCTTACCCGCCAACTTGATATTCAAAGCATTATCTGTAATAACTTGAACCACATTTTCAGGCCCAATTTTCTCCACAAAATTACTAACTAGTTCACACATCTTCTCACCAGTCTTGGCATAATCAGAAGCATCAACCGCCTCCACAAGCATACTTCCTTTGGGACAATTGACAAGGAAATTCACCAATGTTCGTTCCCACTTGTCTTTCCACCCATCCAACATAATGGAACAACCATGTTGTATCCATTCTTTTTTGTGGTCTTCCATGATTTGTTAACCTCATCCACCTTTTTCTTGAGAAAAGGAACTCTCACCTCATGGTAACTTGGACCTTTCATACCCGGACCATGCTTTGCAATTGCATCAATCATCTCTTGAAAACTATCATACTTCACAGCATTAAAAGCAATCCCGCCATCATACATCCATCTAGCAATAGCCGAACATGCTCGAGTCCTGAACTCTTTCAACACCTCCTCATTTTGACCTTTTTGTTGTCTAATATTTTTTGCAATTTGTTTCCAGGTGCGATTAACAAATAAATCCATCAGCCCTTTATTGTTTGACTTTGCAGTCCTTGACACGACCTATTCACTTTCATTTTCATCCCCAATTTCATTGTGCTCATCATCATTTTAAGCACGTAATTCTCACTCTAGAATTGATTGCTCTTTTGTTCTTTTTTTCACCCCCATGAAATGGTTTATTTCATCCTTCACCTCCGCCAGCACTCTATCACAACCCTTTACATTTTAAAATCCTCCAACAATATGTTGTTTCGCCCTAAAAATACCTCCAGGGTATTTTTTATCACAATAAATACAAGTTGTGGAATTTGTATATTTGGGATCTTCCAATTTCACGTACTTCCAAGCTGGATCCTTTTGACACCACCACAACTACTTGAGGGGGCTGACATTCTAAGAAAGTATACAGATAAAGAAATTATAAAAGGAAACATAACACAACAACAATACAACAGAGACTCAATTTCAAGAGTAAAAAAAAATTAAAAATAACACAACAGAGACTTGAGACAATTTTATTGAAACAAAATAACAAAAAAGAGATTGAGACAATTTAATTGACACAAAATAACAGAGAATTCAAGTTTACAGAACAGAAATAGAAACAAATTAAATTGACAATTTTTAAACATAATTACAGAAAAGAGTTCCAGAAGAGAGACTTTATTATTTTTTAAGAGTTACAGTACATAACAGAAATAGAAACAAATTTATAAAAAAAAAAAATAGAACACATTGAAGGAAACAAAATCAGTGAACTGAGTCACAAACAGAAAAAGACTTGAAGTCTCAAACAGACTGGAGAAAAAAACTAAGAAAGTCTCAAAGACTCGAAGTCTCAAACAGACTAAAGAAAAAAAAATGAAAACAGAAAAAGTCGAAGTGTCAAACACAAAGAAAGGGAAGAAGAGTTTACCTGGAAGTTGGAACTTGGAAGAAGAAAACTATAGAAGGCAAAAGATGAAGATGAAACCTCTCCAAGAAGAAGACAAAGTCAACAGGCATGAAGTCGACAGGTCCCGAGGTCCAACACCAATTGCACGCTGCGTCGCACTCTCAGGGCACGTACCGCGGTCTCTTTGTGGTCAAATGAAGTGTTGGGTTATGTTAGGGTTTATTTTATATTTATAGTAAACCCTAAACTACGTCGTTTCATACTTAATTAGTTATTAAAAATATATAAAAAAAAAAAGTGAACACCTTATTAGACTTTTTGGTGCCCGTCGCCTTAAAAAAAAGTGCCAAAGTCGACAACTTTTCCACGACTTCTGCACATCGACTCACCTAGCTTACTTGGGGCGCCAAGGTGTCGACTCGCCTCGACTCTCGCCTGAGGCGCTCGCCTTTAACAACTATGTGTGCTAGCAGCAGCTATGGCTAAATCTTGTGATGAAAGTGATAGTAAGATAGCAGCAGCTAGTTATAGAAATTCTCGTAACTTTGGAACTTCTGGAAATTCTGTGAACAAATCTTATTATGTCAAAACCCCTTTCAAGAAGGGGATAATTTGCAACTCTTGTAATAAAGAAGGCCACACCAAAAGTGACTAGTATAGGCTTCATGGTTTCCCTGTTGGACATCCAGCCTTGAATAAGCAGAACAAACCTGATAACAATAGGATGCAGGCTTTAAATACTGGTGGGGTAGCCAAAGTAATGCAGGTACAGAGCAATCATGGAGAGCACAACAGTGCTCATGATGAGATCAACATATTGAAGGCCCAACTGAAGATCATCTTGATGCCATGGCTACTAGTGCAAATGTCCATTCTGCAGGTATGAGTGTTTCCACTGGTAGTTATGCAAATGTTATAGCATCAATCCATAGTGTTACTACTTGGGTAGTTGATTCAGGGGCCACATACCACATTTGCATTTTCTCTTCCACTAATGCATTCTATTGTTGAATTGTCTAAGCCTATCATTCTGTCCTAGGTTGCACGGATACGGATACGTGGATACGGATTCGCAAATACAAGATACGGGGATACGAGATTTTTGAAAAATCCCGGATACGGATACATGGGGGTAAAGTGTAAATATTTAAATTATAAGGACCAAAATGTAAATATGCAAACTATAGAGACCAAAATATAAATATTAGATAGTCTAAATAGAATCATAAGTTAATTGAACAGTTAATAAAATAGTCTAAATCAAACATAAATAATCTAAATAAAATACTACAATAGTCTAAATCACAAAATGTAAGTTAGCACTTAAGCACGCACTGAGAAGAGAAGCGGCGTAAGTAAACAATAGCCAATAGGGTTCGAAATTTTTCACAAGAGAAGAAGGCTTAGAGACTGGTCGAAGGCTTGAAGCAGCGACAGCTTCTGATCGAAGGCTCAAAGCAATAGCGACTAGGGCTCGAAGGCTCACAGCAGCAGCGATGCGAGATGGCGATAGGAGGAGGAGGCAAGCTCAATCGCGTTATTGCGTATCGGTGTATGTGAGGTATGTCGTGTCTTTTTTCTTTCGCTCTCTGACTCTCTCTCGCAGTCGATAGTTAGGTCAAAAGAATTAGAGATTTCGATTCATCTCCCCTTCTTCAAGACAAAAACAACTGAGTTTTGAAGACGTATCTGGATTCGGGTATACCCGAACACGCGTATCCGGGTCGGCGTATCCAGACTTTGGAAAAGTGACAATTCGCCCCCTGAACATATCCAGGGACGTATCCAGCGTATCCGTATCCAAAGCGTATCGGATACGCGAAACGCTGGCTCGGGAGCGTATCCATGCATCATAGATTCTGTCCCTTCCTAATGGTAATCATGCTGTAGTAACACACAAAGGTTCTGTAACTCTTTCCTCAGTCTTTGCTATCCATGAAGTCCTATATGTTCCTAGTTTTAAGTTCAATCTTCTTTCCATTCCCAAGGTATTTTCCCATTCCACACATACTATCACCTTCACTAAAAATACTTTTATCTTCCAGGACAACTGTTATAGCAACTGGTAAACTGCATGGAGGTTTGTTACTTCTGCAGAGTCAAGCTTCTCCTTTCCATTCTGCTTCAACCACTCTCAATGAACAAGTGGCTGAAACTTCTGGTTCCTATTCTTCTGATCTCTGGCACAGAAGATTAGGACATCCTTCTTTGTCTACAATGAGAAAGATACCTCAACTGTCTACCGTTTTCAATCAAAAGAACAGTGTAGATTATACATCTTTTTGTAGTATTTGTCCTCTTGCAAAACAACACAAACTCAAATTTTCTTCTAGTATTTCACAGAGTACACAATGCTTTGAATTACTGCATTGTGATCTTTGGGGTCCATACTGGATTTCCAATTTGAATGGATGCAAGTATTTTCTTACTATTGTGGATGACCTTTCTAGATGTGTTTGGACTCACTTGTTACCCACCAAACAACATGTCTTCAAAACTCTTCAAACCTTCGATGCATATGTTAACAATCAGTTTCAAACCACCATTAAAGTCATTAGCTTCATTAGGACTGATAATGGATTAGAGTTCTTTAACCAAGAATTGACTCATTTTCTTGACAACCTTGGTATTCTTCATCAATCATCATGTTCCTATACACCACAACAGAATGGAGTTGTGGAGAGAAAACACAAACAACTCCTGGAAATGGCCAGAGCATTGAGATGTCAGAGTGGTCTTCCCAAACATATTTGGGATACTGTTTGCTAGTAGCAACACATCTCATTAACAAACTTCCTACCAGTGCCACTAATTTTCAGATCCCTCATGAAATTCTTTTTACAACCAAGGTTGATTTATCTCATCTAAAATCCTTTGGGTGTTTATGTTATGCTTTCATACATGATTTAGACAAATTTGAACCAAGAGCAATTCAATCTATATTCTTAGGATATCCCATTGGTCAAAAAGGATATCTTCTGTACAATTTGGCCAGCAAGAAGGTTTTTGTGAGTAGGCATGTTGTCTTTCATGAAAATTTCTTCCCAATGACATCTCAGCCTTCCACCAGTGTCCTGGCCAATTGATGATCATGTACCAATCTTCATTCTCATGCTTCTTCCCCTATACCTGCTACCCATCCAGATCCTTCATTTAATTCACCCCCTGCTACCCATCCAAACCCTTCTAGTTCACTTCCCCATTCCAATTCAGTCCCTGCTTCACCCAATTCAGTTCCTATTCCCAATCCTATTCCTGTTTCAGTCCCAGATCCTATTCCTGATCCACCACTTAGGAAGTCACAAAGGGTCAAAACACCATCTGTAACTTAAGGATTTTGTTATGACATCCTCTCATCCGGCTACTAAACACAATGTCAACTCATTTGTTCATTATGATCAATTTGATTTTGATCATATTCACTTCATCAATGCATTAGACTCTAATGTGGAACCTAATTCATATACTCAGGCTAGCAAGGATACACACTGGGTTGATGCAATGACTAAAGAATTAACTGCTTTGGAAAACAATCACAATTGGCAGCTTGCCAGCTTGTCCCTTTGCCTCCTGGTAAGAAAGTCATAGGCTGCAAGTGGGTTTACAAGATTAAGTATCATGCCAATGGTACGATTGAGAGGTACAAAGCTAGGTTAGTAGATAAGGGCTATAACCAATCCGAGGGTATAGATTATCAAGAGACCTTCTCACCTGTGGCTAAAATGGTTTCTGTTAGATCTTTACTCTCTATAGCTGCTGCAAAAGGGTGGAAGGAGCATCAACTGGATGTTAATAATGCAATTCTTTATGGAGATCTACAGGAGGAGGTGTATAGGACTATTCCCCAAGGGTTATTCTCAAGTTACAGACCCCCATTTAATTTGCAAACTATAAAAATCCCTTAATGGTTTGAAGCAGGCTTCCAGACAATGGTTTGCCAAGTTAACAGAAGCTCTCTTGCAGCTTGGTTATACCCAATCTCATGCTGACTATTCCACGTTTACTCTTGCTAAAGCTTCTTCTTTCACAGTTGCTTTGGTATATGTGGATGACATTATAGTCACTGGCACTAATTTGGAAGCTATTGAGAAATTGAAAACTTTCTTGGATGCAAAATTCAGTATCAAAAATCTTGGTCTGATTAAATATTATTAGGGTATTGAAGTCACTAGATCATCACAGGGTTTTCACCTTAGTCAAAGGAAATATGCATTCGATTTAATAGCTTCTGCCAACCTTACCAATGCCAAGCCATTAGCCATCCCCTTAGACCATAATTTAAAGTTATTAGCAACTGCTGGGGTACCTTTACAGGATCCTTCTCTATATAGACAATTGATGGGCAAACTTTTGTATTTGACAGTCACACGGCCGGATGTGGCTTTTGCAGCCCATGTTTTAAGCCAATTTGTACACTCTCCCACCACAGTTCATCTTCATGCTTTGTTTAGGGTCCTTAGATACATAAAGGCATGTCCTGGTCAAGGGGTTTTTCTTTCCTCAGCTAATGATCTCAAGCTCACAGCTTATTGTGACAGTGACTGGGCAGGTGATCCTAATGACAGGAAGTCTGTGTCTGGTTATTGTCTGTTCTTAGGGAATTCTTTGATATCTTGGCTTTCCAAAAAGCAATCAGTCACAGCTAGGTCCCCAGCTGAAGCAGAGTATAGGGCATTAGCTACAGTCAGTTGTGAAATAATTTGGATCCATGCTTTACTTCAAGATCTGCAGGTCAAGATTGATCTTCCTGTTCCAGTTTATTGTGATAGCACTGCAGCTATTGCAATTGCCTCTAACCCTGTATACCATGCTCGCAAGGCTTGCTTCAGCCACAGTACATTCCATCGAAATTTCAGCTTGCAGATATTTTTACCAAATCTCTTGGTAAAGTCCCTCATTGTTTCTTATTAAAGAAGCTGAAAGTAGTTAACTTTTTCCCACTTTCATCTTGTGGGAGGGGTGTTGAATATAGTAGTGGTAACACTAACACCACTATTGCTGCCACTGCTGGAAAGGCTAATGAAGTGAACAATGTACAAAGATGGTACATCAGCAGTGATTTATTGAAGTTGTTGGAAGCAGTTAAAGTGCCGGATATTACTACCTGGAAGTGAAGACATCTACTCAGTTAAGTCAGTTTATTTACTTAAAGGGTAGTCATGTAATTGTATATAGATTATAGGATGGGGGTAATTCTTGTAATTCTGTGATCCAAGTAGTTTCCAGGCTGTTTCCAGTTTGTTAGGTTGATGTTGTCGATTGGATATAAGTTCTTTTTCTTTCACTGTATTGATCAAGAAACAATAATGAAGAGTCAAATTCTTCCCCAATATTCTTGCACATTCTCTTCATACAGCTTAATTTCTTTCGACAAACTTGGTAGACACTTATATTGAAGCTAGATGGTATACACATCAAGAATCAACACTTCCCGAATACCCCACGATGATGCATTAGACACTTTGTTCACATATGAAACAATGCAATGAAGATTTTCATTTTGGACAAAAGTTTACAGCTTGGATAAGCCAAACCCTAGCCAACAAAGCTTGGATGGTCAAATTGATATGCTGGAGAAGTATAGGAGGTAAAAAATTATCTAATAAGGAACAATAGACAGCCTAGAAAGCTCTTTCTCTCTCTTCTACTCCCCGCCGCCATCCCCCTCTCTTTGCACCTCCACCAACCAACTACAATATTAAAAAATATACTCAAGAATTATCATGCCCGTCATCAGGAAAAGAGACCATCAATCAGAACTCAGAAGCTACCAGATTCAAAATCTAAATATCAGAAATTGAATCTGAAGAGTAATGTTTTCAAAGACTTCACACATGCATGATAACTTAATAAGTTTGGCAATGATAAAAACTAGTAAGAGTGGCAGGTACATACCCATTATGTCCTCCATGTCCACCTTTAGGCAATAATCGCAACTTTGCAAACGGCAAATCTAGATCATCGTAAATCTGTATATGACAAACCAAGACAAGAGTTTAAAGCTTGAGCATAGGTAACTCTGAAGTGTGCTGAGCACATACGGCATAGAAACTTTACCAGAAGTACTTGCTTCACTGGAATCTTGTAGTATGACACAAGTGCTCCAACCTTTGAAAATGATCAAGTTAAGATACAAACCAGGTATCATAGAAAAGCATTAAATACAATATTTTGCTCCGATTAGCTTACTTACAGACTCACCGCTACAATTCATGAAAGTTTGAGGTTTAGCAAGCATAACTGGGGTATTTCCAATATAACCTAAAAAAGAATAGAAACCAAATTTCTTAAGATCAACTACAGTGTAGCTACGTATAGAAAGTTGGCATGTCTTAAACCCATAATGTCTTCATTGGTAAGTTTATTTAAAGATGGTTTTACATCAAGAGAAATAAATAAAGAAAGAAAATTTACATGTTCACAACTTCATCGGGTCCAAGAGTACATCTTAGGGTTGGTTCTCCTCGTGCTATTTCAAAGATTTGGTTTGAGGTTTTGGACTTTCTCTCTCTTTGGTCCCACAAGCTTTCTTCCTGTCTATCTCTTACTTTTTTTAATCATTACAAACAAATACCCAAAACTTCAAAACCAATTCACTAAATCACAATGTCAAACACACACCTAGAGTCATTGACGAATAAGAAGGTAAAAGTAAAACGTCTTTTTCTAATTTTTAAGGCTGTTCTTGACATCGTGATCCTCTAGTCCCATCATATATTCTTCAGTTCATGTTCACAAGAGATGTGAGACAGACTTGCACAGGGGGAACCTTATATGGTCCTCCTTTATATTGGCTTGGGACCAGCTGTGTAAAAGGTATTACTCTAGGCACAGATGAGGAAAAGTAGTGCCAAATGGCTGAGTTGGGGCCTTATTATCATTAGGAGTTTACGACCAAACTTAACAAGAAGCAGAAGTTTAAAACTTCTCCCTCAGTTTTAATTTTTGTTTTGTCCCATAGGCAAAAACACACATTTGGAGTCATCTTAAATGCTTTCTCTGATTTTTGCCTTTCTGAGTTTCCGTTTATACCATTCCATGTATTCCACCATTTCTGAAGAGTATAGGTCCTTTGGTATTCCTCTTTGAGTGTTTTAAATAGTTGGGGGTATAATAGGACATTTGTTATTCATTGTTCATTGGAATCTTAAGTGGTCAAAAACTTTGAAACATCCAAAAATGGAAAGTCGGACAATATAACTGAAGCGGAAGGAGTAATACAACAACGTAGTAAGCACATTACTTTCTTTCCAATAAACATTTAGATTTGTGTATCTATATATTTGTCGATGATGAAATGAGTAGGATATTCTTAAGCATGGCGAAACACCCCTCGCTAAACCATAAGGATAACTTCATTTCCCTCCGATTACTGAACCTACTTTAATATAACACTTTCACTCTTTTCAGGTTTTTCTACACAGAGAGAGAAACATAAGAAAGAAGATGGAAACCCACTAATGGATTTCCTAAGGGATAGCGTATATAAGAGTGTCCCTTAACGATTTTACAAAATAGCTGTAATATATCAATAAAGCTTGAACATATATTAACCTACTCATGAGGAACAAGGAAAAACCTGTTGCAAGTTGGTAGCTTGAAATTTTTTCAAGTATGGGTGAGTTAACATGCTCTCGAAGTAAGTACTCCCTCCGTCGTTAAATGAGTGTCCATCTTTATTTTTTCACTAAAATTAAGGAAGTTGACTTTTGAGGTACTTTATTAGCAGATGTATATTAATGCCCTTAATGTCCACATATATCATTAGAAGACCACGCTAACACGTGTTGTGCCAAAGTTGAAATTACTAAACTAATCCAAAAATGGACACTAATTTTGGGACAAGAAAATTTTAAAAATGGACACTCATTTAGGGACAAAGGGACTATTTGTTGTATCAACATTTTCTCAAATGAATACTCCAGAAAAAATTAACAGGACTATATTAGAAACTTGATAGACAAACATTGCGTAGCAAAACTTAAATGTGTGTACATGCACTCACACATATATATGGCACAAGTTGCAAAACAAGTCCATAAAAAAGATAGAGCTTAATCATTGACAATGACACATCCTTTCACATTTAATGCCATGGAAAAAAGATACAGCTTAATCATTGACAATGACACATCCTTTCACATTTAATGCCATGGATAAAGAATCACTTATGTTAGGATTAAGAACAAATGAACCTCTTCCAAACAGAGATTTGAAGGAAATGCTTCCCAGGGATATCCCCTCAGCTTCAGCTATTGCGTCTACCATCTCAAAACCTACCTGCAAAGAATCCAACAATAAGGCAACATGAGTGTGTGTGTGTGTGTGTAGACTGTAGAGAGAAAGAGAGAGAGAGCATTCTGTAATAGGTGCATTAATATAGTTAAGGCTTGCCTATTAACACACTCCCAGAGGGTTGAGAGAGAGAGAGAGAGAGAGAGAGAAGTTGTGAAGGAACGTATGGAAGTCATGACTATCAGACTTGACAATACCAAATTTCCATAAATTTGGACGAAACATCCTTTAGCTTTTAAAATTGTCCATTATCAGTAATAGCCACCACCAACAAATAGAAAGCAAAGATGAAGGTATATCATGACAATAACATACTGTAGAGTTCTTGGAAGATTTCTCTCACTAATGTAGTGATTATTTCTTATAAACAAAAACTCTGCAGGGGTGAAATCCATGTAAACACGGATAACATACATCAACAATAAAAAGGCCCCAAATTCACAATCAGCGGCTGACCTGACCGAGTCTTTAAAAAGTCAGTTAAAGATTCCCTACAAAAATACCACACCCTGCTGAGTGCACACATCCAAATCAGCAACCAAAAAAATTTCGTCCTCCAATGCTAAGGTCTCAAACTCTTCTAAATGTCTCTCTTTGAGTTACTGAAAATACAACAATACAAAATATATATATATATATATATATATATATATATATATATATATATATATATATGCAGCTATCAAGCACCTACGACCAGACCTAGAAATGCAATGCAGGCAACCTTTTCAGCTATCAAGCATCAACCCTAACACAGACTAAATGAAAACACAGCAATTCATAAGAACTCAGGGACCAGAGCCCCCACACTTCTTGGTGTCCTTTATACAAGCAATATCCGAGAAATCGGTACTTAAAAAGTATGTACTGGTTAGTGCATTATGGTGTCTTTCAATAACCAACAAACACCATTCAGTCCAGGAAAGACTAGGGGAAAGACATGTTGCCTTCAAAAGTACTCTCCACTGAAACTGTTTGAAACAGGTGAGAATCAAAAAGTACATTAGCCAAAGAATCAATGAGAGCATTTCATTTTCAACGACTTCGCTTAAGCAGATTCCAAAATAATTAAAAACATAAAAACAAGTTTTTGTTGGCTTCAAAAAATTTAAAGGAGAAAGATTGCATCTTGCATTATTACAATTGAAAGTAGACAGTTTTGGTTCGCACAATTCCAATCTACAACAGAATCTTCTAATGAACTAAAACTATGCATCCTTTACTTTCGTAATTAATACAATAATTAAACACCTAATGATATTTTTGCAAACCATTTTCTGCAAATATTGCATTTTCCTTTCCAAGGCAGCCATAAGGTACGGCATATTCACGAATTTCAAAGGGAATTAAACGATGATTGAAGTAAGATAGCAAAATAAAAAATGTAATTCAACAACGATACATTGTGGCGGGTGCGGTTGTACATCTTCCCAGGGTTACCAAGTCCAACGATGAGCCAAGGCTGTGACTTCGGCTTAATCAACTCAACCTCCACCTCTCCTGCCGCCGCCGCCACCGGTGAAGCAGGACCGGTTGCTGCAGTAGTGGTGGTAAAGAGAGCGGATGTGGAAGCGGAAGACGAAGATGAGAGTGCGTGCATCGTGGTATGGCTCCTCGACCTCCTTCCCCAAAAGGACGGTATTAGGGCTTTGGGGGAGGGATTGAGGAAGCGGACGGCGGCAGTTGACGACGTCGATGCTATCTTCATTTTCAAATGTTTTTATAGCATTCCCCACGACTTAGATTCGGCTGATATACTTTCCAGATGATTTGGCTTCGCGGAGTCCTTCTACTTGACTGTAATTCTCTCAAAACAGACACAATATTACGACGTAGTTTTTGGGGGCATTTACAAAAACGGCCAGTCAATCAAGACTTGATCTTTTTTAGCCAAACTTAAAAAAAAAGTTCTTATATGGCCATTTTAACTGTAAAATGTCTAAACTACCCTTCATTTATCCTTTTCTTTTTTTGGTATTGGTTTGTAGGGTGTAAAATGTCTAAACTACCCTTCATTTATCCTTTTCTTTTTTTGGTATTGGTTTGTAGGGCTCGATTTTATACATTATATGTATGTGGGATTATACATAAGTATACGAATGCTCACCGTCGAATATTCCGTCCTAATGTAGTTCGACAAAGTTCGTTAGATCGTTACTCAAATTCGTAATATTCGAAATCCAAGGTGTTCTCTTCCAAATTCAAAGGGGTTTCAAGCCCATCAAGTGTGTGCTAACCGCTAAGTAATCGTTCGCTCCCCTTGTCGAATACTCCCACCCTCGCCAAGGCCGTGGAGTTCGAAAAGTTTTCTTCCAAATTCAAGCAAGCACATCAATTGTGTGCTTAGTATGCTTAGTATTCGTGTTCGTTTCCATAAACATTCATCTGAATCCATTTTATTTTTCTGCAAATTCAACCATGGCTCAAAACTGGTCTTTCTTTGCAAAATGCACAACTATTCAACAATCATGTGCATTTTGAACTGGTACCTTATACATTGGCACCTAACCTGTCTGTTAACTGAGACTGGTTACTAAACAGCAGGTTTGCACCTTGGTTTGCAAACTGGTTTATTGATAAACCAAAGTGAGTGTCGTTAATCGACATCGGTTTCCAAGAAGTTTACCCCTTGGTTTATCAACAACCGGTTTATTGATAAACCATAGATAAACCAGTGAGTGTCGTTAATTGACACCGGTTAGTAAACAAAGCAGTTTGCAAACCGGTTTATCAACCGGTTTATTGATAAACCATTGATAAACAGTGAGTGTCTCTGTTAAACCGACAACGGTTTCAAACAAAGAAGTTTACCCCTTGGTTTATCAATCGGTTTATTGATAAACCATAGATAAACCGTGAGTGGTCAGCACTGACTCGGTTTCCAAGCAAAGAAGTTTACCCCTTGGTTTATCAACTGGTTTATTGATAAACCATAGATAAACCAGGTGAGTGTCTGATTATTGACACTGGTTAATAAACAGTAGGTTTGCACCTTGGTTTGCAAATTGGTTTATCAAGTCGTTTATCAACTGGTTTATTGATAAACCATAGATAAACCAGGTGAGTGTCTGTTAACTGACACTGGTTACTAAACAGCAGGTTTGCAAACTGGTTTATTGATAAACCAGTGAGTGTCTAATCGACATCGGTTTCAAACAAAGAAGTTTACCCCTTGGTTTATCAATCGGTTTATTGATAAACCATAGATAAACCATAGATAAAGGGTGAGTGTTAATTGAGATCGTTTCCAAGCAAAGAAGTTTACCCCTTGGTTTATCAACCGGTTTATTGATAAACCATAGATAAAGTGAGTGGTCTGTTAACCGACATCGGTTTCAAAAAGAAGTTTACCCCTTGGTTTATCAAGGGTTTATTGATAAACCATAGATAAACCATTGATAAACCATAGATAAACCGGTGAGTGGTCGTTAATTGGTTTCCAAGCAAGTTTACCCCTTAGCTTATTTTACCCTTAGCTTATCAATCTGGTTTATTGATAAACCATAGATAAACCAGTGAGTGTCTGTTAATCGACAGGTTTCAAACAAAGAAGTTTACCCCTTGGTTTATCAACCGGTTTATTGATAAACCATAAACAAGATAAACCATAGATAAAGTGAGTGGGTCCATGACACCGGTTTCCAAGCAAAGAAGTTTACCCCTTGGTTTATCAACTGGTTTATTGATAAACCATAGATAAACCATGTGGGTGGCTGTTAATTGACGGTTTCCAAGCAAAGAAGTTGACCCCTTGGTTTATCAACTGGTTTATTGATAAACCATAGATAAACCGTGAGTGTCGTTAATCGACATCGGTTTACTAAAGCAAGGTTTACCCCTTAGTTTATCAATCGGTTTATTGATAAACCATAGATAAACCAGTGAGTGGTCGTTAATTGACACCGGTTTCCAAACAAAGTTTACCCCTTGGTTTATCAACCGGTTTATTGATAAACCATAGATAAACCAGTGAGTGGTCGTTAACACCGGTTTCCAAGCAAAGAAGTTTACCTTAGCTTGGTTTATCAACCGGTTTATTGATAAACCATAAACCAGTGAGTGTTAAGACAGTTACTAAAGCAAAGAAGTTTGCACCTTGGTTTGCAAATTGGTTTATCAAGTAGTTTATTGATAAACCATAGATAAACCAGGTGAGTGTCTGTTAACTGACACTGGTTACTAAACAGCAGGTTTGCACCTTGGTTTGCAAATTGGTTTATCAACTGGTTTATTGATAAACCATAGATAAACCAGGTGAGTGTGTTTATTCACACTGGTTAATAAACAAGAGGTTTTGTTTAAACCGGTTTATTGATAAACCGTGTGAAGTGTCTGTTAATCCGACATCGGTTTCCAAACAAAGAAGTTTGCAAACCGGGTTATCAATCAATCGTGTGTTCATCGGTTTATCAATCGGTTTATTAATAAACCATAGATAAACCATGTCATTGTCTATTAATAGTGTTAACTGGTCTGTGGTTTATCAACTGACAACTCATTCCTTTAAAATTGGAATACATTGAGTATTTGAATGTACTTATTTATTATGTTTTATATTGCAGATATGACTTCAGATTTTTGGCCCTCGCTATTTATTTTGGACATTTTGTTGAAGACGACATCGCCGGATGCTCATGGAAATTTATTGACAAACGTAATCCAAGGAGTTGGTATCAAGAATGAAAGTACATGTGAAGAGTTATATGGTAAAGTACGAACCATTTGCCAAGTTGATGACATAGAGATAAGATTTGTTACTCCAAAGAACGGCAAATGCTTTTAAATTTCCGCCTTAATTACTAAAGATGAAGATTTTGAATGGTACTTGAACCTTAATGCACTAGGGGTTCAATCTCCACTTTTTGTTACCCGTTTGATCATGGAAAATTTTGACTCGTACCGAGGAGAAAATAATGAAACTGGTTTTGACATGGAAAATAATGGAGAAGAGGAAAATAATAGAGAAGATGAAAACAATGGAGAAGAGGAAGAAATGGGACATGAAGACAACAGAGATGAACCTACTGAATTTGCCACACCGTCGAGACAGTTTGATGGGTTCACCAAGAGAACATAGATGAAGACAACAGAGATGAACCTTTATCCAATAACCCTAATGATTTTGCTACACCCACGAGACGTATGTTTGATGGGTTCAATCAAGACAACACGATGAAGCCAACAGAGATCAAGACAATCGCTCACAAGTGATAATTTAGGGACTTCTTCTGCTGCAAGTACATGAAAGTGATACCTAAGAGATTGATTTGAATGTTGGACAAGTATTCAATAACAAGAAGGAGCTTCAGATGTCGTTCACTTGCTTGCCTTAAACCATAAGTTTGAGTTCAAAACAAAAAATCCAACAAGACAAGGTACAATCGTAGTTTGTGTTGATGATAATTGCAAATGGCGTTTGTTTGCAACAAAGTACTCAGAAAGTGATTATTTTGAGATTCGAAAATATACACCCGAACATTGTTGCCCCCAAAATATTTGCATGGCATGATCGATCACGTGCAGCGACAACACGTATGATTGGGAAACACATTTCACCAAGGTTGGAGGACCGCGACATCGTGTTACAACCGAAGGAAATCATTGCGTATGTCTAGAACATTCGGGGTTTCACTAAACTACCAAAAAGCGAGGAGGTCTAGAGAAGATGCCTTAACACAACTCGTGGGTTCAAATTGAGGATAGTTACAAGAAGTCGGCCGCATATGCGCACAACTTGCAATTGGTCAATCCATCAACGCCTACTCTTTGGAGCTTGATAATGAACACGTATTCAAGTACTTCTTCTTGGCGTATGGGGCTTGCATTATCGGATTCCACAATGCAACGCGCCAAGAGTGATTGTGGATGGAACATTTTTAACCGCAAGATACGAGGTACGTTGATTATTGCAACTTGTCAAGATGGTAATATGCAGATATATCCTCTTGCATGGGCTATTGTCGATTCTGAAAATGATGCATCATGGACTTGGTTTTTTATGAAGTTGAAAGAAGTAACAGGTGATAATGAATCACTTGTGATCATTTCTCGATGCACATAGGAGTCTTATTATCGCAATTCAAAATGTTTATCGAGTGCACATCATGCTCATTGTATCTATCATATAAAGGGAAACTTAAGGGTTGTAACCCGTAAGCCCGACACGATGTCCCTTTTATGAGAGCGCAGAGGCTTATACCATAGAAGAGTTCAACAAGCATATGTCTCAAATTCAAAAAACTGATGAAAATGGTTGGAAATATCTTAGTGAGACAAAATTTGAAACGTGGGCGAGGTCGCATTGCAAAGGAAACCGTTACAATATCATGACTTCAAACAATGTGGAGTCTCTCAACTCGTTGTTCAAGGAAGCTCGAAAGACTCCTATACTTTCCTTGTTTCAAAGTATTGGAAAACGCCGCAGTAAATGGTTTTGTGAGAGGCGTGAGTCATCTTCACTGTACAACCATTTTAACTCCAAGAATGGAAGCAAAACTAGCCAAAACCGTAGAGATGGCCAAGAAGTATACGGTTATTGAAGCCATCAATGAGTCCATGTATGTGGTGAGGGTGGTAATAAGCATTCCACAAAGGATTTTGATAAACATACTTGCACTTGCCAAAGGTTTCAATTGAACCATGTACCATGCGAGCACGCAGCTGCGCTTGCATCAAGAGACGCCGCTGTACCCATTGTGCTCATCATTGTATACAACATCGGCTTGGAGAATGGCATATTCATGTAACATCTTCCCAGCGGCCAATCAAGAGGAATGGGACATGCCGATGCAATTAAGGCGATGATCGCTTTTGCCACCGAATTCGACCACGAGCCGGACGCCGCAGTAACATCGAGAATTCCATCGACGGAGAGTTTCGCAAAAGACAAAGATGCAAGAATGTGGACAAGTGGGGCACAATCGACTTTCATGTAGAAATCAAACACTTATTTCTCGATAGACAACCTACTTCTCGATAGACACTCAAATGTTTAAAAACATTTTCGCCGATTTCATGGACCATATAAGTTTAGATTTCGATTGTTATTAATTTTTAATAAAAAAATATTCAAATTTCTATGTTGAGATTTATTTCTATTTAATTTGTATATCGCTTCATATTTGCATAGTGTCCATTAAAATTGCATAGGTCAAGTAAATGGGAAGATTTATTCTTAAGTGTGTAAGAAGAGAAAATTGTGTAGGTGGCAAGTGAGGCCCGCTTAAGAAGTTGTATAAGAAGTTGGTATAAATTTTAACATTGAGGCGGCTCTTACATCTTCTTACACAAAAAATATTAAATTTAACACCATACCACAATAATAAATACAAAACTCTCCCTCCCCCACACACAAACAAGTGTCGCCACTACACCACCCGCCTGTGCCCCCTCCCCTCACATTCAAACATGCACATTCCCCAAGAAAGTTGTATTGTCTTTTCAAAATCTTTTAGCTTTCCAAAGTAGAAACTTTACAGATATGTAGGAATTAAAACTATCTCACCCTTCCCGCCTTCCCAAGATAACTTTAATGAAAGTGGTTGAAAGGACTGCTCATTCTTAATAGTGTAAAATTTATTAAATCCGCCCATTGTCCCGCTCTCGAGTATTTATAGAGACATTCCTTCCTTCTTCTCTATCACTGGCAAACTACCCCAAACACTATGTTATCTTATGTTATGTTACTTAGGAGAATTCTTAGCACTAGATTAAGGTTCCTTCGCAACAACTTTGAATTACTCTTCATATCCAACAAAAGTTGTTTGGTTAGTTTCTAGGATTCCTCTTGTATGAAGATTTTCTTCATCAATCAATTAGAATGCCTTTCCAAGACTCCAATGACTATGCTCATGTCCGCGGTTCAGTCTTGGTTTTGTAGACCTTCTACATGTTCCTTTGCTGACAAGCTTCTCTCTCAAGTTCAGCTCACTGCACAGCAGCAGACTTTCGAAAGGAAGTCGTATGAACTTGTGAAGGACGCCTGCCTCGAGAGCTAGTCAAGGGAGGAGACGGAGAAGGGGATCCCATATCTCATTTTTCATAGTGTAGAGATTCCGCTTGCCAACCGATTAGTCAATTTGGGTCCATGGTCTTCATAGACTTCTCCTTGTAACATCCTTATCTTTAGAATATGTATCGTGTAGATTAGTTGTTTAACAGGAGTAGTTAAGTCACTGGAAATTGTATTCAATCTTGTAATCTTTAGATCCTCTTTGTATTCGAGTATATTTTGATCAAAATGAGAACTTGTTCTATCTTTTTTAAAGAATAGTCTTATTTTAATTGCCAGATTTATCCTTCAGCCTTTTCTTTTAGGAGCAGCAGTTACCACAAACTTGCTTGAGTTAGTGGCCCAGGTGAGTCAAGTAACTGACCTTAGTTATTTGACTAATGCTTAAAGTGATGAAACAGGAAGTAGGCCTACCTGCTGATATTCAGCAGGAAGAACTTTTACCCTTGCTGAATTGTAATCAATTTGATTAATAACCAAACTATGTTTTGAATAGTGTAGGTGGATTACTCAACCCAATATTATAACAAATGATTCAAGTAACTGAATGACTCATGCTTAAAGTGATGAAACAGGAAGTAGGCCTACCTGCTGATATTCAGCAGGAAGAACTTTTACCCTTGCTGAATTGTAATCAATTTGATTAATAACCAAACTATGTTTTGAATAGTGTAGGGTGGATTACTCAACCCAATATTATAACAAATGATTCAAGTAACTGAATGACTCATGCTTAAAGTGATGAAACAGGAAGTAGGCCTACCTGCTGATATTCAGCAGGAAGAACTTTTACCCTTGCTGAATTGTAATCAATTTGATTAATAACCAAACTATGTTTTGAATAGTGTAGGGTGGATTACTCAACCCAATATTATAACAAATGATTCAAGTAACTGAATGACTCATGCTTAAAGTGATGAAACAGGAAGTAGGCCTACCTGCTGATTACTCAACCCAATATTACAGCAATTCATTAAATGTAATTGAGTTTAAAAGATACAAAACAGATTTTGGTGTTTCTCTAAAAACAATCAATCATGTGCAACTTCATCGGCATCGTCATCAGAAGATTTTTCTTCACGCTTCAAGAAGAATGCCGTTGCTTCACTCTAGTTCTTTTGTCGCTTCCCTAATCTTAGTTTAAAGCCCGCAATCTTCTTTGTAATTTGCGCCTTTCCTTCACCAGCTCTTGCCTTTTTTCCTTCTCAGAGCTAAGGCTTCAGCTCTTAGCTCTGCTCGTTCAGCTCTATATGTCTCTTCCAGCTCCTTGTATGCTTTCGGTGCTTTAGACACACCTGTAGTAAACCAGCCAAGTTTAGAATTAAAACAACAAAAAAATATTACGCCACCTACCTACTGCCCCTGAAACCAAAGTGCAGAAGACTCACCTGCAGTATATGCAGCTTCAAATGCAGCAGAGATGGAGTCCTTAATAGTAGGGTAAGAGCTTGAAGCCGGGCCGTAATCCTCGCCACTGCTCGCTCATCTCCGCTTCACTCCTTCAATTTGTTGATTCACTGGCAGTTCATCTCCTCGTGTCATCTTTGATATGATCCTGGGTGATCTTTAACATGTCCAGGGCTTCATAATAGGTTGAACCTTCAGGAAAGACATGCAAGGTGTGGCGCCAGAGTTGATGGGAAGTGACATCAAGAGAACCATCGTGAAATGCAGCTGGTGTATGAGCAATGGCGGGGAGTGGTGAGGGGAGGGTGCAGCAGTGCACTTATCAATCGAGAAGATATAGGAGTTATATTCGAAATATGATCTTTCGTCTGTGTGGCTTGCTAAGTTGGGCATCCTTAATGATCTCGTCCGTTGCCTCAATTGATATGCTAGCATGGCGAGACAATGTTTGGAACAAGAATATCACTATCATCATCATGTGCGTAATCTTTTTCCTCTTCATCTTCCTCGCTCGTAAGAGCCGAGCCAGAACTCAATAGTTTAATAGCAGGAGTGGCATTTGTTGGTATATCTTCACAGAGGCATCCTTGCTATTTCTTGAGCAGTGTCTATGACCTCTTCATCTA
>CM028377.1:77424727-77602427 GCA_013146195.2 Codonopsis lanceolata
CAACATATCTCCTTTATGTTCAATTCAGAATAATGTCATTCAATGTCTTGGAGTTCGTTCACTAAAAATAGATATAGTCGTTGAACAATTGGTTTCGACCCCCTCCATCCCCATAAAAATTCATCCATTCTATATCTAGCCGCGAGGCTGTCAATCTAGTCTGTCACTTAAATTTATGATCTATCTGTCACCTAGATCATGTAAGAACCTGGTCCTAACTTATCACTCTCGTGCATCGATAGGTCCATTTATTGTGTTGGTGAGCGATTGCGACATATGCACTTGGTCATGCGGTTATCCGCACCTCTAAGCCTTTATTATTTGCGTTACATTCATTTGTTCAAAGCAAAAATAATATAGGGTTGATAAACAACACAATCAACAAGCATTGAATAGACATATATATAAGAATCAAAACATAAATTCGATACAAGTTACCTCCCACCTCCTAGATTATGGATGATTTAGTTCATCATAGACAATGAACGACACATGGAGATGATCGGATACATGATTTGATCTTCAATACTTGGAATTACAAAATCTAACTATGTTATACAATCTAAAACTACCTAAAATCTATGAAAAAGAGCTTCAAATTGCCGTCCTCCTTATCCATTGGCTCGGCCTCTGGCTTCTATATATACTCGGGAGTTGTAATCAGATTGAATGATTGTGTGAAAATCCGACTTTGACGCATTCCGACCACCTTGCGGTCGCAAGGTCTTTGGGTACTCTGCTGCGTCCGCAAGGTCTCCAAAGTGTGTTCGCCTTGGAAATCTTGACTTGAGCCCTTTTACGCCTCGAGACGTGCGCCTACCTTGCGGTCGCAAGTCTGAGGCACTGCGTCCGCAAGGTGTCCAGTTAATGCGACTTTCATTGTTTCTTCAATTTTCCTTTTTGGCCCTTCTTGAAATTTGCACTTAAAACCACGGAGTTTCGCGTATTTTCACAATTAACTGAAACTTACAAAACTCACCGAAAACATATATTAGTAACAAAAGCCTCGTGAAATAGCATAATTTAAGTCATAGAAGTATATAAAATCGGCGTATAAAATACATCGATCAAATACCTAAACTTGAACTTTGCTCGTCCACGAGTAAACAAATAAACTTATAAATACAAAAGCATATAAATAACAAAAATTAAAATCTTTTTGAGGGTGACACTATTTACACTCCTCTATAAACCCACAAACTCAAGGAGACTCTTTCGAGTGACTCGACTATGCATAAATACAAAAACAGATAAATACAAAACTAAATAAATAAAATTTAAACTAAAAATAAAACATAAAATCTTTTTTGGCTTCATCTCAAGTTATAGGTGTATGGCATGCATGTAATCTCGGTTTGGTGCTCACCACATATATGCGAGCTTAGTCATATAAAACCAACTAGTCTTTTCTTAAAAGCGCTACTACTTCTAATTTCTCCGTGTGTGTGTGATCACCGGTCTTAAAGAATATCTTAACTAAAACAGTTTTATTAAGCTAAACACCACATTCATATGAAAATCAAAGTTTAATAGAAAATCATGCATTAAGAAATATGAGATCTACCATCCAAACCGGTCGATTCTGACAGAAAGGTCCCAAGGATTTAAAAGACTTATACATCCATCCCATGCACTTCTATGTATGTCATACAATGCTCTCCTATCCCAATGACTTGTAATAGCTAAGATTATGCTAACACGGTGAGCTTTAGGGTGAATAATAGTGATTATGAAGTGTGTGATCAATTCCATGTTACTCACTTGACAGTTAAAACAACATAAGCATTGGCAAGAAGATCATTAGGTCTTTATTAGCTTGTAATGTAAGGCCAAGGTGTTGGGGGATTTGATGGAAAGGGATTGGAATTCAAAGTGAGAGAGTAAGACTACCCTTTATCCCTCATACTTCCAAGCAAAAGGAAGTTTTCCCTATTTAGGCTAGGACTGCAAAGACCTACAAGTGGAGGGTGCTTTTTGTTACTTTTCAGTTTTCTTCTTTCCCAAACTTGTTTTGGGCAATATATTCTTCTAAAAATATCACATCATTCCAATCGGAATTTTTCTAACATATTTTCTCTTGAAAGCTATGCTTCCATTTGAATCTTTGTTTACACTCTTCTTCTTCGTTTCATTTTTTCGTCGACACATGATGATTTTTTTTTTCGACGACGGAAAGAAGAAGTCTTAAAAATAGCCTAAGCGAAAAGAAGTGGTCCTCCTAGAATCAATTTCCCACCCACATCCTACTCTCTCAAAGGGTAGGCTAAAAGTGTATAGGCTTTTAGGGTTAAGTTAATGTGGGTAATAGAAGCGATGGCGAATGGGGGTTTCAATAGTGTGCTTAGCACACTCCATTCTTTTCATTAGGCTCAAAGGGGACACTAGGGATATATTTAGTATAGGTCGGGGGAATATTTAGGCTCTAACGATCCAAAGATGGCCTAAGTCATTTCTTAATGCCAAATGCTCACATAGTATTTAAAGCAAGTAAGACAACACAAAATATCATATCAACTATGGGAATTGGGGTTGAGTGTTTAGCATCCTTTGGATTTCACATAAGCATTCGCTAAGGCAGGATGGTAGGGACAATTGAGACTAACATGCGGACACGGTTCGAAAGTGTGCTTGAGATATATAAATGAGAAAAATCCAAGGGATCTAACTATCATGCAATTGACCCTAAGTTACAATTTAATGCAACAATTATGTTCGAATGGCTATGCATCATATTCTTGTGCATATCTTGTTGAAATGAAATAGGTGTTATAAACTTTATAAAACTATTCTAATCAATCCATAATTATGGTGGTGTGAGTGCATGAAGAATTTGGAGAAAAGTAAAAGTTTCGCAAAATTAAGTAAATTCGAGGAGGGTCTGGACTAACTATGCGGTTCATTGCATTAACTCCTCATTGATCACGACTAGCACTACCACACCTAAACTTCGAGGATGAATATTTTGAATTTAATAATTTTTTTATTTTTTATTTTTTTATAAATATATTTTTAAGAAATTTGGAGATGATGGCGATGACACAATTGATGATGGGTCCCCATAAGAGGAACCCACAGTATCCAAAATGAGTGTATTCTGGTCAAGGCAACACCTCCGAAAATAAGAAAAAATAAAAGCAGGAAAAATAGGGTGAAGAGTTAAATGGTCATCGTATAAAGAAATTTTTCTTCACCATAACGACATAGCCCAACTCCATTCCTCGTTAGGCTAGGACACGCTAAGACTAAAAGTTTTAAATCCCCCAAACTTAATTTCTATTTTGTCCTCAAAATAGAGGTAACATATTAGAGGATTGATGGGGTAGGACAAATATCAAGGGCGTAGCGGGATCCATCTAACGAAAGCGAGGATGAACTTGGGCCTCGACTCATGGTGAGTCGGGCGGAAATAACGAGAACGAGGGGCGAAACTCGGGGATCGTGCCGGGAGGGAATCCATACAGATTGGACAGATTACGTCCCACGGTGTTGGCCCAAGAAAAATTCGATGCAGTCGGCACGCATTTGTGCCAGCTGGCGACCCATCATGTCATTTTGGAGGGCGGCCTCCTCCAATCTGTTGGAGATCTCCACAGTGGGTCCTCCTCCTCTTCTTCGGGTTCCTCCTCTTGAGGAACCCTCACTCTCAGGCTGGCTGGTGATGTTCAAACAAAATGGCCCTTGTAATGGCCAGGACCCGGCCTTGACCTCTCGCGTGTTTGGGCATTCTCACGCTTTGCCCCCTACACAAATCGGTAATCAAATGCGGGAGCAGCGAACCCCGCATTCGTCCTACCTCTAATAAGGGTCTTGATTTGGCCGTTGATCAAGCGGCCAACATCAATGGACCCACCGATCATAATGGTGTAGGTCAAGATGCCCTCTCCCAATTCACCGTGTTTTGGTGACTTGAGGGCATGAGGCGTCATAAACAAATTTATACACGGGCTTGGCCGTGTCTTGGAGGAAAGACTCTCTCATGATGCGTGGTCCAAATGGTGGGTTACGGCTATAGGACCACTCCACACCAGGGAGAGCGATGGCAGCATTGACTACCTCGACAGGGATACGGGGGTTGAGGTGTGTGCTATAGTCATCGGCACCATCCGCAAAGTTGGAGGTGCCGAAATAAGTGTTAATGCTTTGGGACGAAAAATTAACCACTGTGCCCCTAACATAAACAGTGTCTAACACACCACCATCCATGCCAATGTTGCCATTGGCATAGAATTCTCGGACAATAGGGACTACGGCATCCCTTGGCGGAGAATCTAACAAAAGCCCCCACCTACGAGCCATCAGATTGGGACGGATACCAAAGTCTTCAGCCTTGAATCCCCTTTCGGGCACCAAGGATTTGGAGAGCTTAGCCCTGTACCTTTCTGATGCCTCGTAGGACACAAAGCGAGAGATGTCAAAGTTATGCTCTTCCTCCTGAGCGGGGCCGGAGGATGAAGCGCCGGAATTTCTACGCCTACGGAACATTTTTGTTTGAAATAAAAATTTTAAAAACTAAAAAGTTTAACAATTAAAATGTGGTTTAAAATTCTAAAATTAAAATTTATTCTAAAGCATGCAAAATTTTATCTATGTTAAAAACTATCTAGCACCCTAGCATGCAAATATTTTACGTATGAACTTAAAAAGGGTGTTAGTGTTACTTGATTGCAGCCTGAATAGAGTGAGTGCAGCCGGAGTGGAGCTTGATCTTCGTCGGCAACAATGGAAGTTTTCTTCTTCTTCTTCTTAGTCTTCAACCTTGTGGAGTGCAATGATGGAAGGATGGATGAGGGAGGTGAAGAGTTTTGAAGAGGGAGAGAGAGAGATCTTGAGTATGTAGGAATTGAAGACGATCTGCCGGAATTTTGGGAGGTTGGCTGCTCTTCTTTGGAGAGAGAGGAAGATTTATGTGTGAATTCTGAAGAAGAACCCGGCACATATTAAATATAGGGACCTTGCGGTCGCAAGGTCTGCCACACCTTGCGTCCGCAAGGTGGGCAGTCAAAGCGGTTGAGATTCCTGCTGATTCCCCATGTCTGACAGTACGACGCACGAAATTTGCATTTACTGGGGACCTTGCGGTCGCAAGGTCCTTCACACCTTGCGTCCGCAAGGTGGACAGAGTCTTCCTACTTGTTTTCCTTTCAATACTTTTCAGCAGTTTGCAGTTTAGCCCTTCCGTTAACTTCCGTTATGCCTTGAATATTTCCTGAATATAAAAACTAAACAACAATTCTAAACTAAAAATTATTAGTAACATATAAATACAACACTAAGATGTTTTTCTCCCCCAAACTTGAATTTTGACATATTTAATTTAAGATTAAATGTCCAAAAATTAAATTTAACGGAGAAAAGCATATTTAAACTAACTATAAAAACTAAATTACATTCATCATAGTGGGTTGCCTCCCACTTAGCGCCTTTGTTTAATGTCTTTGGCTCGACCAAACTGCAAGCCTAATCTCGTGGTGGTTCATTGTCAGCCAAACGGATTAACTCGATTGTTCGTTCGACTGACATTGGCTCAAAATATGGCTTGAGTCGGTGTCCATTCACTTTAAACACTTCATTATTTTTAGGGTTTTGAATATCAACAGCCCCATGAGGATAAATTCGTACAATTCTAAAAGGACCAGACCATTTAGATTTTAACTTTCCTGGGAATAACCTTAACCTAGAGTTAAAAAGTAATACTTTCATACCTGGATGAAGCATTTTGTTGGCTAATCCCATGTCATGATACTTTTTGGTCTTTTCTTTATACGTCTTTGCATTCTCATACGAATTTAGCCTATGCTCTTCTAACTCATTTAACTGAAACAATCTTTCTTCTCCGGCCAATGTTAAATCTAAATTTAATTCTTTAACAGCCCAATAGGCTTTATGCTCAATTTCAACTGGTAAATGGCAAGCTTTGCCATATACCATTCTATATGGACTCATTCCTATGGGTGTCTTAAAAGCGCTCGGTATGCCCATAAAGCATCCTTGAGTTTAGATTCCCAATCTTTACGATTAGGCCTAAATGTCTTTTCTAATCGCTTTTATTTGCCTATTGGTTACTTCTATTTGTCCGGATGTTTGTGGATGATATGGTGTAGCTAACTTGTGAGTTACACCGTGCTTTCTAAGAACATTATTTAACAACTTATTGGTAAAATGAGTTCCCGGTCACTTATTATGGCCTTAGTGGACTCCATATCTAGCAAATAAATCTTCTACAAACTTGACTACCTTGTTTTTCCATCATTAGTCTTGGTTGCTACGCTTCTATCCATTTAGAGACATAATCAATCGCTACTAAAATATACTCACAATTATTGGACACGTGGAAGGGACCCATAAAATCAATACACCAAACGCCAAAAATTTCAACTACTAAATTAACATGTAAGGGCATCTCGCTTCTCTTTCCTATACCACTGTTCTTTGGCATTTGTCACATGTTCCGAAAAGCTTCACAATCTCTAAAAACAAGAGGCCAATACGCACTGATTGCAAAATTTTACGAGCGCTTTGTTACCACGAAATGACCTCCACAAGAATATCCATGGCGTAATTCCATGATACCTTGTTGGTCTTTTTTCTCGAATACATCTTCTTATTAAAGAATCGAACAAATTTTGTATAAATGAGGAGCTTCCCAAAAATAATTTTTAGTTTCCGCCAAAAACTTCTTCTTTTCGTAATGATCAAAATCCTGATTAATGATATCGACACATAATAGTTGACAAAATCAAGATACCAAGGGTCGAATCTTTAATGGCTAAGAGTTGTTCATCAGAAAATTGTCATTTATGGGGACAGGTCATCAAGAAATTGACGCTCAAGCAAGGGTGAAAATTCTAACCTAGACAAATGGTCGGCTACGACATTCTCATTTCCCTTTTTATCCTTGATAGTAATGTCAAATTCTTGTAACAATAACATCCATCTAATTAATCTTGGTTTAGCATCCTTCTTACTTAACAGATATTTCAATGCAGAACGATCAGAGAAAATTATCACCTTTGATTCTAGCAGATATGATCTAAATTTTTCTAAAGCATATACTACTGCTAAAAATTCCTTTTCAGTAGTGGTATAATTCAATTGAGCATCATTTAGAGTTCTACTAGCATAATGGATCACATGAGGCTTTCTATCTACCCTTTGTCCTAACACGGCTCCAATCGCAAAATCTGATGCATCACACATGATTTCAAAAGGAAGTGACCAATCATGGCCGGATAAAATTGGGGCAGTAGTTAACTTTTCTTTTAATAAATTAAAAGCTTCTAAACATTCTTTATCAAAAATAAACTCTATATATTTTGCTAGCAAATTACATAGAGGTTTACAGATTTTGGAAAAATCTTTTTAAATCTTCGGTAAAAACCAGCATGGCCTAGAAAACTTCGAACTCCTTTAACTGAAGTGGGAGGGGGTAGTTGTGAAATAACTTCGATTTTAGCTTTGTCAACTTCAATGCCTTTATTTGAAACAACATGCCCTAAGACAATTCCATGTTTTACCATGAAGTGACTTTTCTCCCAACTTAAAGTTAAATTAGTTTCGCAAAGATCTTTTTAGGACGATGTAAGGTTTTCTAAACAGTGATCAAAAGAATTTCCAAAAACTGAAAAATCGTCCATGAAAACTTCTACGCATCTTTCAACTAAATCTGAGAATATAGATATCATGCATTTTTGAAAAGTAGCTGGTGCATTACATAATCCAAAAGGCATTCTCCTAAAGGCAAAAGTACCAAAGGGACATGTAAAAGTTGTTTTCTCTTGGTCTTCGGGTGCAACAGGGATCTGATTGTATCCAGAAAATCCATCAAGAAAGCAATAATATTCATGACCGGCTAGTCTTTCAAGAATTTGGTCAATAAATGGCAAAGGAAAGTGATCTTTCCTAGTTGCCGCATTTAATTTCCGCAAATCGATACACATTCTATAACCAGTTATAGTCCTTGTAGGGACTAATTCATCTTTCTCATTTTTAACAACTGTAATTCCTGACTTCTTAGGAACTACTTGGACAGGACTAACTCATTTACTATATATATATATATATATATATATATATATATATATATATGATTTCGTTCTCTTCGAGCAAGAAAAATAAACACTATTCTTTCAAATTCAAAAAAAAAATTAGCAAAATGAAAATTTCTCTGTCAGAGAAGAACTACGATGGCCTAAGCCTTGAAATAAGGAACGTAGGCAGCCTTCAGGTTCGATCAAATGCTTTAATCTACTAAAAAATGAGGTTTTGCTATGTGTTTTCTTTTTGTTTTCCAAAATATGTGAAGACAAGACAAAACCCCCTCACCATTATTCTCAATTGTCATCTCCAAATGCATCTTCCCTCTTAATCTTTCATAAATGCATCACTATTTGATAACTGCATTGTTCACTCTCGATTTGGAAAAAAAATCAATAAGTCCTATTTTGAGATGTCAAGGTCTGCCAATTCTAAAAAAATGGAAAAAAAAGAGAAGCAAAAAAAAAAAACAAAGAATAGATCGATAGGGAGCCAGGGAAGAAAGCTGAGAAAGCCAAGAAGCCAAGAAAGCAGAAAAGTCTGGAAAGCCGAGACACCCAGAAAAACCAGACGACTCAATGATCATAAGCAACAATTTAGGACTATGGAATTTCAAACCCTATGGGTGTCTCTTTTGCCTATATTAATGCCTACGTCCCATCCTTGCAAAGTATGCTCACTAATCCATTTGGTTTCTGTTATTTCAAAAGTCCAACCAAGTCCGCAAATCGAGCTTTCCAAAGGTATTCATCTATATTTGAGACTGGTAAATTCTTGCTTCTCCTATATTAGCTTGTCGAGTCTTCTTCTTAGTCTTTGAACACCACCTATCGCCAAAGTGTCTGCTAGAAAAAAAAATTACGAATCGACTAAAAAAAAACATGATAAAACTACATGAGTTGATAATTAGTCATTTCGAAATATGGACCCACAAACCATTAAAAATATAAGTTCGATAAAGCAACCTTTTGGAAGGTACGTAGGAACCAAGAATGCCATTTAGGAAGTGGAAGAGTGATTGAAGGGTTGCAACGCACAATCCAAGGCAGGGATTGACCGACACTTTCTCTCTCTCCTAGAATCTATTATTGTGAGCAACGAATGTGAGGAGGGATGAAGACGGGTAATATTGGGAAAAAATTATAAAAGTAGACTTATGTAGTTATGTGGTTGGAAAAAAAAATAGAGGGTAGTGGGGTGGTTACAATTTGTGGAAAAGGGACCGGCCCGCAATTAATCATGTTTAAATACTGGATAAATTGCAGATCGATTCACCTTCACCTGATAATTTTTTTAAAACTATTTGTTACCTTTTTTTGAAAAACCGCTAAAGTCCACTTAATAAAATTGTTCATAAAATACCGCAGCCCAAGGAATGTATTATTGCCTATTCTACTGACATACAGATCGTAAAACATGAAAGGACGGAATATAGCATGTTCTTCATCTAACAAAGTGAATACTATATTGTATGTAAAGGTTAGGAGTGAAGATCAAAATAAAGAACGAAGGCGGATCTCGGGAATATGATTTCTATCAAGGCGAAACATCTATGAAAAATAAGAAAGCACTGGAAGACACCTTGAGATGATTTGCAAACCTGAGAACTAGATTTCTTTTTTAAAAATAAAAGATGTTGGTTATCATTTCTTCTTATTTGTAGTCGGGCAAGAGAAGGCACATTGTTTAGATGGAAGTGAAGATTTGAATGATATCGAAAAACGCATGCTTTCACACCAAGAGAGAGTCTGAGGTTGCTAAGAGCTGAGATATGGATGTTGTGTAGTTTCAAGCGGTATTGAATTTATATCAGAAAATGTTGGATATATGAAAATGACTCACAATCTGATTCGATTTATTATAGTAATTGATGAGGACCCAAAATCTAGACTATGATACATCGATTTAGAATCACGATGCATCAATTTAAAATTAGAATATAAAAATAAATACCGATGCAAAAATTAGATTACGTATCTTCTTTTGGTCTCATCAAAATGCATGAAAAGCAATGAAGGGACTGGATACGAATAACAATAACAGTTACTTTAAAGCCTTTCAAAAAAACATATCTATACATAAGAATGATAAAAATTTAAAGAATCAAATAATTATATTGATACAATCAACATCATTTACATAAGTGGACCCTTTTTACATTTTAAGGAACTACAATATTAAAGAATCACATTTTAAACAGTAAAAGAATGGTAAGTACATCTTCACATTTTAAAGAAGCACTACTATTAAATCACAACTTAAAGAATGAATGAATGATAATGAATTTAATGTTTAAAGAATTATTCCTATTTTTTTTTTCTCTTCCTTCTACTAGCATGAGAGTCGTATTATATGGAATTCCTTGAACTACTTTCCGCTACCAATCTAATGTAATTGTTTAAGATAGATGGTTCCTCCATGAGGATGCTCTTCAGCCATACAGCTGACTTCTTTGCGTATCGGATCAATAAGTTATTATTGTAATCCACATAGTGAAGACCGAAACGAACGGTATAACCCGAAGCCCACTCATAATTGTCTAACAACGACCATATAAAATATCCTTTAAGTTGGCTTCCATCCCTGCCAAAGATCATGTAACAAAGTGTTAATATATATGAAATTTTACCATCGAGAGCATAATAAATAACTTTAAAAGAAACTAAGAACTTACTTTATTGCATCAAGTAGGCAACACATATGGTCGTGGAGATAATCCACCCTCATATCGTCATTAAGTGATTCCTCTAGTGTTAATGTAGGATCGTTTGCCTCGCCCACCCCTAAATCACAATGAAAACTTGTCAATATAATTCAAAAGAAATTAAATGTTATGTAACATAAATTAAAGAAAGAAACATTTTATTTACCATTTTCCGTAATGACAATTGGTGGATTATTATAAGTTGTTCTTATGTAGCCCAAAAGTCCCCTAATTCCTTTTGGGTAAATATATAACCAGTCAATACCAGCTTGCTTGCCAATAGGAATTCCATCACGAACGCCTATCAAAAAAGGAATAAAAAAAAGTCAATTCCATATACTTTTGTAAAGGTAGGTTGGTTAGTGAGAAGTAAGAGTTGTTTCTAGCCTTACTTGTCATATCAGTTTGAGAGTCTGTAATGTAGTTAAACGGTCCTTTAGTAATGTCACGAGGCGCATTCTTGACATAAGTAGCCGTGTAGTAATTCATACCAATAAAATCAAAAGACCCCTTTAACATCTTTGATTCACTTGGTGTGAAAGTCGGAAGTCGACTTCCCACAAGTGCCCGCATACTCTCAGGATATGAACCAAAGATTATAGGATCCATGAACCTGTAGTTAAAAGAAAAGGTAAAAAGTAAAATTAACCCTTAGGTTTAGATATACACTTATTAACAAATGCCAAAGTTTGTACAAATAAATAATTTTCAACTTATAGAAGTAGTAAAAAGATATTCGAAGATTAGAAATGCGTTGCGTACCATCCTAGCATGAAATCAAACGCACGTTTCTGAGCCAATTGATCGGCTGGTGAGTTGGAGTAGGGCACAAACCAATAAGAAACAAGTGTAATCCCAATGCTACCATTTTGATGTGCCTGCACAATTATGATTAGTGTGTCAGAGAGACAGTTTGCATTCAGTAATGAAATGATTTAAGTTTTGACACTGTTGAAATAATCTTTGTAATAATGAGTTAAGTAGAACCTGATAATTTTTCTTGTATAGTTGTACAGTAGCTGCATGTGCGAGAAGCTGGTGATGTGTGATCAGATACTGCCCATGCCGAATCTCCACCTAGGCAACTAGTATGATTAGAACAACGTCCTGGAGCAAAGTCACCCGTTGAATAACCCATTCGACTGAAAGACCATGGCTCGTTTAAAGTGATCCAGTTTTTTACTCGATCACCAAAATTTTTAAAGCAAACATCCGCATAATATTCAAATTCCTTCCTGTTAAAATTGAGCCATAAGAGTTTATGAGTGCAATGTACTTAACTAAAAAGTCTATGAAACTTAAGTAAAAGAATAAGCCACTTACACAATCCTTCGGTTTAGAAAACCGCCATAGCGTTTTTCTAGAGTGAGTGGGACATCCCAATGAAAAAGAGTCACATAAGGCTCTATACCTGCAAATTTTCAAAATAACACATGAATTAATTATTCCCGCGACGAATTGAAGAGTGGTTGTAACTAAAGAGTAGATTAAGAGTGCAAGAGAGAGTTGAGGTTAAATGTGCTTTCTTACCATTTAATAAAAGCTCATCTATTAATTTATTATAGTAATCAATTCCTTTTTGGTTTACATGACCACCAAATAATCTTCCATCTGCAAATCACAATGAGTTGCATGTAATTAATTAGTTGATGAATAATCCAAAATTTCAATTACACCTATTGTCTATTGAAGTAATACTTTAGGGGAGTGGATTTTTTTTTTTTTTTAATTTACAAACTCTTATAACTAGGTATACAAATACTTACGAGGCAAAATACGGGACCAAGAGATTGAAAATCTGTAGGAATTTAAGCCCATGTCCTTACCAAGGCGTACATCATCCTGCAACATGATTAAAAACAAATGAATACGGCAACTAAAGCGTTTTGATTTTTAAAGAAATGATTCAATATATAATAACATGGTACCTTATATCGAAGGTAAGAATTAGTGGCGACATCACCGTTGCTACCATCTACAATCCTTTCGGGATGAGCATGGGTATAATAATCCCAGTTACTTAAGCCTTTGCCATCGTTGTTAAAAGAACCTTCAAACTGATAAGCAGAAGCAGCTGCCCCAAACTTGAAACCATCTGGGAAGCTGCTGCGCTTCACCCCGTCGACGCACTGACACTTTACTCCATCATCCCCAACACAACAGATGGCAATACTCATAGAAAGAGAAAACACAAGAAGGAGGATTAAAGCAGAAAACCTTTGAATAGCCATATGTAATAAACTCTATAAGTTTGTTTTGGGTGCAAAGAATTTGAATGGTTTAATATTTCCGATAGAAAAATGAATTAGAATGATTTTGATTGTTGGATTTGGTTGCTTACATTAGTCATCATAGCTCTTATATAAGGCATCTGGACTTGGATCTTTACTTCCTGGAACTTGCCTTTTGGAGTTAGTTCTTGTGCCCTCCCCTGTAGTTTGACCAATTACCATCATCCACCCAAAAATTTTGAACTTTGGCTTGGAACCTCCCAATTAAGGAGATATAATTTTTATTTGACATATAATGTTAGGGATTTTGCTCATTGTTAAGTTAGACGGAAGTAATTACTTTTATAGTGGCATGAATGAACATCTCTGTTAACAATGTGGGACGTGTCTGCCTATTTTACAAAATATGGGATGGAGCTGCTATTTAGCCAAACCTGAGGGGAAGAAGACACCAAAATTGACCCATAATGGTAGGGACTTCCATCGCAGTCAAGCTAATATTTTATATTGCATGAATGCTTTGAACCTTGTCCGGTCAGTAGTCTGTTTTGGCTATATATCTATTCTTACATGTGCAAGTCTTTTTTGACCGGCTACTATTAATTACTGTAATAATTAGCACATGTTCTTTTTGTCATTTTAATTTTAAAACATAAAACTGAAAAATAACCAAACCAATAGCCGATAAAAGTGTACACTAAAACTAACTTGCAATTAACGTGTTTTAAGAAAAGTGTTGATCATTCAAGTATTTCTCCAAAATTTAATAATTACAACTCAAAACTTGTTAATTAATTCGACTTAGCCTGAAAATTACCCGATTCAACTAAATATGTTAATATTTTTTTATCGAAGAGTTAAAACTGATCGAACTCATTACTCATTTTAATTCTCACATGTCATAAATAAAACGTATATTATGAAAATTGAGTCAAAAGGAATAATGCAAAGGAACCCACTTACTTTGTTCTTATCCGTAATAAGTCATCTTCACGATGGTTGCTTGATTAATTAAAAAGAAGTGGTGTATTGTAAGATAGCGGTTTTATAGATCCTTATTCGTAAGATGGATTTATCCAAGTTAAATAAAGCAAAATTTAATAATCTTAGTACAATCCCTTCATTTTTGAAAATTACAACGTCACCTCTCATGTTTGTATATGCAGAGTGTCACGTTTTACTATTAACAGTGTCACTTTATAGTATAAAATGTATCATTTTTTGCCTTAGAAATGTCACTTTACATTTTTAATGAAAATTATAATTTTTCCCTTAAAAAGTATTACTTTTTGGGCTTAAATGTACCACTTTTAGTGATAAATGTGTTACTTTTATTTTGAAAAGTATCTCATTTTGTTATAAAATAAAAATCATTACGTTTAACATTAAAGTGTTATTTTATAACATTAAAAGTGTTACTTTTTAGAATTAAATGTGTTACTTTTGACCGTACAAGTGTCATTTTGCCTTATAAATAAAAATCGTCGTTATTGATCTTAAAAATATCATTTTTTAGCATTGAAAATGTCACGTTTTAACATTAAATGTGTCATTTAGCATTTCGTTAAAGTATGTTAGGATCCGTCAATTATCTCAAGGCAATTGATGCTAACGAATGGTTAACTGAGCTGACAAAGAATTAAACTGCAAGGTGTACTGGAAAACATAATAATTTCGACGACAAATATTAAAAGTGCAGGGGTGCCGAATGAGTTTCAAACAACCGACCTTCCTAGGCTAAACCTTCAAGCAAGGCCTCTGACCAACTTAACTAACATGTTATTATGAATTTTATTAACATGTTTAGTTATTAACTCATAAATTCTTAAATGAAGCTCCGTCCGTCCTGCACAAATCTTTACCATTAAACAATATCCAAAATGACAAGCATCATGCAAAATCATAGAAAATACTGCTAATATAAATCTCAACGAATAGTGATACATGATTTTGGAATAGTACCAAAAACACCCATGCGTATGCATATTCCTTCCCCCACACACCTTCCCAACCTGCTTTATTTTGTCAATTACCAAAAGGACAAATGTTATAGGAAAATCATAGAAGGAATATATCATAAAACAATAAGTATGTAAATAAAATATATATATATATATATATATATATATATATATATATATATATATATATATATATATATATAACTTTTCTTGCCTTTTCATGGAGTCTCGATCCCTTGCATGCTTCGTTCTTTAATTTAGTAATGTTAGGTACATAAAATAATTCATGATTCCAAGATAATCGATAGTCTTAATGTGTTGATATACTCGAGATAGTGCTCCATATAATTATAGCTATCACACTTAAGTAAGAATTTAATCTAATTAAATTAGACCACGTCTCGCAAAGTGACGCAATTGCGTAAAACAAGATGATCGCGTGGCTTGACAAAACGAGCGCGTTGGAGCTGCTATTTAGCCAAAGTAATGCGATTACTTTCATCGTGCAAAACAACTGGTAATTAATTATGATGCTAAAAGCGGATAGAACAATTTAGTAGGACATCGAAATACAAAAAACAACCTAAGAAGTGCTAGACTAATAGCCTAATACCATAAACACAACATATTTATATATGATTAAAGTACTAGTTAGTAATATAAGGGATGACTATATTATGTTAAAAAGAAACGTACAAGTTTAAAACATATTTTTTCTCAAAGTTACGATGAACAATTTTGGCATAAAAATATGTGAACGAAAAAAATATTCTATATGTTTGTATGGATATAATACGAATATGATTCAATTAAATGTGAAAAAATCATCATATTGTATATAGATGTTTGTATATTTCTTCATATTTAGTTTGAAATATCTTAATATATTCACTTTTATACACCTTCAAAGTTGTTATTTCATAATATTACCTATTTATCAAAAAAAAACTATGAGTTATAGATTAAATAAAAGCATAATTAAGCATATATACTTTCATGTGTGTATTTAAAGAGTATGAGTATTATCAGAAAGAGTTTCTTAGACTTCAAAACTAATATTTTCTATTAGATATCTTATTTGATCAATTTGTGAAATACAAATAACATAAATCGAATAACTGAAGTAATGAAATTATATCAATATTTTGTATATACCGGAGTTTTATATACATGAAATACAATACATTTAAAGTTTTTTTTATGTGTATTAAATGATTTAACTCAAAAATACGAGTATTATTAATTAAGTGCGATTTAAGTCAGAAAACAGAAATAAGTTTTAATTATTCGTACATACGTGTGTAATACGCATGATCTACGTGCATTTACTAACTGATGTAAGTCTGTAATTCATTCCTCTTAAATTTTAACTCAATAAACTCTTTCAAATTTCTTCGGTTACAAATTGCTTAACATGCACTCAAATTGGTTAACATGGTGAAATGTCTACTCCATCATCATTTGTATGAGAGTTTAATGTGTTATAGAATTGAGTAGACTTGTTGCCAATTTGCCAATCCTAGTATCCTTCATGTTCTAAATAATGCCATGTAATGTAACCAGGGTCAACCATGTGGGAGGGCGAGAAGGGCGACCGCCTAGGGCTCTAATTTTTGGAGGCCTAAATTTTTAGAAAGTGTCTTATGTATTATATATATAATTTAATGTGAAAATTACTCACAACTGCTTGATTGTTGTAGTGTTGAATTGCATAAGGGACATTTTAGAGACTATATGTTCAAATCCTTGCAGGGCAATGAACTAATTATTGATTGAGATGAAATTAGAGGTTCGATCCTTATCCTAGACATTCTATTTTATTTATCTTTATAAAAAAATTTATTGTGAGAATCCTTAAATATTGGTTCTTTCTTGAAAGCATCATTATCTCGGGGTGCAACCGTGCAAACACTATAAATCCAGAATCCAAAGTTCTATTATAATATGTACTTCATTATTGAATATTTCTGCAGTACAATTTTCACCTCTGCCTAAAGTTACATGTTTTTCTGGTTTGACTATTAGTGAACGCATGCAATGGTACTAAATTTATTTATTTTTATTTAGAATACTCTGAAATTTAATTTTAAATAAAGTTGTGTTAATCTGCTGTCTTTTTCTTGTAATGAAAAAGTGGATAAAACACTACCGCATTGTAATTTAAAACATATTTGTTCAAGTATCATCCCATATCTGGAAAAAACAATTGTTAAAATACTTGAACAGTCATATCCTAAATGTATCTTCTGAGTGCATGTTGCGTTCTTCATATTAATGTACTATTGAATTGGTATATGAATGACTAATCAAAAGATGTAATTTAATATTATCTTCTTAGTGCATGTTATTGATTTAACAATCCGTTAATAAATTTTATCAAATTTGATTCTATACATGTTTCACAAGATTAGGACTTCTCAATTCTAAAAAACAGTTACTCATAAAGTTTACCAAATCATTCTTATTCGTAAAAATATTTAAAGTAATTAGTAAAAGTTTTTTTTATTAAAATAGTAAAAAAAAATTTATTAAAAAAGTTTAAAGTTATTTGTAATTCATTCCTCTTAAATTTTAACTTACCTCTTTCAAAATTTTTAGTTTACAAATTGTTTAACTGTGTTTTTTCTTCTTCTCATTATTGCAGCTAATGCATGTGTGTGTTTAACTATTTATGTCTACGTTTTCTTTCAACAAGACATACGTAAGAGCAATGTTAGATTGAATGTTGTGCCAGCTATGGACAACTGGACATGCATATATCATCTAGGATTTTATTTATTTACTTTTTTAGTATATTTAGTTTGTATAATTTTTTTATCATAATGAAATTTTCCACTAGATCTTGTAAAGAGAAAAAAAGAAGAAGCTTGTAATGTTCCTTCTTTTTTTTTATCAATGTTATTTTTTTAATTATCGATGTTGTTAGGCCTAATCTTATTTTCATTCTGTATGCATTAAACGCATCTACGTGTTTATATATGAACGAATATAATATTGAAAAATTTCATATTTTAACCAGGTTAATCGATATTTATAACATTATATATCTGTATCCATTTTTAGTAAGTTTTATGACTAGAAACAGAGTAAAGATTAATGTAATATTATGTTACATGTAAAAATCATGTGGTCAGGTCTCTTGATTCTTTTGTATCTTGCGCTGCCCGGCCCAATAGGCCCAAAACATGGGTCATGTGTCTGGCACGTGATCATCATTCACAGGCAGTGCACGTGCATCCTAAGATCAAAGGCACGAGGGAAGGATTAAATGGTTTTAATATACCGCGAGCTGAGGTCTTAACCTTCAGCGGGCAAGAAGTGTAAGCGAGCTGGGAGCTTGACCAGCGAGCAGGAACATGTAGCGAGTAAGTTGTGTTATGCTCGTTCATTAAAGAGTTATTGTTAGTTGAGGACGGTTATGTCCGGAAAACTCTCCATGTTACCGTTCTGATGAATGAGACAGTTAATGTGGCAGTTAATATGCCCGCCATTTATGCCATGAACTTTAATGGGCAGTTATGATCAGTTATTCTCTCCGGCAACAACTATAAAAGCCCCTCAAAATGAAGGAGGGAGGTACGTGATTCCTACTAACTTGCCTAAACTCTGCCAAATTTTACACTCTCTTGCGTACTTGTGCTAATTCTCACGCCGGAGGGCTGTTGCAGGGAGTGCCCCTGCTTAGTTCACGGTTTGCTTGATTTACTTGCAGAGTTGGGCCTTGAAGATAAAGGATACATTGAAAGCCAGGTATCCAATTGGAAGAGTCCAGTATATCTTGGAAGATTTTGGACGCATTAGTTGGTTCCATTGTCATCCAGCGGTTAGGATATCTGGGGAATATAATGTGCAAAAGCCTCTTTATTATGTTTCAAAGGCCCTCACTGCTGTAGAGGGACGATATTTTAATGCAGAGAAATTAGCTTACTCGCTTGTTGTTGCTGCTCGAAAACTTCGAGCTTATTTTTCTGCACATTCGATCATTGTGTACACGGACACGCCTCTCGGGAAAATTTTGCACAAGCCAGATTCTTTTGGTCGTTTGCTCACCTGGTCCATTGAGTTAACCGAGTTTGATATTGACTATCAACCTCGACGAGCGATTAAGGCACAGGCTTTGGCGGATTTTGTAGCTGAGACTAGCTTCAAGGATTCGTGCGAAGAGGAGGTTTCTTTCAAGACAACATCAACGAGTACACCAATTCCAAAGCCCCGATCAGAGTATTGTTGGGAATTGCATGTGGATGGTTCGGCCAGCAGGTTTGGAAGTGGAGCCGGATTGGTGCTAGTCCCACCCGAGCAGGATGCAGAGTTCGAAAAAGCATTGCGTTTCAAGTTTCCAGCATCCAATAATCAGGCAGAATATGAAGCCTTGATCGCAGGGCTCGAGCTCGCGCAAGATGTAGGGGTCCGAGAGGTGATTGTTTATTGGATTCACAGTTGGTCGTGAATCAAGTAAGAGACGATTATGTTGTTCACCATCCAGTATTGGTTCGCTATTGTGCGATGGTGAAGGAGATTCTAAAGGACTTCGATTATTGGGAATTGGTGCGAATTGCTCGCGAGGATAATATGCGGGCAGATTATTTATCCAAGATGACCGAAGACGAAATTCAATCTCTGTATCCAGGGGTTATTATTGAATATTTGGAGACTCCAGTAATAAAAAAGAGGTGATCATGGACATTGAGCCTGCTGCAAAGTGTTGGATAGATGATTTGAAGGCTTACATCAAGCAGGGGACCTTGCCCGAAGACAAGACGGAGGCTCGAACTATTCAGAAGCGGTCATGTCGGTATGTCATCTTGGATAACATACTTTATAGGCGGTCGTACACCAGACCTTTGCTCAGATGTGTTCGACCAGAGATGACCGAGGGCATTTTGGGAGAAATACACGAAGAAAATGTGGAGGTCATCCTGACCATAGGTCTTTGGCAGAAAAAGTCTTAGCTGCAGGATTCTATTGGATTACTTTGAGGCGGGATGCATAAATGTATGTTCGACGTTGTGACAAGTGTCAACGCTATGCAGACATACCTCGTTTACCTTTTACCGAACAGACTCCTGTGGTTGCATCGTGGCCATTTGACATGTGGGGTATAGACTTTATTGGCCCATTTCCATTGGCTCGTTCGAAGTTTAAGTATGCGGTGGTCGCTGTGGATTATTTTACTAAGTGGGTGGAGGCTAAGCCTTTGGCAACCATTAGCGAAGTCAATGTGATTGACTTCATTCATGAACACATATGGTGTCGTTTTGGAGTTCCACGAGCAATAGTATCCGACCATGGGACTCAATTTTCGGAAAAATTCACTAAAGCATGCGAGCAGATGCGAGTGAAGCATTGGCAATCCTCGGTGGCATACCCAGGGTAATGGGCAGGCTGAGGCCGCTAACAAACAAGTCTTGCATGTCCTCAAGCGAAACCTTGAAGACAAGGCAAGAAGATGGGTGGATGAGTTACCTTCAGCCTTGTGGGCGGTCAGAACGACAGTTATAGGGCCTACTGGGGAAACATCTTTTTCTATGGCTTATGGATCTGAGGCCATGGCCCCGATAGAAATGTACTTACCCAATCATAAGGAGTTACATTATAATGTTGAATCCAATAGTGAAGCTTGGGCAGCCGATCTAGATCTTTTAGAAGAGAAACGGTTGGAGTCCAAAATGAGAATGGCAAATTACAAACAGCGAGCAAAGGCCCACCACGATAAAAGGGTTCGTGGTCGGTCATTTGCTGTGGGCGATTGGGTTCTCCGCAAAATTGAAGCAACAGGCCATCGAGCAGAGTGGAGTAAACTTTCACCAAATTGGGAAGATCCTTTTCAGATTGCCAGAATTGTTAAGGAAGGGACTTATGTGTTACGAACAGAGGATGGGAGCAAGCTGAAACATCCATGACATGCAAATCACCTGAAGAAATACTATCGGTGATTGGTAATATGTAATCTATTTATCTCCCCCTCTTATTTTGTAAGTGGTGATGGAATGAATAAGTAATTGTTTCAGCTTATAGTGTTAATGCAAAGCTCAATTATACTTTTGGCGGGCAGGGAAGTTCCCTTGCCCGGTATAAAAGTTGGTGTTTGAGTAAGTTAATATATTCTCGATTATTCTCTTTCTTGCGAGCATGGGGTATCTTTGCTCGTAAGAAAGGGTTGGTGTTCGAGTTAATTGCTTTTCTTTTTGTTCTCGATTATTCTCTTTCACGAGCATAAGTTATTTCTGCTCGAGAAAAGAGTTGGTGTTCGAGTTATTTGTTTTTCTGGTTGTTCTCGATTATTCTCTTTCTCACGAGCACAGGGTATCTCTGCTCGTGAAAAATGGTTGGTGTTCGAGTTAGTTGAGGTGATTTTCATTGTTTTGATTATTCCATTTTTACGAGCAAGAGGTGTTTTTCCTCATGTGAAAGAGTTTATGTTCAAAGGCCTTCATTTCCAAGATACAGTTGAAATATTTATGGGGGTTCAAGCAAACAGAATATTAGCAGCAGGATCAAAAGTAGAAAGTAATATTACAAAACCAGAAATGTAAATTGTTTGAAGACTAGAGATAAATTTTTTTTTGGAAATCATGGCACGCAGGCCAAAAAGGAAGCTTCAGGCATTAGGGGGAGTGATTGTAGGGGCTGCTCGGTCTGGATCAGTTGTTTCTTCAGGGCTGGTTTCGAGGATGACTACATCTTCTTCATCGGCTGGGTCGGCCGTGCCTTCATCTTCTTTGGGTTGTGCTTGAGCTCTCCAGATTTGGGTCATGAGCTCGCTAATGGTGACTTGGGCAACTGGAGGTGGGGTCCATGGAGATAACCCTTTCTCTGCATCAGCCTCAGCGAAAGATTCTAACTCATCCTCGGTATATGGAACAAGCGCGTGGCCAGGGCGGGCTGAAGGACATAATGACGTGTTGGTACCCCATTCAGCGAGCAGTTCTGGTCGTATCTCTAGCCTACTACATGAAATTTGCCTTAGCACATGATGCACTCCCTGGAGAAAAAAAGGATAAACTTCATTCTCCACACAAGCATCAAAATCTTCAGAATTTTTATAATCCTCAATAATAGTTTGCTTTTGCTCTTCGCTTGGGCGAGATTGCTCTTCCTTCAATTTATTCTCCAGCTCGGCAGCCGCGGCCTTGGCTTCTTCCAGTTGTGTTTGGGTGGCTCGGAGCTCTTTCCGGACTGCAGAGATATTATTCAGGGTTGTTTCTTCAGATTTCTTGGAGAAATCCAAAAGAGATTCCAGGCTTTTCTTTTCTGCCTCGACTTTGGAGAGTTCGGTCACTTTGCTGGTGAGAGTCTCCTCGATCGCTTTCAGCTCGGCACGGAGAGTATTGACGGTCTCCTCCAGTTGGTTCTTCTCCTTCATCATAGCGGCATTGGAATTGATGTTGTTAATAAGACGATCGTACATCAGCTCCGTTTTATTAGCAATCTGCAAATAAAGGTATAGTCGGTGTTTGTGGAATGATAAGGGATAAATGGATTGTGAGAAGAGAGAAAGTATTTACCTCGGTCAAGCACATACCGACTTCCCCGACCAAAACTGAGCTAGCATGCTCTGCACTCTTCTTTCGAACTTCGTCGTGTCACAATCTTCTCATTAAACCAAGCCCCACAGTTGTTGGGTAGCCGCTGCGCTTAAAAATATTAATTTTATCAAGATCAGGCACATTGGCAATCTGGGCAATAAGGGCCCCAGCTTTCTCTTGGTCTTCGGGCATAAAGAAGTTGTCTTTATGCCAGGATGGAGTGGATGGATTGGTATCTTTCGATCACAGCCTTGTCAGCTCGGTGTCTGCTTCTTTTTTCCCTTGGGGGACTTTGGCTTAGGGCGACGGAACTTGTAGCAGGTTGGGTGGCTGGGTCAACCCTTTGAGCAATAGGTTTTGGGGCCGCGAGCATGGCTGGTTGGCTCGGTTCTGGTAGATTTCGTTTGGTACCACGCCCGGTGGCAGTGGTTGGAATAGTTGGAAGGGCTGCAGCAGCTTGGGTAGACAAGTGTTTATTTCTTTTGCTCGCTCCTTTTTTAGCGGCTTGAAGGAATTTGTTTACGTCAGTCAACTGCCTCATGTCTGCAAAAGTTAGAGCAAGCGTATAAGGAAAATGAGAGCCAACAAGTTTACAAATTTGACATAGAGAGCAGAGTTAAAGAGCAGACCGGTAAGTGAAAAAGGGGGTGTGTAGTTGGTTCCAGTTCGCGCATATTCAGGGCACTCACTGGGGAATTTGTTTCCATGACATTGTCCCCAGTATGGATGTGGTAGTTCGGGCTCAATGATAACTCGTGGCTCGACTCCCTCCACAGGCCAACTTATGATCCCGGCTAGACGAAGAAGGGCTAAGTCGGATGTGAGGGCTCGCCAGTCAAGTACCCAGTCTTGTCCAGCTCGACCATCCCGTCCCTCTTTTACCCCGAGCAGCGATCTAAAGGACCTGGCTATTTTGGGTTCGCCAGCTCGGAAGGCAGCCTTGTCGTATTCAGGGAGCCCAAAATCGTGAAGATATGGAGCGAATGGCCAGCCGACACTTGACTCAATTAGTAGGGCTTTCCCATCCCAGCCATCTACTTTATTTGGGCCGTCATTCAGGAGCTTAAAGTAATTTGGGTTTGAGCGTCCTGTGATATGCCCGGATTTTTTGTCTAGGGAGAATAAAAAGAACTTCCTAAACAAGGTCATCTCGGGTTCGAACCCGAGCAGCCTGCAGGCAACTGTGTATGCCATCAGAAACCTTACTGTTGTAAGGGTCAGGTCGCAGGGGAGGGAGTTGGTTTCGTTTAGGAATTCTACGACGAATGGGTCAAGGGGAAGGCGAAGCCCTACCGTGAAAAAATCGAAATAGAAGACCATTTTGTCTCCTTGGTAATTGTGCCCTTTCTCATTGATGTCCAGGTCGAAGGCTCGTACCCGGTAGTGCTTGGGATCCATACTTAGGGAATAAAACCAGGCACCGACTTCATCTTCGCAAGTCAATTCGTCCCATTTGATCGAGGGTGGGATGTTGGTAACGATTTGTTTGGAGGAGTTTTGATTTTGTTCAGGTGGGGAATTACTCGAGCAGGGAAGGTTTCCAGTTCATTCATTTTCGGAAAGGCTTTGTCGGTTCTTGCCCGTTTTCGGTTCTGTGAAGTGTTGGGGTTTTCGTCTTCGCGGAATTAAAGTAATTTCTTCTTGCTCGCTTTCCTCGGAGCTGAAACTTGTAGACATCAGGCTTTCCTCAGGAGCACCATGGTCGTAGCTACGGCCTTCGATTTCTGATTGGGTTTCGTCGCTGGACATCCTACAGGAAACAGGAATCAAGAAACACATGTTAAATCTTGCTTGGGTAGTTTGGTAAAAGTAAATCAAGTAAAAACCCATGGCAAGAGCCTGTCCTAAGATCGGCGAGCAGGGCACCGATCGTGTATTCCTCGATTCCCTTATTTGGATTGGAATGGTTTGGAGATAGAAAGGGGGGTAAGGTGAACTGAAGGAATCGGAATTTAAAGGCCAACGTTTTGGTAGTCTATATTTTAAATTCAAGTCTTCGACAGATTGATTGTAGAAGAGAAAACATATTGAAGAATAATATTGGGGAACCCTAATTCGGGGTAAAAGCAATAAAGACATGGAGAAGATATAGAAACAGAGATTTAAGAAAATACCTGTTTCGTTTCGTTGAGGAATGAGAGCTTTGGATCTTGGAAGATTGTTGTGATCGAGCGCTGGTGTAAGCAAGAATGGCGTCAAAGTAATCTTCAATTGCAGAGAAGAGTTTCTTCTTACTTTGATATCTTTTGAAAACGGTAAAAGTTGGAATGGTGGGGAGACACCTGCTTTTATACTTGGCGAAACCGTCGCTTGGAGGTTGTCCATCATTAGGGCTCGGATATCGAGGCTCGGCGATCGAGGCGGCATTAATGATTCATTGGAAAACGGACCTGCCTCTTCAAAGAGGCGGCGGGTGACAGCTTGGTTCTCTAAAAACCTTTTGGGCAACCATCTGCTTAAACCTTTGATTGTGGACAATTCAGTCCACACATTAAAGGATTTAATTATGTTTTAAGAGCTATTTGATTTATGAATTCTAGGTCCTTCTCCTCGCTTCGAGCATGAATATTCGGTAGACAAGGAGTATGGGGCTACTGAGCTGCCCGGCCCAATAGGCCTAAAACATGGGTCATGTGTCTGGCACGTGATCATCATTCACAGGTAGTGCACGTGCATCCTAAGATCAAAGGCACGAGGGAAGGATTAAATGGTTTTAATATACCGCGAGCTGGGGTCTTAACCTTCAGCGGGCAAGAAGTGTAAGCGAGCTGGGGGCTTGACCAGCGAGCAGGAACATGTAGCGAGCATGATGTGTTATGCTCGTTCATTAAAGAGTTATTGTTATTTGAGGACGGTTATGTCCGGAAAACTCTCCATGTTACCGTTGTGATGAATGAGACAGTTAATCGGACAGTTAATATGCCCGCCATTTATGTCATGAACTTTAATGGGCAGTTATGATCAGTTATTCTCTCCGGCAACAACTATAAAAGCCCCTCAAAATGAAGGAGGGAAGTACGTGATTCCTACTAACTTGCCTAAACTCTGCCAAATTTTACACTCTCTTGCGAACTTGTGCTAATTCTCACGCCGGAGAGCTGTTGCAGGGAGTGCTCTGCTTAGTTCACGGTTTGCTTGATTAACTTGCAGAGTTGGGCCTTGAAGATAAATGATACGTTGAAAGCCAAGTATCTAATTGGAAGAGTCCAGTGCGTCTTGGAAGATTTTGGATGCATCATATCTTAAACTTTGGATAAATAAAATTATTTTCAATTAAGAATGTTTAAACATTAGTCACATATTTGAATAATAACCTAATATCATAATTAAAAAAGGTACTTATTTTTAGGAACTATAAAAAAAAAATCAATTTCCTACTATTTCAAGTTTTATTTATTTTAAATTTAAGATAGAAAGTATTCAGTTGTTAACTATTTTTAAGTTACTAACTATTCTGATAAATTTAAGAAACTAGTAATTTTATTTTTTTATTTTATCTTGAAGTAAATTGAGTTGAGTTGATCCGGTTGTAGTTGGCTAAGTAAATTTGAAATTTTTATTACCTGCCTGTCTCTGCAACAATTTCATAAGATAATATATTTATTTAATTAAATTGTTTCTTTTATATTGTATTAAATATTCATACATTAATTTCAGTATGTATCCTATTTTAGATTTGTTCAAAATTAAGATTCTAATTATAACGAGTTTGAGAATTTTTTTATTATAAGCAATTTTTACAAAAAAAAAATCTTAAAATCGTGCATCGCACGGGTTTAACCTAGTATTTGTATTAAAGAAGGTTAGGAGTGAAAATCGTGACTAGTATGTCATTTTTTTAGAATATGGACTTTAATTATTGATTATATTCAAACAATATTGTAATTATAACTAACTTTAATATTGTTTAATTATTAGTTTTTTTTTTAACGTAGACTCATTTGGTGTAGCGGAGGGAGTATTAATAAAACTAAGTTTTGGTGATAAAAAAAATAAAGGAAACAACCTTTACTCGCACTGTTTTCAAATAATCATCATCTTTGACCCCCACAGTTTAAAAAAAATATAATTGAATGTATTATAAATATTTGTGTAAAGTGTGGTTTTTTTAATGACCTTGAACATATGACCATAATTAAAATATGTAGAAAAATTAAGGATAAAATGTTAAAATTGTTTTTCTTAAAAAGATATTTTTTGAAAGAAGACAATTATTTTGAAACGGACAAAAAAAGAAAAAAAAGACAATTAATTGAAAACGAATGGAGTATTACTTTATATGCACTGATGGGCATTTCTTAAAACAGTGTATGGGCCACGGTCCGCCTTGGCCCAATACTTGCTTTGCCCACAGTCATGATAAATTGCAGGGCGGTCCACTAACTAATTTTTTTAAACTATTTAGTATCACTTTTTTTAAGAACAAATTACAAGTCGGTATATTTTTTAAAACATATTTTCAAATGAATCCATCTATTTTTTGAAAATATCTTTTAGGTACTATTTTGGGCCGAAAGTACGTCACTGCCTTTTATGTTCGAAGTCTAAAATCCTCCTCGACTGTAAGTTTGTAACTTGGTTATTTTGATTTTTTGTATAAATCATCGGAGCGAACCAGAGAAGTAAAAACACAAACATGATAGGGATTTCTCTCTCTTCGTCTTCCACCATCACTCTCAGGCCAAATACAACCATCGCCACCACCTCCACCTCCGTCGTCGGCGTCGCCCACCTTAACAAATCTTCCCTCCATGGTGTACGCATTGCCCGTTTCTCCCCGCCCACCTTTTCGTCCGTTCAAATCACCTGTCGTGGCTCTTCCTCCGTAATAATGATGGCTAAGAGAGATGAGGAATTGAAAGAGATTAGAGATAAAAGAATCACCAGCTTTCTCAAGAAGGGCTGATACGCTCAACGAACTGGCTTCGGTACTCCCATCTACCTCGCTGCCGTCCTCGAATACCTCGCTCCTGAGGTACTTCCTTAATTCAACTCATTTGTCCATACACATGTAGATCTACTTTTAATTATCATAATATCTTTCTAAATTCATACTAATCGATTTTTTGGGAAAAAATTGAATAGGTGTTGGAATTGGCCAGAAACACTGCAAGGATTATTTGACTATCTTTTATCAGACAGCAATGTTTGAAATTTATCTGGATAGGATGAAGAATTATGCTTCTGTTTGTATTGCCATAATCTACATTGCCCATTGGTGCTAAACTGCTAATGTTGAAGAAAAAAATGCTTGTTGTGTTATTGATTTCATTTGATGATTTGGTGCTGATGATATTTTACTAAAATAAGAGCTTTGATTAAGCATTTGCTTCAGAAAGTTAGCTCGTTTGAGGGTTTCCATGTCTATCGTTTAGAGCTGGATTATGTTTTCATTCTCACACTCTTATGCCATGTTTGGTACGCAAGAATACAAAATTGTGTTAACAATCTGATCAAGCCTTGGCATCAATATTTTTCGATTTTTTTGGCTTGAAAAAACTGTGAAAACAGTCCTGATGCCAGCCTTGGCATCAGCATTTTTTGGTTTTTGTGGACTTGAATAAACTGTGAAAATAATCCTGATGCCTAGCATTGACATCAACATTTTTTCGATTTTTTGAGCTTGAAGAAACTGTGAAAACAGTCTTGATGTCAAGCCTTGGCATCAGCATTTTTTGGTTTTTTTGGGCTTGAATAAACTGTGAAAACAATCCTAATGACAAGCCTTGACATCAGTATTTTTTGGTTTTTTTGGGCTTGAATAAACTGTGAAAACAGTCCTGATGTCAACCTTGGCATCAACATTTTTTAGTTTTTTTGGGCTTGAATAAACTGTAAAAACAGTCCTGATGTCAAGCCTTGGCAGCAGCATTTTTAAATTTTTTTGGCTTGAATAAACTGTGAAAACAATCCTGATGCCTAGCATTAACATCAGCATTTTTTGATTTTTTTAGGTCGGATGAGCTTTGTCTTTATTAATGACATTTTTATCATTTGGCAATCAATTTGTAGTTATATAAAATGTCAAAAAAATTGATGGACCTAGATGAAACCATGTTTCTAAAATTATACTCACTTGAAATTTACCTTTTTTTTAACCACTAAAGTCTACTTTTATAAAATTGTGTAAGGGTAAAATAGGCAATACCTATTGTTACTTGTTTTCCCCTTTCTTGGTCAAAATAACATTTTTGTTAAGATTGAGGTTTTTAGGAATTAATATATTTAATTAGATTTAGTTTTGATATATTAGGTATCATAATCTTTTATTAGATTTTGATGTATTCATTTTTGGTAACTAAATCTGAATATAAATCATAGTCTAACCGAGATTCTTGACCTGTTTCATATTTGGTAATAACATCTCACAAGAATGGTAAGCTGTTAATCTTTCCTTATACCTAATCATTTTCCTTGTAGTAGTTGGTCTCCTTTGCGTGTTGTGTAGGACATCGCATGTTATATATAAAGGAGCTGAGATTCGGGTTTGTTGTAGAGCTTGTAAGAAAGAACAAAATGACAAAAAGTTGAGTTCAGAAGCTTGGAGATTTAGAAGCTGTTTTCAGACCAGAAGATTAGCTGTTCGCTTGTTGCTGGTGATGTTATAACATCGGCAATCACATTTAAGATCTGAAAACTGCTTTGTCTTCCTGTTTAGTTTAAAGGAAGCTGATTTTGTTTCTTCCCACGTTTTGTTTAACTTGTTTATGTGGGGTTTTTGTTCTCCAAGACTCATTGTCTTGTAAGAATATTTTGTTAGTGATTTCACAAGTATTTTTGTGTAAAACGATTATTCTTTTAGTGAAATCTTTGTGGGCTTGAGGCTAGGTCTACAAGTATTATCTTGTAGATTGTTTTTGGTAAACTTTGCGTTCAGTTTTTCTGTTTTGTGTTTTTACTTCCGCTGCTATATTCTTTGTTGTCCATTGTGATTCTCATTGTAGCTACAATCACAGCTACATTGGAAATCACTTTGGTTTCTCTTGAGAATCCTAACTATTGTTTTCTATCAAATTGTTTCTAAAATACCTCTGCCCAAGGATGTATTGTTGCCTCCCCTTCTGGCATGTGAAACGTAAAGCAAGAAGGATGAAATATAATTGGTTCTTCATCAAATGAAAGAGAAGACTATATTTGCATCTAGAGGTTAGGAGTGGAGATCAAAAGAATGAAGGCGGATCTCGGGAATGTGATTTCTATCAAGGCAAAACATCTACGAAAAATAAGAAACCACTGGAAGGCACCTTGAGATGGTTTGCAAACCAGATAACCAGATTTATTTCATGTTTTAATAAATGATATTGCTTATCATTTCTTCTTATTTGTAGACACGCAAGAGAAGGCACATTTTTTAGATGGAAGCGAAGATTTGCATTGTATCGAAGAGTGCATGCTTTCTCACCAAGAGAGTGTAAGGTTGCTAAGAGACGAGATCTGGATGTTGTGTAGTTTCAAGCGATCTTGGATTTATATCAGAAAATGGATTTATGAAAATGACTCGCGATCTGATTCGATTTATGATAGTAATGCTATTATGCTGCTCCTCTTCAAACAACTTCTTGGTATCTAGAATATGATGTATCGATTTTGAATTTGAATTTAAAAAAAAAAATCTGATACAAAAATTAGATTATTAGATTTGCGATGCACAAATTGGTAAAATTTAATTTGCGATGCATAATTTTGAATTAGTAAATCCAAATACAAAAATTGGATTTGCGATTCACAAATTGGAATTGGGATGCACAAATTAGAATTGTGACGCATTGACTTAGAATTGTAATGCAGCGCATCCCTAATCCAATTTCATTAAGAGACTACCCATCATTTCACCCTAAAAAATGTCATTTACCAAAAAAAAGTGTCCTTTATAGGTTGGAAATTGATGAGAGGGACTAATCGGTTATCATCGGATATTTGATAGGTTGGATTTTCTATTTCGACAATCTTAGACTATCGTAGCATGCACTTAGATAGAGCTAATATACTCGACTCCAAGCTGCGATAATTCGCTAATTCGAGTATCGGACGAGGAGGAGGATGCATAGAGCGGCGCCATGGCACCGTATGCATATGCAGCATCGGCAAGAATCACAGTTTCGGTTGGGTGGAATGCGTCCCAAAACACATAATCACTTGTGTTTGTGCACGGAACTGTGTTAATAGCACATTGACCATCTGTGACGGTTTGGCAGCATGGACTAGCTTTTACTCTTGGACCTGAAAGCAGCAACAAATAATGACACGATCGACACAATTAACCAGTCTTTATTTGTTCCTTGATGGAGTAATAAATTATTAATGTATGTACAGGAAGTAAATGTTGCAAAACGCACCATCATATCCATGGAGAGGCTCAATAAAGATGAAGTTTGCTTGGGGAAGAGAATTATTTAGATGATGAAGAAGAATTTTGAGGTGGTGGTTGAATAATATGGTCGCGTTGTTAATCTTATCCACACATGAAGACCCATGTGTGTCGTAGATTGAAATTGCGGCCGGAATGCATCCTAGATATCCAACTCCGAAAATTCCTACCTTTCTTGCTCCATACTCGTACAAAGTCTAGTATCCAAAAAATAGATGGTAAGCCATAATGTAACTAAAAAATGAATGTTTGAAGATGCGATAACTCATAACTGACCCTTAGCTGGTGTGAATATTGATGGATAAGTGTGGCTGCGTAATGGTCCGGGTCCGGGTTGTAGAGGCGACTTGTAGAGTAGTATTGAGACAGAAGGTAGTTGTTAATGCAATCGTTATTACCCATTCCAACCGTATACATGCACATTTTTAGGTATTCTCTTACCCGATTTTTACTCCCAAGTAAGGAAGTTAACCTTGAAATTGTGATTTGGTGATTTCGTAGCTGCTCATTCATGCTAATCCGTGCACCCTGTCACCAAAAATGGACCGATTGTGAATTTCTTTTTCTTTTGGATTTGAAGCCTACAAGTCTACAACTGTAGAACTTGTTTTTTTTTTTCTCCCAAGGGAGTGTAGGAAGGGATCCAACATATGACCTCATATATTGTGAAGCTCCATCTCTATCACCGGGCCACCCCTTAGAGGCTACAACCGGAGTACAACTTCAACTCATCACCTATACATTGAATTTAAAATGGTTTGGATTTTGAATCACAATTTGGTCTTTTGTATTTTTATGATTAGATATCACATTCCTTGATTAACATATCACTATGACTATTTAATGTAAATTAAGTCTCATGTAAGACGGTCTTACTGATCTTAATTCATAAGATGGAGTTTTACTCTCTTACAACTCATCCACCCTAACATCACACGATAGATTAAAAAAATCTATTTTACAAAAAATAACTATAACACCGTCTACTTAAATTTTTTATTATTAATCTATTACATGTTTAACATCTAAATTCAAATAAATATCTTACATCCTTATTATTATTTTTATATTTTAATTAAGAATGTGAGTGGATAGTGAGCACTGAGCAGGTTGTGGTTGTGGTTGTGGTAGTGGGATGGGTTGCGTCTTCGTAGAAGCGAGGAGTGGGGCCAAAAATATCACTAAGTTTTTAGTGGGGTGTTTACATCACTGATGTAACAAAACAACCCACATTTGTCAACAACTCCTTTAATTGTTCCAAAAAAATACTATGTATTAATTATTTACTCGGTTCTTAAATTATCGTTATAATTAATTCAGTATACAAATTAAAAATAATAATTGACTTAATTATTTATATTAATTTAATGTGTAATTTTCTTTAAAATCAATATATATATATATATATATATATATATATATGACACATAATTAAAATAAGGTAAAAAGGTAAAGATAAAATGATAAAAATAACATTTTAAAAAAATAAGTTTCAAACTGGACAATTATTTTAAGACGAACGAAAAGAAAAAAGAGAATAATAATTTAGGGACTAAGGGGGTAATAATTATTGTACTTTCCTTTTTAATCCGATTCAAATAAATTATCTAAGAAAAATATTCTTATTACTTTATCCGTAATTTTATTTTATTTTAGTTATGTGTCACATACACAAAAACTTTAAAGAAAATAACATGTTGCACCAATATTTTATAATACTCCCTCCGTCCCTAAATTATCGTCTTCCTTTCATTTTTCGTCCGTCCCAAAATAATTGTCCACTTTGAAACTTACCTTTTTAGAACATCATTTTTACCACTTTACACTTTACTTTTTCACTCTACTTTAATTATGGGCCACATACATATGGCCTTTAAAGGAAACTACACATTAAACCAATATAAATAATCAAGTCAATTGTTTTTTCTTAAACTGTGCGCCGGGTCAACCAGGACGATTATTAAGGGACGGAGAGAATATAGTTTATTAGTTATTTTTTAATATTTATATTCGATCAAACATGACAATTATTTAAGATATGAGAGAAAAATATTCCTTTCCATCGGTTCAAATAGTCAATTGAAATATCTATCATCAAACGAAATACAAATATCATTACGGTTGATCATATTAACCAAAATATTTGTATATAGTCAATATGCATATAACACATGTAAAAGATAAAGTTAAAATATTAATGACATCGTGGACTTAAATTTTGAAAATAAAATCTTTAAAGGAAATATTTCTAAATAAAATAGTGGACTTTTCGTCGTAAACAAAGGGATAAGTAATAGTTTTACTTCTCGTTTAAGTCATACTTCTTTGCTCGCTCTTTTTTGCTTTCACCATAAAAAAAAAGTGTCTATTATAAAATAACTAAACACTTTGGACAAAATGTGTATTAGAAAAAGAGAAAGAGATAAAACTTCTATTCAAAGATGAAGGGATATCTCATAATCCTAAATTACTTCAGACTGCTCGATATTTATAGTCGAACAGCACACATACAATCATACATGATTTTACTGTCGTAACAAACTTTCAAAAGTTTATCACATATTTTCTTCTACATATAACAATAGCTAATATTCACCAATGGTTTACCTATACACCTATGAGTTTGACATTCATAACACTCCCCCTTGAGGATAGCATTTAGGTTTGAATAAGTGTGCCTCAAGAAAGACCTTAGGCCGAAAAACTCGGTAGGCAAAAAAATTGTATATAACAAAAAAGTATACAACTTAAATTTGAATCATGCGTATGAGTTGTCTCGTTAAAAAAATTGTAAAGGTTGTAATAGGAAGTGTATTCGTAAATAAATCTGCAGCATTATCACTTAATTGAAGACATTGGATGCTAACATCGTCTTCTTTTCAAGTTAAGAGCTTCAAGGGTATGTTTGGACCTGTCACTTATGATATATCTCTCTTTACTTTGGATGACACATGCAGTATTGTTTTCAAATAATGTTGTAGGGTCTTTGTTGACAGGTAGTCCACGACATTTCGAATATATTGGTTTATAGATCGAAAACATACACTCTCGACTGGCTTTATGAAGTACGATCATCTCAGCCATAAATATACTCCCTCTATTTTTTTTAATAATTGTTCTTCTTTTTTTATATATATATTTGAAAATAATTGGTTTTTTTTTTAATTTTCTTTTTTAAATATATTAAAAGAAATTACATATTACATTAATATTTATAATATAATTAATTATTTTTTTTAAATGGTAAACCAGTGGAGAACGATTATTTGAATTTATTCTTTAAATATGGATCCCATCTACCCCAACAGAAACCAATCAAATCAAATAATGACACTGATATCATTTCATTTGTTGAAACTTTTGAGATTTTAGTGCACGTTGGCATTTTACTGAGGAGTCGCTTTGAGTTGCCCAAAAGAAAAACAGTAAGCAAAGCAATCATAATTTTGATTTTGGCCCGTCCACGGATTGGATTTTGGTCCAAATTTAATTTGAAATTTCGATATAAATTTATATAATGGTTTAATAATTTGAATTTGATAATTTATTAATTAATAGATTTGATATAAATTTAGCTATATCTGATTTGTTAAGAATTCAATTCGATTCGAAAATAATATACTCCTTCCATCTCAAAATTATTATCATTTTTTCATTTTTTGTCTGTCATAAAATAATTATCTTATTTGAAACTTTTTTTAAGACAATATTTTTATCATTTTATCCTTATTTTTCGTCTTACTTTAATTATGAGTCAGATACACATGAGCTTTAAATTAACTACACATCAAACTAATATTAATAATCCAACCAAATGTACGTCAAGTCCACCAAGACGATAATTTAAGGACAGGGGGAATATTTATTATTATACATATATATAGTATACACAATTATATATGAATGTTGTCTTTTAATCTTCTTCCCGTTCATATTCTAATTGTTTTGTATTCATATATTTATATTTCGGATTGAATCGAATATTTAATCGGATATGTTAATTGGTAACGGATTCAAATATGGATTGACATACACTTGATTCGTCGAATTATCAGATTGGATTGGATCGGCGATATAGGGTTTCAGATCAGATTTGGATTTACAAATATCTGATCCATTGAGAGGCCTAATGTTGATACTTTCACTCAGTTCAGTCAGTTGAATTGTTTTCTCGAAGGGCAAGTTCAATAGTAGTGTTCAAAATCAAATTTTGAAACTTACCTAAAAGTATTAGGTTCTTCAATGGTTAAAGTAAAATATATCAAAATTATATGTGATACTAATAGGATAAAGAAAGGGTGGTATTATCACCCTCATAAATAAAAATTGGGATTAATATTTTTAATCTCAAAACTACCCCCAATATACAAGTGAGGATTAATAGCGAGGACACTAATAATATTGAGATTAATAATACTGCTTATCCTTGTCTGACTACCAAACAAGCCCTTAATGTTAAAACACTTCATTTTGATCATATATTTATATCATAATATGTATTAGTAAATTATTGTATATTAATATTTTAATTTTTTCTTTTTATATTATTATAAGTGTTGGATTTAATTTTTTTAAAATTATTATTATATAAAATTTTGATACATATGGTTGGAGACAATTATTTTATATTCATCTATCTATATTACAATAGAGTTCATTCTCACACATGTGCAATTGACTAAAGTTATTTAGATATTGAGATTAAATTATCTTAAAAAATGTAATGGTTATGATTCACTCTTACATTTACATGTGTGAGAGTAGTTATCCACTTTTAACTCTCTATTTTCTCTCACCCTGTTACAAAGTCACCCCCATAATTAATATTATGAACAGTCACACCCTGAGATTAATCTTCTAAACCATTACCCCTTACAAAACATCAACATTACATTAATATAATCTCACAATAGAGCTCAATTATTTGACTGAGACAATTTGGCCATTGGGTTGATTCCGTCGCAAAATCAAACGTTTATAGATCAGTTACATATAACTCCTCACAAATAACTCCCCTTAACTACCACTTGAAATAATGTATCAATCAGCTGTAACATTTTTTTTAATTACATCTTCTATTTAGACGTTGACGTTTCAACTGACGAAATCATATATACTGTCACCGTGCCATAGGCACGAACACAAGAATCTAGTAGTAACTAATAGGTAACAAAATTTGGTTTTGATACTTTTAGACAAGTATACCACCATTGGATTTGCTCAAAATAAATGTTTCCATTTTCAAAAATAAATGTTCTTTTCAAAAGAAACCAGTTTTAACATTTTAGTCCTCCATTTTTAAATTATTGTCCCCTTTGACCCGATATATTGTTTAAGAAAAAATAATTGAATGTATTATAAATATTTGTGAAATATGTGGTTTCCTTTAATTCCCTTGAACATGTGAGTATAATTAAAGTAGGTAGAAATAATAAGAGTAAAGTGGTAAAAGTGTTTTCCTAAAAGTGAAAGTTTTGAAAAAAGACAATTATTTTAGAACGGACGAAAAAAGAAAGGAGGACGATAATTTGAAAACGGATAAAAAATTTATCCAACTCTTTCTACCATACTTTAGTTATTGGCTTAGAGCAACAACAACCGTTTGAATCAAACAATTCAAATCAAATACAACTCATTAAAACCAATAAATTAATTCATTTGATACTCATTTGATTCAAAATCAAAAAACCATTCCAACAGTGACACATAATCCAATACTTTTATATACCCAACCACATTTATCTTCATTACTTTAATTTTTTTTTTCAAAAAATAGCTAAAAATTTGAAAAAATCATAGAAAATTTTTCTTATATCCAAATAGAACAAACCAAGTCTCTATAAAATACATATTTTAATTTAGGAAAAAAATTAAAAATTAAATTTTTAACAAAAAATTGGTCAAGAAAAACATTGGTGGAAAAATTATTCCATCCACTCACGACCTGCCATGTGGAAAGTGGATGGGTTGCAAATTTTCAAATGTCGACGTGGCTGTTGGTCACTTTAGTTTTTTTTTTTTTTGAAATTTTGGGTATGAAATGGTATCGCTTCATACCATTTCAACCCAAAATGTGGCAGTTAATGTTTCAGATGATTGGTTTAATTTTATTTTATTTAGTTTTGATTTGTAAGATATATTGATCCAAATCAAATAAGAATTAGATTTTATTTTATTTAGATACACGGTTATAAGGTAAGATTTGATTTGATTCAGTTTGATTCACCTTTTAATCCTTCCGTTGTTCATGCTCTTATAACTACATGCACAAATAGGGTCATTAAAAAAAATCATACTTATAATAAAATAAATTATTTTTTCTTAAACGACATGAGGAATAAAAAAGATGATTATTTAGGAACCGGGAAGTGTATGATTGAGCAAATAGAGAAAATAGAAAAGAAAAGACGGAGGTCGACATTACCACATTTTGTCCAGTTTCATCAAGAATTCCAGCGGATCCTGACCCATAATTCACACCACCAAGGATCTCTTTACCGCTCGCTGTGGCAAAGGGGGGAATGTATTTTTCAAATCCTAAAAGTTGAGCTGCACCATACATATAGAAAGATTGAAAGAAAAATGATCAATTCGCAAACGAAAACATGGTAAAGAGAGTAGAAGAAAGGTATACCAATAATGTCGGCAATATTTCGACCATTGGTGAATCTTCCGGTCGGTCCATCTGGGAAGTCAATACCATAAGGTGGATAATTGGCTTTTGCTTTGGTATCAAGATCATTGTTATTCCCATTATCCACCAAAGAGTCACCAAAAATAAAGTAACACGGTACCTGCGCCTCCGCCTCCGCCTCACCATAACTCATTCCTCTCATCAAACCTAATATCAACAGCATCCATATCACTACTCTCATTTTTTTAAACGATATCAAATTGGAGAAGAAATTTAAACAGTTCAGTTGGATAAGGAAAACGTGGGCAGAAGCGTCGAGTTAGGTCTATATAGACGACAACGTATTCAATTTTTTTATTTATTTTTATTGATGATTAACTTATTTAATAAATTATATATAAAAGCTTAATGATTATCAACATTGTACTGGTTTTTGAAGAGTTAGGTCAACTGTGATTTGTGAATGCCTATGTCTGGGGCGGATCTAAGAAAAAGATGAGTGGGGCTCCACCCACGTTAAACTTTGCCGGTATATATTATAGGTCAAATTACTTTTTATCCCCTAAATATTCACAAAATCTCAGTTTTTCATATAAATTAAGGTTTGTCTAATTTTAGCATTTAAGGTTGTCATTTGTTTTATTTAACACCATTCCGTTTGTTTTTGTTTGAATGAAGCCGTTAAATCGCACGTGGAAAACCACGTGCGGGGTTTTGTCGTATTTTCTCATCTAGCTTAACTAAAGTCATTGCATCTCAGGCAACGAAACCCAACTAAGGTTGATTGTTTTCTTTCTCAAGTAAAAAAGAATGTTTCTTATATCTTTTCAAGAATTTTCCTGTCTCTTTTCTTTCTCTTCTTCCTTTTTTCTTTCCACAAAGCGCTAAACAACTTTCAATATCTCAAGTAAGGTCGATATCCATGGCGGATGTTTTGTTCTACTGTGGTGATAATGGTCTGTTGACAATATCATGGACCAGAAAAAATTATGGGCGCAGGTTCTATGACTGCCCAAACTATGCTTCTGTAAATGATTTTTTCTTCAAATTTCAATTTTTGATTTGTAAACCCTACACTGATTTCCATGGCTGCCAAAACCCTACTTCTGTCCAGAATAGAGGATGCCGTTACTTTGCCTGGCATGATCCGCCAATATGCCCTAGATCTACTGTTGTGAGTCCAGGTCTACTACAAGCTATGAATCACCACCAAAAAGAGATAAAACAAGTGAAACTCAAGCCCAATAAAGAGCGAAAATTTGTAATTGTTGTTGTTATTCTGTTGTTGATGTGGCTTGTTGTTTGAAGGAACTTGACCTCAATGGCTTGTAATTTGTAATGGTTTATGAAGAATGTTGTTATTTAGCTACTTTTTTTTGTAATTTGGTTAATGGGGAAATGTCTATGCAACCTACAATGTATGTTTTGTTTGTGTAAAATACTGAACATTTATGCAATGACAATGCTCTATTTTGCTCTATAATTTGCACATGATAGTTTGAGCATTTAGTAGTACCAAACAATGCTCTGTTTTGGTACCACTGAATATTGTTACATTTTGTTTAACCTAGTTTTGATCTGATTGTGCTTTTGTACATATAATCCCCATATAATTCCCACAAGGTTTACAATGCTCAAACTCATGACAATCACTGTTGGATGTGTTTACAAAAGAGCTATTTCCTAAAAATTGTCAAAGAAACTTCATAAAAGTTGAAGACCAATTCATGACAATTACAATTGTATAAACTTCATAAAGGTTGTATAAATTCATAAAAGCATTGCATTGTCAGGGAAACATGCAAAACTAAAAATGCACTTCACAAAAGGTATACAAAAGAGCTATATATCATGGACTTGGAAGTGTTTACAAAAGGTCACTTGGTGTCCTCAACTACCAACTGTTCAATAGAGTAATAAATGCAGTTTACAAAACCAATTATGCAAAATAACCCATTAATCACCCTGTTTACAAATTAGTTAGTCCTTTACAAAAGGCCAATTAGGTTCACATTTCACCAACTTTACAAAAGAACTTTAAATACAAATTACAATGTTCAAACCATCATGTGCAAAATTAAACTTTCTAACAAACTTCAAATACTTCAAGCATCCTATAGGCCTTTTTTCCGGCCTTTTTTTCCTTTAAATTTGCTGCAAATTCAGACCTTTTTAAAGCAGAATCTTAGGATAAAGAAGTACCAGTGGGTAAAGGTCCTCTGTGAACCTGAAACAATAATTTTATATACATTTGTTTAGATTTTAGTGGGCATTCAATAATGCATTCAATAAAACTTTAATTTTTTCAGATACTCACTTTTTTGGAGAAAGGATTTTCTGGGGTTCTCATTGCCTGCTTTTTTGTTATCCCTAGAATTTTGTTAGGACTTCGTGTCTTAGCTGGTTGAGCATTACTATGTGAAACAAATAACCATGGTCCTCTGTCAACCTGAAATAATTACATATAACAACATATCACTTGGCTCGTGGCGTGGTTATCCGGATATACCAATAATCTATAAACTATGATATGTAAAGTTGATCTATGAACTATGATATATGAATTGCTTATGTGATCGTGAGATTCTGTAAGTAGTCAATTGTCTCCAATTAGTATGGGACGGTTAGTGACAATTGATTACTCGAGTCATCGTTGTACGTTTATGTTCATCTGGATTCTTACTCACTTAAATCGAAATTTGATAATTGCTTCCGCTTATCGATTTTTAAATAATGAATTTTGACTATTCTAAAAATATTCATCTCTGATTTATTTCTGGTCAACTCCTCCTTAGTAACCGGAGGGGTTGTATATGAACTTATTGAGCATTGTTCGCTCATCCCTTCATACTCTTCTTCTCATGTAATGAATAAGAATTAATAGAGGATTTCGGTTCAGGTAAACCAAGATGACGGCTTCCAAGAATTTTGGATTTAGACTTTTCTTATTGAATTACTCGACAGTATTTTAAATAAATTATAGACTCGTGTTAAGTATTAGATAGATTTTGTATTTAATTATTTTGGGTTTATTTTGACTTTTGTCAAGGATGTTTAAGACTTATTTATTATGAGATTGAAATATTTATGATTTAAGTTATGATTGTTAGTGACGTGGCCAAATTGTAGGACCGCAGTGTCGGTACCAAATTTGGGGGCGTTACAGGTTGGTATCAGAGCTTAGGTCTTAGATCCGGTTGATCTTAGGATTTAGGAACAATTAAGAATAAGAATTGATACTACGATAGGATTATGATACTAGCATTAATTTATAATTATAGTTAAGTCATGATCTCACTGATGATTAAGAAATGATTACTTTCGTTAAACTGATATACTCGTGTTACTTGTAGGAATGGTGCATAAAACAACATCTAGGAAGTCGGTCGCTTCGCCTCTAGTAGTTGACGAGAGGATGCTGGCTAGGACAAATCATAAACTGATTAAAGCAAAAGGGACCATAGAGAAGTTGAAAGAAGTGAAAAGAGAGTTAGAGGCTCAACTGCAAAGGCAAAGGAAAGCGCTAAGAGATGCCCAGTATAGCCTGCACAAGCCTCTCAATGGAATCATTGAGGCTAAGGCACATAATTGGGAAATGCATCTTAGGTTCAACGAGACTCAAAGGGATATCGATGAAGTGTGAGACGCACTTCAGACGGCCATTGATAATGGTCCATATACTGGTGAGGATCCAAACTCTGAGGAGGAGACTGGGGATGAAGAAGGCGTCGACATTGAAGTAGATGCCAACTCCGTAGCTCATGTGGGTGTGGAGGCTAACACAAATGTTGAAGGCCAAAATGATGATGATTTTGACCCAATCGAAGAGGAAGATAAAGAGGAGACAGAAAATTAGATAGATCATTATATTAGTCATTTCATTTTATAATCATCCTAGTCTTTGAGTTTGTTTAGATGGTTGTTCTAAATGTATCCAATTTTGGAGATGTTGGAATTTTTTTTAGAATTAGTGAAATTTTGAGGATTTATTCGAATGTTCATCAATATTCCTTACAACTATATCCATATTGATACATGTTTTGAATGCATAAGATCATAAGATAAGTTTTGAATTGAAAGATGCTATGTAACAATTATGTGAATTGTTTTCATTTACATCATACTGAATAACGAAAACCATTTTCAGTGTGATAAAATTTTAGACACTATTTGACACCATGTCGTTTATATCTCAGTACTAAATGGCACGTGGAGGTCGCACTGGAACTCATGGACGTGGACGTGGACGTGGAAAGGGTACTAGAGCTGGTAGAGTCATGGAAGACTCCACTTCTAGAATTGTAGGGGAAAATGGTCTGCCCCCACCAAACGTGAACGTTAATGGCATTGCACCCGAAGTGGTCCAACCGAACGCGAACGCTAATGGACATGTACCTGCAGCACTAGTAGACCCTACCCTCTTTACCTTGCTTCAGACTATATCGCAAGCCCTTGTGGGAAATAGGAACCAGGGAAACACAACACCAGCTCAGCCTGTAGCCCCAGCTCAACCTACAGTTAAGGACCCGTTAGAAAGTTTTCAGAAATGCAACCCAAAAACGTTTACAGGGGCACCTGGCACGGAGAAACCTAAGGAGTGGTTGAATCACATGAGGAAGATCCTTGAGACAATGACATGCTCCAGTGAACAACAAGTGAAACTTGCAACCTTTATGCTGCATGGAGAAGCTAGTCAGTGGTAGGATTCCGAGAAGACTACACTAGAGTCTCGGAGTGTTGAAGTGATTCCTTGGGACATATTCGTGGAGGCATTCAACAAAAAGTATTTTCCACCAAGTATTTTTTTTTTTAAATGAAAAGCTAGATATTATAAAAGGAAGGAAAAGGAAAACAAGCTAAAGGGGGACAACCAACCTTACCCTTAAAAGGGGGGGCAAAGGAGCCTTACCTTGGGGAAAGAAACATAAAAAATTAAACCTAGATAAGACAAAGAAAGAAAACTAATAATTACGATAACGACTCTTCGTTCGACATTTCGACCTTCTGAGATTAGGAGGGTCAAGATCAAGGGCTTCAAATTGGGCGTGATCGTTATCGGAATCTTCATCTTCGATAGTTTGCAGAATGACAAATTTATTAGGGGAGACTGAGGTGTTCTACATAGTGGCTTGGGTATTTATACAAGGACTGAAAGGGAGGGAGTTTGGGCTCAGGTTGGAAGAAGGATTTTTATGACTATGAGATGGAGAAATGACATCATTAATGACTTTCTCAACAACATCAATATCGGGGCCTGTAGTCGAAGTACCATCTTTCTGCTGAACACAATTGCTAGATGGGGCAGATTAAGAGCCTCAATACTGGAATTGTCCGATAAGTTGCCCTCTTCATCAATAGTTTTCGAGCGCATGGATTAGGGATAGAGGCTCGAGAAGGCTTGGGTAGAGCATTAACCTTTTCATTAACAACTGAAGAATTATCATGGTCTGTATGATCTTCACCCGAACCTGTTTCCTGGGCTGCATCGGGTTTATTTGGGGACGAGTCTTTATTGTCTTGAGGTCCTTGAGGCGAATCTGAAGGGTTAGTCTTATGAGTAGCATCAGACGGCTGAGACACGTGGTTGCTTGGCAAAGAAGATTCATTATTGTTAATAATAGGAGGAGAGACAGGAATATGAGGTTGATTACTTTTCAAAGCTTGGTTGCGGCGAGTAATCATTAGCATCCAAACAAGAGGAGAATTGGAGGGGAATCAACAACAATATGAGGGGCATCATAATTATTACCTTGCATACCTTTTGTGACTTGATCAACCTCAAAACCTTTATTAATATCTGGGCAACTAAGGGCTGTAGGAATATCATTCTGAACATATGTAGAGGCCTTGGATGCTTTGGCTTTCCAGATCGGGATTTTGGCCATAGCTTGAGGGGTCTGATGATTAGTAGCATGAGCAGGAGGGGCTGCAGGACCCGATGGGCGGTCAGTGACCTTAACAGGGTCCTTGTTAGCAACAAAAGCGGGAGGGGCTTCGGGACCAGATGGTTGATCTGCGGCCTTAACTGGTTCTTTATTATGAACGACAAGAAGCTAGTGGAATTTCTTAACCTTGAGCAAGGGAAAATGACGGTTGACGAGTATAACGCAAAATTCATTGAGTTGTCAAAATTTGCTCCTGTTTTTTTTCCTGATGAAGGTCAGAAATCTAGGAAGTTTGAGAGAGGTCTAAATAGTCGGATTAGCTATAGGTTGACTCCTCTTCAATTACCAACCTATGCTGATGTGTTGGACAGAGCTCGTGTGATGGAGCTGGAGTCTGCTGAGTATCAAAGGAAAAAGGATGAAAAAAAGAGGGGTCCTGAAGATAGTTCACACAGGAATCGTGGTAAGCAGCAGGAGAGGAATGGCTATGGAAATAAAAGAAGGAATATAAAGAACAATGATAACAGAGGGACCAACCAGCCAAGTCAGAATTATAATCATGGCCATCAGAAGAATCAGTGGAGCAATCAGAACCAGGGACGAAATCAGAATCAATGGCATAATCAGGACAAGGGTGCATATCTGAATACCAATCAGACTTGTGGTAGGTGTGGGAAGAACCACAAGACTGAAGCATGCTTCTGGGCAAAGGGGGTTTGTTTCAATTGCAACAAGGTGGGACATAAGGCCAAGGACTGCCCAGAACCACCGAAGGGTGGTGCTAATGATGGAGAGAGGGGGGAAGATAAGACCAAACCGAGAGGACATGGAAGGATATTTGCAATGACATCTAGAGATGCAAGGGCTACAAATGACGTGGTGGCAGGTACTGTCCAGCTTTACTCTCGTGATGTATATGCATTGATTGATCCTGGTGCCACACACTCAATTATATGTACCATACTCGCACATCGTCTGAAATTGTCTTCTCAAAGTCTGGAAGTTGATCTAGTTATAGACACGCCTACTAAAGAATCCATCCATATAACCACAGTGTATAAGTCGTGTTTCTTGAAATTGGAGGATAGAGAAATGCCTATTGATTTGCTACCTTTAGATATTCAAGATTTCGATCTAATACTAGGCATGGATTGACTAGCAGCGTTTCACGCTAAGGTAGACTGTTTCGAGAAGGAAGTCGTATTTTGCATACCAGGTGAGGCAGAATTTCGCTTTAAGGGGTCTAAGCCAATAGTTCCATCTTGTATTATTTCTTCCTTGAAGGAGAGAAGATTGTTAAGGAAGGGTTGCCAATGCTATTTAGCCTCCATTATCGATAATCGAAATGAAGGGGTTAAGTTGGAGTCCCTATCCGTGGTTAAGGAGTTTCCGGATGTATTCCCGGAGGATTTGACTAGTCTTCCACCTGAACGGGAGGTAGAGTTTGGAATCGATCTAGCACCGAGGACGGCGCCTATTTCTAAAGCACCATATAGAATGGCACCAGCAAAACTTAAGGAGTTAAAAGAACAATTACAGGAATTGTTGGAGAAAGATTTGATTAGACCAAGTGTTTCACCTTTGGGCACTCCGGTATTATTCGTGAAAAAGAAGGATGGGAGTATGAAAATATGCATCGATTACCGTGAGCTTAATCGGGTTACAATAAGGAATAAGCACCCATTGCCTAGGATTGACGACTTGTTTGATCAATTGCAAGTGGCGTGTTACTTTTCAAAAATTGATCTCCACTCGGGGTACCACCAATTAAAAGTTAAGAAGGAGGATATTTTGAAGACCGCTTTTCGAACTCGCTACGAGCATTTTGAATTCTTGGTGATGTCGTTTGGACTTACAAATGCTCCAGCTGCCTTCATGGATCTCATGAATAGGGTTTTCCAGAAGTTCCTTGACCGGTGTGTGATCGTGTTTATTGATGACATCTTGATCTATTCGAAGACCCGGGAAGAACACGAGCAACACTTAAGGTCAGTGCTGTAAATATTAAGAGAGGAGAAGTTGTATACCAAGTTTAAGAAATGTGAATTTTGGATGGAGGAAGTAGCCTTCTTGGGACATGTCGTGACCAAGGACGAAATTTTAGTCGACCCAGCCAAGATTGAAGCTATTGTGAGTTGGGAAAGGCCGACGACCGTGACAGAAGTGCGAAGCATCTTGGGTTTAGCAGGATATTATTGTCGCTTTGTTGAAGGATTCTCAAAGATCGCGACACCTTTGACTAAGTTGACTCAAAAGAACATGAAATTTGTGTGGACAGAGGACTGTGAGTCCAGCTTTCAAGAATTGAAGAAAAGATTTGTTTCAGCACCAATTCTCACTTTACCGTCGGGCACGGACGGGTTTGTGATCTATAGTGACGCTTCTTTGAAGGGTCTGGGGTGCGTTCTGATGCAAGATGGAAAGGTGATTACCTATGCATCACGACAGTTGAAGAATTTTGAGAAGAATTACCTGACCCACGATTTAGATCTGGCCGTAGTGGTGTTTGCGTTGAAGATTTGGAGACACTACTTATATGGGTGACGTGCGAGATTTAGACAAATCACAAGAGCCTGAAGTACATTTTTACCCAAAAGGAATTGAACATGAGACAAAGAAGGTGGTTAGAATTGTTAAAGGGTTATGACTGCACCATTTTATACCACCCAGGCAAGGCCAATGAAGTGGCTGATGCCTTGAGTCGCAAGAGTAGGGGAACATTAGCAATGATGCTAACAAAGGAGATGAGACTTCTCGAAGAGATCAAGAATTTGGGTCTTGAAGTGCAAGTGACAGGAGGAAAAGTTAATTTGGCTCGTTTGAGTCTTCCGCCATCATTACTAGAAAGGATCAAGACAGCTCAGAAAGTTGACCCCGAGTTAGTTAAAATTTGTGAAGGTGTAGAGATGGGAGCTCAGATAAACTTTCGACTTGGAGGGGATGGTATTCTACGTTTTGGAAGAAGGATTTGTGTACCATCGGATCCTAAGTTAAAGAGGGAAGTGTTAGAAGAGGCTAACAATTCAAGGTTTGCGGTATATCCTGGGAGTACAAAAATGTATCGAGACATGAAGGAGACATTTTGGTGGGAAAATATGAAACGAGAAATTGCAGAATTTGTCTCTAAGTGCTTAGTGTGCCAACAGGTTAAGAGTGAACATCAGTGACCTAGTGGAATGTTACAGTCACTACCGATTCCCGAATGGAAGTGGGAACACATTACTATGGACTTCGTGGTAGGGTTACCTAGAACACTAAAGGGGCACAATGTTATTTGGGTTATCATAGATCAATTGACCAAGTCAGCTAATTTTCTTGCTTTCAAGATTAATGACTCTTTGGAGAAGCTAGCAAAGTTGTACGTTGGCAAGATTGTCAGACTACATGGAGTTCCAGTTTCTATAGTTTCAGACAGTGATGCTCGTTTCACTTCGAAGTTTTGGGGTAGCTTACAGAAGGCCTTGGGCACAAATTTGAGCATGAGTACGGCTTTCCATCCATAGACAGATGGCCAGTCAGAATGAACCATACAAACGTTGGAGGATATGCTTAGGGCTTGTGCTTTGGATTTACAAGGGAATTGGGATGACCATCTACCGTTGGTTGAATTTACGTATAACAATAGCTTTCATGCGAGTATTGGTATGGCACCGTACGAAGCATTGTATGGAAGGAAATGTAAGATCACCTACGTGTTGGGATGAAGTGGGCGAGAGACAACTTTTAGGGCCAGAACTGGTGCAGATTACATCGGATAAGGTACAGTTGATCAAGAAGAGACTCCGTCCATTTAAAAAAATTGAACCTTATTGGTCCTTGTAAGAAAAGTTTTGATGCAAATGGTCCTTTCCGTCCACTTTCATTATTTTTTCCGTTAGGTCCACTTTCGTTATTTTTTCTGTTAGGTCAACACACATGCATCTAATCGTGTGATATTGGCTAGGGGTAAAATAGACATTTACTTAAGAAAGTAAAGGGACCAATTCTAGACTACATCATCTTCGTCCTCCTTCTCTCACAAAATGCTTCTAACTGAATTCTTTTTAATTTGGGTGTGGGACTGTGCAAGATTGATGTTGCTTTGGAAGAGGGGATTGGTGCATTGAAGGGACTCTTGGCAAATGGGTTTACAGAGAGTGGGAGATGCTTTAACTCTTGGGGAAGCATTGTTTTTTGCCCTCACGGGCTTAACTCAGTTGGTTAAGAGCTAGTAGATTTGGATACGGGGAAGCATCGTTTTGGAATCGCACACTAGGCCTCTATCAAAGTCGCCGATCAATGGTCGGCGGGATATCTTCGTGTTCTTTAGGGAACCCAAACGCCAGTTCAAACTTAAAGATTTGCTCCAGATCTGCCGCCACACATCACCAATAACCCATTTAACATTCAAATACAAAACCTAGAACTTGAATTTTCCATCAATTAATTTAGAACAAACAAGCACAAACCCACATCACAAATTCATACCCAGTCTTCACTCATCCAGGTCTTCTCCGACCATTCGATCCTCAATTCAATCTTTGTCCTCCGTCAGTGAGATTAATCCCAAACAAGAAGGCGACATTGAAGATGGATGTATTTTCAAGATCTACGAGGAAAGAAAACGACGAATAAGCAATTAAATGGGTTGCTCTTGAAAAACTTACCTAAATGGTCCCTCAACTTTATAATATGAATTGTCGATTATACTGCTGTCCAATATCAGATGAGATGCCTGACCAAACAGAAAAAAAATTAACGAAATTAGACGGAAAAACCAATTGCGTCACAAGCTTTAGTAGAATGATGATTTTTAGGATTTTGGAACAAATTTAAAAAAAGGGGTAAAGTATAGGGACGATTTGGATAATTCACCGAATATCTTTTTGTACAATTGGAATAAGAATAGACATGTGGCATTTTCTATCTATCCTAAAATCATTCAAGTAATACAAATTTAAAAATTCAAAACTATAGTATACCCTACATATTGACATTTTCAATCAAATTGGAGAATCTAAGAGCATCCCAATTGGCATCCTAATCGTTGTGTTTTGTTTCTTCTTATACCCTCTTCTTAAATAAGAAGAGAGCACATTGCAATGGAAAATCTCTTCCTAAATCAGCCATGTAGGAGAGAGGGAGTGTTTTCTTCCTGACTAAGAAAAAATTGTTGTCTTCTTCTCCATAATACCACCCAGAGGAGCTACATCCGCCACTACATCCACCACTTCCCAAACAACAAATGCAACTCGTTAAAGCGGGATAATATTTCCTCTATTTCAGGTAAAAAAATCTAGAATAAGTCTCATGTAAGAAGATTTTACAAATCTTAATTCGTAAGACGAAACTTCATTCTCTTACAACTCATCTCACCAACACATGGTGAGTCAAATAAGAAAGATCTGTCTTACAAAAAATATCAGTAAGACTAAAATCGTCTTACCTAAGTTTGTATAAAAAATATATTATGTTATTATGGGTATTTCACTTTAATAGTCTATTTTCAAAAATCATGTATATAATCTTCATAACATTTCAATATTACCTTTATACTATATAATATTAATATATTAAATATGCTTAAGTATTATTGTAATTATGACCAACTCTAATGCTAGTTATATATCCATTAATTATTAGACTTTTGAAACTGCTATTTGGGTGGAACGAAGAGATGACTAATTAATACTACAAAGGTAGATTTTTTTATCTATCAATATTTTACCTCGGACTATAGAGTTACCAAATAATTATTATTCACATTTTTTTCTTGCAATATCAATGTATCATTTTATTTTTTTCGCAACTTGGTCCATGTTTGGGATTGCTTTTAAAAGCTTCATACAGATAGTGCTCATCTTAAATGATTTGGTGAGAATCGAAAGGTTGTAGAAGAACCCTCTGTTATGAATAAAATTCAGAGACAATTCAGGGATTGTGTAGGCAAGGTGATCTGTTTTGGGCTCTGGTGTGTTGTTCCAAGTTTGTAGTTCCGGTGAATTGAAGTGGGACTTGAGTCCGGAGTAAATCCAGAAGTCCATGTTTGGGATTGTTTTCAAAAGCCTCCTACGATCAGATGAAAGAAAGAATAAAAATTTACCTTAATCTAGAGCTCGATTGGCAGGGAGGAGAAGCTGGAGATCTAATAAGGGTAGGATATTACGTTGATTGATTGGATGAAAGAATTAGCCTCGGTTTTAGGTTATCTTGGCCAAAATAATCATAGGGGGGTGGTGAGGTATTATTTGCTCCAGATAGAAGGGTTATCCGGGTATACATATAAATATTATTCAACATGCAAAAGTCCTACAAGACATCTAATTGGGATAAATTAATGTTATCTGCCTATTTATCTGACTATCAAACGACCTCTAAAAGGTTATCCAACACAGAGAAAATCAGAAGATCTCCTTGGCTGTCCAGTACCAAAGGGTTTTTTGACAGCGGCTTTTTTGGTAGGTGGTTTATTAGCTTATTAATTGAGTACGATAATATATAAAAACAAAGTATGTAGGTGATTTTCATCCTTCACTCTTTCCATAATTCACTAGGTACACCTTTAAGATTGAGCTCTGAGATGAGTTACTATATTGAATAATAAAATACATGGATTTCTTCCAATATCAATAGGTCGATTGTTTCGATTTTCTTAGTGTGAAAACCAAGATGGCAGATATCATCAAATTTATTCCAAGTCGGTGTCCACGGGCTATACGATTTCCTGCTTATCACTATCCATAGAACTAGCTAGTAGTGTCTTGCTCAACTGCTACTGCTTTCAAAGATCCCTCGTATGTTTTGGATTCTTTAGAGCCTTCAATGAAGGCAAACTCTGAAACCAAAGCCAAGTGGTCGCTACCCAGTTTCTGAAAGTGTATAACAATTAACAAAACATGTTAGGCAAATCCTAGTGACACACATAAGAGATGTTTTACTAAATGGATATACTTGATTGTAAGAAGTTGATCAATACCACTTTAACATCGTTCTATCCGACTTGGATATGTGCCATTTAGAAAGATCATATAGAATATGTTATAGAATATGTAAAAAAATGTAGAGCGGGTTCCAGATTCTTGGTTGCTTTGGAACAAGTGGACAACCAAAAGAACAAAAATGTTTCAGTCGCCTCACTTTGTTTCTATCTGTTTCAATTGCCAGAAGGATAGGCATTATGCAAAAGTCATTAAAGCCATGATACAGTCAATTTTAATGAATAGTGTTGGTACATGATTTCGAAATGATTACCATGAGAGCATCAACAACAATTTGGATTAAACAACTCAAATCAAACACAACTCATTAAAAATCAATAAAATAATACATTTGATACTCATTTGATTTAAAACCAAAAAATTCATACAACAGTAGAACAAAATTTAACTTTTACATATCTCACCATATTTATCTCTATTACTTTATTTTTTAAAAAAGAAAATGGCTAAAAACTTAAAAAAAAACGTAGAAATTTTTTATGATATCCAAATGAAATAAATCAAGTCTCTATTTATAAGCAAAAATGTAAACTTTAATTTAGAAAAAAATTAAAAAAATAATTTTTTCGACCGAAAATTAGCCAAGAAAAACAATGGTGGAAAAATTATTCCAACCACTAGCAACCCGCAATGTGGAAAGGGCGGGCAGCAAAGTTTCCTCGTGCGTGCACAGTGTTTGTCGGCCAGCTTCTTTTTTTAAAAAAATATATATTTTGGCTTTGAAACGTCACCGTTTCATGTCTTTAAAGGCCAAAAATGGCCGGTTGCTTTGAATTTTTTTTATTTGGTTTTGATTTGTAGCCTATATTGATCCAAATCAAACCAAATCAAATAAGAGATAAATTAGATTTTATTTAGATACACCGTTGTAAGCTAAAATTTGGTTTGATTCGGTATTTGATACACCATTTTTCATGCTCTTACGGGTATAACCACGTCATTTGGTGCAAAACATTTGATACTTTTTAGGTGCCCATGACGTTACTCTTTCCAAATAGTCCTAAAAAGACCCATGTATATGAATAGTTATAATACATGATTTTGGGATAGTCCCAAAACACTCGCGTGCATATGCATAATTCCCTTCCCCCACAGATCCCAAGGTTAGTTTTTAATTGCCAAAATGACAAGCTTTAGAAAGTAGAAGCCATCAGAAAACCAATCAATGAATACATTCTTGCATATGCATAATTCCCCTCCCCCACCCAACCCAAGGTTGTTAGAATTTTCAATCACCAAAAGGGCAAGCATTTGATTATACAAAAGGAATAGAAGCCATGAGAACATTCCCAAATTATGTAACACTCCCCGCCTGTAATCTTCATCCATACCAACTTATGCTTTTTGGCACCGTTAAGATGACCGGCGATTGAGGTAAGAAGCTAAGAAATTCCAACAATTGGGTTCCAAGATATATATATATATTTTTTTTTTTTAAGGATAGTAGAGCTTATCAGCCTATCAAACATATAATTCTACTCGACTCTATCATATCATCGCTCTTGAAGGATATTTTAAAATATTGGTCACCTCTTTTATTTCATCACGCCCTTGGTAACCTGCTGATTATTTTTAGACAAGAATAGATAGAAACAACAGAGAGTAGGCCTACCTACCGTGTAAGAACAAAACTAGGCCTATAAAAAAACCTCCTAGAGATGAGAGAGAAGCAAGGAATCTTGGATTTCTTTTAACACACTACGTCAAAATCTGACAAATATTGCTTTTGTTTTGGCATAATCGTACCTTGATTGTTGAAGACTTAAGGTGTGATTGCAAAACGTATGTTTGATAATAAAAGGCATAATACATAATTTGGACCCAGAACTTGACACTTTTTCCTATAATGGATTGAACATTTCCTATAATCGTCCTTGAACTCAACATTTGGTCTTATAGCTAGTTAGTCCCTCGACTAACGGCCATCAACAGAAATGTTAAAAATTCAACTCAATGACAAGAATGCCCTTACTTGATGCTAACTAACATAACCCATCTTTCCAGGAAAATCGTTTCCCCAAAATCACACCCATCAAAACCACTCACTAATCCAGGAAAATTAATCAATGCAGACCAAACCTAATAAAACCACTCTTGAATCCAGCATATTTCCAACAAGAATTTAAAATCATTTAGGTCATAGGTGGGCTGCACTCAGTCCTCCCCACTCACAAGGATCATTTCACTCATCTTTACAAGGTCTTCAACTTCTTATCCTTAAGGTGTTGGATTTTGGCTCCACAAGAGTTTCTAAGGTATTGAGGTTCAAAGCCATGCGGCTCTGGTTAACCATAATCCGGCAGGCACCATTTAGGCTTCTTATTTAGTTGCTGAAAAGGCCGTTCAGTATAAAGGGAATAACACCCAAAAGTATGCATGTGACCTGAACAGTCCAAACACACACATATACATGCTTCAGCAAAATGTGAACATCTACGGAAGCTAATAAAATACCACCATGCAAATATAAAATTTGATAGTGTCCCCAGAGAATTACTGCACAATTCCTATCTAGCATATGGCACACCTCACCATCATGACTACTAACTCAAAAATTGGTAATATCTTCCTGAAAGGAGAAAAGGGAGCCTAGCTGCTTGTTTCCTTGATAGGTCCTCATTCTAGGAAAAGTAGAAAGGACACTTACCCTTTATAATTGACCAATACTAGTGTGGGCGCCCTAGTCTAATGGTTCAAAATATCGTAAAGTCAAAAAAGACCCCATGCTCCTAGAGGTAGAATCTACTTAGACCATAATTTGGTCTAACTGCTTGTGGAGACACTGGTTACTTCAGGCGCTTGTTAAAGGATTGTGGGTTCTCCCATAAGGGTTCTACTCTTCCGCAGGATCCAATACATCAGATTCCGGGGTCAAACCCTTAATAAGCCAATGCTTTTGAGAAGCACCCCAGATTCAATATCATATCAGTGCGTGCTCTTTGACACATGCAGTCCAAATGGCCCACGTTCTTCCTCCATGTTCACCAATTATACCATGACCACCTTGTAAGCCTCAATCCCGGTTACACGTAAAGCAGTGTGTTGAGATTATTAACCCACATCAAGTTAATACAAGCCTTGTCATCAATATACAAGATCGTGGGATCCACGTTCTTGCTCCTCGTCACTCATTATACTATGTTCACCTTAAAAGCTTCAAGCTTGGCTACACTTGAGGGGGGGTGTTGAAATATAAACCCACATTAGACAAATGCAAGCCCTTTCATCAATTTATAAGATCCTGGGGTCAAACCTCTCATAAGCCAATTAATTTTTGAGATGAACCCCCAGATTCAATAGATGGATTATCATTATTTCCAACTTTTCCCTTCATTAGACATTGAGAGCTTTTGTTGACCCAAACGAGAGAACTTCTCCAAAACCAATACTCGTCTCATCTAATTAGCACATTTCATAAGCCGTCATCAGCCACCTTCACCTCTTCCATATACCCACCTGACTACTTTCTCACGTTCTAGCACTGGCATAGTCACCACCACCCAAAATTGTTATAATTCTCCCTCTCCCTCTCTCAATATGCTACCAAATTCAAATCCCAGTTCCAAATGTGCATTTCTCATTTCAACAGAGAGCCACAGAGCCAGAAGCTATCATTGGTGGTTTCAAGTACATCTATATTTGGATACAGGCACTTTGAGATCCTCGAGTTCACCTTCAGAACCTGAATCGCCACAGCAACAGCTAGCAAAGAGATACCTGAGCAGAAGTCTCAAATTGACAAGCACACTTTCTCTCAATCGGCCTTAGCCTACTAGCGGTATCCTTTTGCTTGTAGGTGGTGTTTGCTGGGGAGAGGATGGTGACCTAGAGGTAATGAAAACGGTAGTCTCACAATAAGGCTAAGGTGGTCATATGCGGTATCCTTTTGCTTGTAGGTGGTGTTTGCTGGGGAGAGGATGGTGACCTAGGTAACGAAAACGGTAGTCTCACAATAAGGCTAAGGTGGTCATATGCGTGTTCTGAGTGAGGGAGCAAATCTGGACAGAAAAATTCCAGTCTCGATTCTTTTTAGTAGTTAATAGAAAAAACACCACGCAGTTTCTAGTAATGTGTTTTTCTAATATATAAACTCTCAGCCTCTTTACCAGCTACTTATGGTCGATCGCATGAATCATTTATTACCATACATTCAGCTAGTTGAATTTGAAAGAAAGTAGAGTAACGTTTGAGCTTAAGAATTTCCATTTAAAAAACTTGATTTGCAGAAGAGCGAGTATATAGTTCGACACAAAGTAATATGGTTTCAATGTGAATAAAATCCGGTGTCTAAATCCAATATGTCCATACCTTGCATGGAAGACCACATGTCTTCTGGAGGATATCAATAGGAACTGTATCCAAAACTCTTGTCGGTGCCAGACCATCAGTGTACCTGCATCAGAAACACAAAGAGACTCTGCCCATCACATTCGCCACAAATACCACCATAAAATCATAGCAAAATAATTATTGGAACTGTCCAGCAAAGTTATTCACCATAAATAGTCAACAGTCCCAAGGAATTTTAAGTGGTAAGATGTGGCTAAGGGTTCACCATTAGATCCCCTTGTTCTTGAAGACCCCTAGAAAAATGCAGTGAAACACCACACATAATTAGAAACAAGAAATGGGAACAAAACTTCCTATGGATCGGACCAGGAATTTTGATACCTTTAATGTGGCATAGGCGCTCTTAAGGTTCAATGGATGCGTGGCTACTTGGCTTTCACTACTCCCAGTTGCCACTCTGAGCTCTTCATCAGTCCAGGAATACTTCAAAACTCTAAATGCAATGCATTGAAGAATATAACTATCAGCTGTGTCTTCAAATATGAGAATTATAAAAATTCTACTGAAGTAAACCATGGTATGTGTAAATAAGTTAAACATTGGATATGTGTATGATGGGTGTGCTTGTTCTGCATAAGGTGCTAGCCCTTATGGATTACCCCGAGATGAAGGACCAGAAGCAATTTCAAATGGAGTGAGCAGTCTGTGGTCAAAATAGGTTTTGTGTATGAAGTTTCAGGATCTTGTCCCAGCGCAGTGATCACTGTCCTAGACTTTATGGGGGAGTTTGCTTCAATGGTTGGCAGAATCTTCAAGGCTCATATATGTACTCAGCAGAGTGCAGGGTATTTTTCTTTTTGGCAAGGTTCTTTGAAACAGTGGATAGCGTGTCTTTCATTTATTTTTTCTCTTTTTTTGAAAAGCAATAAAACAATATAAGCAAGCGTCAAAAAAACAGGTGACGCGTCCTATGTACAAAGGAAGTATACTATATACGCCTCCATTACACAGCAGAAATACCGTCCATGAACTTGACATAAAGGGTTAACCCCCAATGAAGCCGACTCTGCAAACCAAAAGAATAAGGTCTGGAGAGTATCTATCAAAAAAAAAAGGTCTGGAGAATCATCTCCTTCAACCGATTTACGCTCAATTCAATATCCTCAAAAAAATTGTTGTTTCTCTCCCTACACACTGTCCAGCATACTAGCAAAGGAACGAATCTACTTTTCAATTTTAGTTCCTCAATGGATGGCGTTCAGTTCAACTTTTTCCCACCTGAGCCTTTGAGCCTCTTTCTATATTTTTTTCCATTCCAAAAAAGTTCAAAGGAACTTTCATGGAACAGTAGTCTTTTTTATACAAAAATGCTTGTTAGAAACTTTCTCTTCAGAGTATATTCTCGCTAATTCTGTACATTAACATCTCAACATTGTAAGTGGGTGTAATATTACCCAGCCCACTTACCTAACGGCTGATGTAAGTGATTCAATGGCCTAATGGTTATATAACAGAAATTTTGCATTCTTTCTTTTACATATAACCACGAAACTCCCACACTAAACAACTATGAAGCATACAAGAGCTTTCATACTGTTAAGTTTGATATGCATTATTGAGCCCCTATCTAATAGCTTAAGCTTTTAGATGAGTTCGTTACTTAACATGGTATCAGAGCTCTGGTTTGGCAAGGTCGTAGGTTCAAGTCAACCCGCTTGCATTTGTTACCCGGAATATTGTCAGTGCATGTGGTCAGTCTGTTTGGTTTGTGATGCCCTTGGTGAGGCATGTTTGTTTATCTCTACACATGTGGATGGGTCAAGTTTGATATCCATTGTTGAGCCCCTATCTAACAGCTTAAGCTTTTAGATGAGTTGGTTACTTAGCACATACCATATATACAACTATACTATGCTCCCACCCAGTTATTTTGCATTAGCAAACTACAGTACTGAACCAGGTTTTAAATGCATCTTTACGGGAGATAGCTTGTGTATTATATCTGATGACATAGGATACCTGTCCATCAAATCAAGCCAAGTACTGCTTCCTCTTTCGACACCAAGAACTTGTGCTGGATGGCAATCTCTCTGACCAGATAAGTCTCTTCTCTCATGTAAAACGATATTCAGCTGCAACATAAAAAGAGTAAATCCGCGATCAAACCAACTTATTAAAGGTGCAGCCTGTAATCTGATTATGACCTGATATTCCCTCCGACCCATAAAACGGGAAGAAAAAAAACAGGTCCTATTTTGAAAGTCACTCTTTTTAATAACGCAATTTGACTTTCACAAATTTCCTTTAATTGGCACTAATGGTACATCTTTTATTATGTGTCGTGTACAAGTAACATCATGTTTTTTAAGCAAAATTGTTTGGAAAAGCCCTGAAATTTATAGCTTCAATTTAGAAATGGGACTCTTTTTTTTTTTTACAAACTAATAAGAAAAGTAGGACCATTTTTATGCGGTAGAGGTAGTAACAGTCAAAAGTGTCTTTGGACTTTAAGAAATTACCTTGGAAGCAGACAAGAATTTGTAGATTGCGCTCTGTTTAGGATTAAGTAAGGTGAGCACTTTACATATAATGATCAAAGAGACTTTACGAACTACACAAGCCAGGAAATTTTAGATATCTCACCTGCGGAGTGCTGTTATAATCACCAGCAAGCACTATTGGTGCATTACCCCATTTTTCCGAGAGGGTTTGTGCCCTTGAAGAGAGTAAACGAATCTGAAGAAGGCAGTGGTTCAATAAAAAGAGCATAGAAGTGAAATATCAGCGGAAAACTATAAAACGGATTTGACAACAGGGAGGTTGTACCTCCTATTCCTAGTTTTTTTGTAGTATAATGATGATAGCATAAATCTTCACTTAACACTCCTCCATTCAGGAATATTATTCAGCTATGCATGTTTATCAAGGCTGTGAATCGAACGCCCCGTCTCTAGCTTACGTGAAGTGATCTATTTTTTATATAGATGAAAACTAGCATTAAGTGAATCCTATAACCAGAGGATTAGGGTTTCCATTTACTATAAGGACAGGTACATGAGACAGAATAGTGGTCAAATGCTATTGTAAGAGGCTTGTAATTTCCTTTCTTTACATAGTGGAATTGATTCACTCTACAATTCACATACACAATCCCGTTGAATCTCATTAATGTCTTTCTCTGTTTAAGGACGATTGTTCTCGGGATTGCGTGGGCGTGTGGCCTTGGCTCTTGATCGATAGCATACCTATAGTTAATGTAGTAGGGTTTGTGCCACGTCACTTCAGGTGATTCACAATCACCCAATTCCTCCCCCCCCCCCTAATAAAATAAAAAACCTAAGACCAAGCATATTTGAACGCACTAGACTACCGGAGATAGCCTAAAGTGGGGGTCGAAACCAAGCATGTTATCCCAGGGGTAATAACACTAAGGTCTTCATGACCGCACCCCGGCCTTATCAAGAGCCTATACTAGCATGTTAGTCCAAAGGTCGAAGTGCTTCCCAAGGAGGAACTCTTTACCTGGCCATAGGAGGCCGAGCCGGTCCTAGAGCCCCGACCTTTAATCAGCAAGGGTTTAGGGGAAAACTCTTGCCTGAACCTCGGGGGTTGAGCTATCCCTAGAGCCCCGACCTCCAATCACTAAGGGTAAACTCTTACCTCTTGGCCTCACAAGTTGAGCCGACCTGAGATCCCCAAAAACAAGGGTTCCAAGGAAATAACTCAAACCCGAGGGTAGGGGCAACAACCTACCACTACCATTTATATCCTTTGTGGATAACCTGGTTTAGGGCATTAGCCGTTGATCTACTCTAAGAGCAAGACCAATCTAAGGTCCGTGAACCACCCAATCAATCTCTTCACATAGATTACAAAAAGCCTACGTAGCCATGCACGCATAGCCTACTTCTTTGGTTTTTTTTTAAAGAGTTAACTTCAATACATGGAAAGAGGAAAATGGCTACCGACCATTTAAACCAATTTGGAACTAGTGGTTTATGTGGTTGGTTACTTTTGGCAAATCCATAGACACATCAACACTCTTAGCAGTTAAATTTGGCATTCAAGCTTTGGTGATTAGGTCTTCATTTGTTGTGCAAAGCTTCCGTAGAGGTGTAGTCCAAATATGGTAGTGGAGTTAGGCAGTTAGCAACGTCCAAGCATTACGCAAAGTAATCAACCCTATAAGAAGCAATAGTTCCTCATCATTTTAACTAGTTAATTATTTTCCTCTTTTCATGAATTGAAGTAAGCTCTTCAAAAAGTCAAAGAAGTAGGCTATGCATGCATGGTTATATGGCTTGTCAATGAATAGGATATGTAGCAGATATGGGTAATATCCATATCTGATCTAAAAATCTATATTGTGAATCCAATCCAATTCGTTAACCTGGCAGCTCTAATATTAATTAATCCATATCCGAAAATGTTACTAGTCTCAATTCGTTAACTGGAACAAGCTAATGCAAGCATCAACTGATGGTTAAGCCCAATTTAAAGTTCCATGTAATACGATTCAAATAGATCTCATAACTGGACTAAACTGCCCACTGAGATATGAATTAGTTTATATCAACAGCCAAAAAGTGCAGAGGCAGGACTTTTCATTAGGAGCAACAAAGTTAATACTAGTACAGCTTTTAACGTGTCCTACATGATCATGCACCAAGCTGAAGCAAAGAGAGATTCAGAGGACTAATATTATCTCTGTGCCAATATTATCCTTGGAAGAAAGTAGGGAAGTCAAGGGACGAAAAGAGTACCTTAATCATTGGAAGTCAAGTGACAAAAAAGAGTACCTAAATCATACTTGGATACTTTATGAAAATGGGTATGAACTTTCTAACAACCCGAAAATAGAAATAGAGACTTAATATAGGACACAAGAACATCAATAAATTCCTTTACCAAAAGTAAGGCTCCTAAATTTTGCTTTTGATACTAGGATATTCCTACCCCTCTTGAGTCAAGGGGAGCAATTTGCACCTTAAAGAAATAATTACATCCCAGACCAACGAGTAACGGAATTGAAATGTTCAACCAAGACCAACAATAACAAATACTAGTAAGTAATGCCATACACAAACTAATAATGCTCAATTTGAAGTAACAAATGGATGGCAACGTCCTGAGACTTACTTGAGCTACTTTAACCTCGCCTCGGCTAGGTTTATAAAGCACATGGATGTTCCCGACCACTACCTTTCTTGACTCGGCTTCAATCATCTGCCTGCATCAGATGAAGTAAGAGGCAGAAATGATAGGAAAGAACAAGCATCGGTATGGAACCAGAAAGCTCAGAGTTAATTCTTGAGGCTTCTGCCGTTACTCCCAATCACTTGGGATTAAGAAGTAGGAACTTTGACTGTAAACTGTATATAGAACAAAACTGACATCTGGGTATATCACCACGATGGTGCATATCCAATTATGCATATATTTGAATCAATTTCCATTAAGGAACACACACTCAATAAAATAAAAAAATAAAAAAAATAAAAACTTTCAAGAACATAACTGGTAGATTACTACTATGGTGCACTTGGTTTGTGTGGTCTCATAAAATAGTAACTACATACAGTTTACAGCCGTATCTGTACCTTAGCATTGCATATGAATATTGTGTTTAATTTGAATGGAAGATACATTTATAAGGATGCTGAAAAGACTGCAATGAAACAAGGTTTGCAGAGGTTTGGACCATAAGGAGCAGAGTTTACATCAGTTGCACTATAATTGAACGGTAAAAATGAGATTCTTAAATGCTGCAGAATATTTGGTCCATAACAAGGAATCTTTTCTTTTCTTTTTTTTTTGATAAGTAAGAATGTATATATCAATGGGGGTCAAAACAGGAATCTTAAAATAAAAACAAGTCGCTCATTTGTTTTGTAAGTATACAGCTTATTGTGAAAAGAAGGGCCAAGAAATAACCATCTTTCCTCATTTCGTGAGTAATGAGGTAATGTAACTTAGTTGAATTTCTTGATTGATTTGCACTTATTTCCCCCTCAACATCGCATTATGAACTGACATTAATTCAATCCCCTTGTAGTCCCTAATATCCCATCCCACAAACATTTATTCATTGAACTTGCCCAATGTTTCCTCCATTTCACTAAAGAGGCATTACTTTCCTATTCTATTTTTAAAAAAAATCAACCACAGAACATGTTTCTTTCAGCATTTTTTGGATTTCAAGGGAACAAAAGGGCCATAAGATTTTGCATCATAGAAACTAATCCTCCCTCTCCAGGCACCATCTCTCACATACACCATTTGAGCACAGGGACCATCGCTAGACATTAGTGGTGGTATTATACACACACTCATCAAATAAATTTGGCAAAGTATCAAGAATCAACACTAAACAAGGAAGAACACTGTTGCTCAAAATCAAGTCATATCATCATGTAATTAATCATGTTTCCTAGCCTGCCTGAACCATTTGGCCAGGACAATATTCTATATGAATATATGTAAACGTTACAGCTTACAATGGATTTTATTTGCCTTCTCCTGGATTTACCACCAAACCAACAGCTAACTTCATCCATAATCAAATGTACTTGCACTTATCAACAAACTACAAAAAGAGTTGAGTGTCTCGCTTGCTATTTTAAGTTGTCCTCAATACATATCCATTTTAAACAAAGGAGCATGATGTAAGCATCATGTTCTGCTTTGCCCTCTCACAATCATGCAAAAAAGAGAAGGGTCGCCCCCAGTGCAAAGTCTATAAGGTCTAATATGCTTTGGTCTAACCCAGTACACGTAATTCAATGCCCCCAAGTCATAATGGGACAACCTCACAATTGCACCACAAGGCTCACCCCCAGTATGACACTAAAATACAATATATTTTATCTTTCATAACTTGGATTTTGTACTACATTCAAACTAATTATGGTTGGATAAAATAGTAATTCCTATGTCTCTTTTTGTTTCTTAAACAACATGCAAAGTCAAACAAGACTTCATTTGAAAAAGAGGTAGAAATTATGGCACAACTGAATGGAAGTAGTCTCAAATGTAATAGCTGTGCTAAAAATATAATTACCCATATGCATCAAAAATTAACTGTGGTGCTTATAAATTACCTCAAAAACAGAGAGTTGAGCAACATTATCACGAAGATTGTATCGCTTGAACTCAATAGTCTCTGTGTCTAATAACCGAAACCTGATAGATAATGAATCTGTTCAATCCAAATTAACCCATGCAAACTTCGAAACTAATACAATGGTGTAACACAAAATTTCATCACCAGCTTACTTATCAGCTTTCCAGAACATCGCACAACCATCAACTGTATCTCCACTACGCCTCTACATATGAAAACAGATTATTTAGAACCCAATTAGGCAAAGCAGTCAAAATTCATAAATACCCTCTTCGCAAAAAAAGTATAATCTGGTATGAATAATCACCTTATAAGAACCAAGAAACCCTGCTTTCTCCATGGTGCTTGAAAAGTCAACATACTTGTCCACCTCCTACAGAGATGACACCAATGTTCACAAGTTTCAATTCAAACGGAAACTCCATATCATCACAATGTGTTGCCTTAAGGAACACTTGCACCTTAAAGAGCTGTAAAATACTTTTCCTTCTTTTCCAAGAGAGAAAGATAGAATGCTTGTAAACAAAAAAATAAGGGGGGGGGATGAGGAAAGGGAACTCACTTGCAAACAGATTAAATCTGGGTTCCATCCCATGAGTTCTTCGCATATAACTGTCCTTCGATGGTCCCATTTCATGTAATTTGAAGGCACATTACTGTACATATCGCTATGTTTCGTGGCATTATAGTCCCCCAATATGTTATATGATACAACCGTAAATCTTTCTGCAGCAATAGCACATATAAAGCAATGTCTTAGCTCTAGGAACAATATACACAATTATAAATTTGATGACTCTTGTTAAATCATTCAGCCGAAACTAATAAGCAGAGAGTCCATTATTCCATTAAACTTGTTTTGGAGGCTCTAGACTTCCAAGCTGTGATGATGCATGAGCATCCCAGCAACTATTTTGATCCGAAACAGGGCTAAGTAATTGTGTTATTGTTTCATTTTAGTTATTGAACTGTTATAGTTTTAGTTTCTTTTAGGTAGGGTTTTGTGGTTCACTTAAGTGAGGGGGTATTTGTGTCTTCTCTTTTTTTAGGGCAACCATAACTCATAACCGTCTTATAAATTGCTTTAGTTACTAACAGCAGCAACTGATTATTATTATTCTTTAGAATTACTGAAAATTAAGACCTGTTCGGATTGCTAAGAGCCACGATGTCTTAGAAACTGTTTCACCCTTGCTTTTATATGTCATCTTTTATTATTTCTGTCAGATTCTTTTCTGTTGTTGCTGCCGCCTTAGTGTTTTCCTGCATCAGCTTTGGTATTAGAGCGGTCGTTGATCCATATTCATGGCTGCTCATGGTCGAGGAAAACATGGACAGCAGGCCAAATCGCAGAGATGACAAAGATGAGGCAAATGATCAAGGAGTTGATGTGAGTTTTGCAAGCTCTCCAACGACAGGAACGAGCGGCTGCCTGATCAGATTACCTGAGGGTAATTGCAATCTTTTTGGGCATACTGGAAGGTGGCCTAGATAATGATAAGGAGATCAATCTTGAAGAAGACTACAACCCTTTCCACATGGGAGCATTTGAAAACAAAGCTGCGAAAACATTTTTTCCCAACCGATTATATGACGGAAATGTATGAGAGGTTTCATATGTTGAGACGAAATAATATGTCGCATAAAGAATATGCTTCAGATTTCAGTAATATGTTGATTCAGGTGGATTCAAATGAGAGTAATGAACAGGGGACATCTCGTAATCTTTCAGATTTCAGTAACCTTGAAGATGCTCCACAATATGCCTTAATGGAAGAAAAGAAGGTTAATCGTCACGGTGAAAGTCTAATGTGTGGTGCAGCTAACACTCAATTCAGAAAAACATAGGTGCTGCTCGAGTGTTTCGAAGTCAACAAACAAGTCAAAAGAATGTTGCAAGAATTAGTGCAGTGATCAAGCTAGTGGCAGAGGAGCATTGGTGTAGAAAGGGGTGAAAAAGGAAAGGAAATCATGAAATTTAGCTGCCTGAACTGTACCGAGGCTTCAAAAGAGCGGACAGCAGCTTGACAACTCGATGTTTTAATAGTGGAGAAGAGAACACTCGTCATACGTATGGTCGTATGCCCACAACGATGAGTAAATTTGGTGATTTTGAGGATGCACGGGTAGGAGTATAGAAGATATGGGACCAATTTTTTTTCAAGCGGACAGTGAAGAACAAAATGAGGATGTGCTACCAGTTAAAAGAGATTCCTTGGTTGTGCGGCAGTCATGACAACTCCAATTGCAAGGGCTAAAGAAGAGGATTGGAGGGGCTATAGCATTTTCTGGACACTGAGTACTTTGCGGAGAGAAGGCGTGTAATGTGATTCTTGGTGGAAGTAGCAGTGAAAACATCATCTCAAAGGAAGCCATGGAAATACTAAAGTTACCGACGTAAAAACATCCGCAAACATAAAAAGTTGCTTGGTTTTGTAAAGGTCATGAAGTCCCAGTAACTAATCGTTGTCATGTCCATTTTGCATTGAGTGGGAAATACAATGATCAAGAATGATGTGATGTCATTCCAATTGATGCTTGACATATACTTCTTGGGAGGCCTTGGTTGCATGACCATAATATGGCGCACCTTACCAAGGATAATACATACACTTACAAAAAAAGGGAAGGAAGAAAAGTTTAACACTACATCCTTAAAGGACAAAGCATCATTTGTTCCTAAAGGAAACAAAATAAGTGGCCTAGTTACAGAATAATATTTTGAAGAGTAATGTAAGGAATCTGGTCCGGAGTATATGCTCGTTCTTAAGGGTGCTGGAAGTGAGTTCACAGAAAAGTCAAATTGCCCTCCATAGATTGAGTGAGAGAGCACATGCGTGCAATGTAGATGGTGGATATTGTACGCTAGTGCAAGGGTGAAGGTATTCAGGAGAGCCAAGAAGAGGGAGCGTCCCTATCCTTGTAAGACATAGGGAAAAAGTGAAACCTTTCTCCTGGCTCTTTGAGAACCCAAATTCAAGAGTGTTGAGAAAGAGAGGTATTTTCATCCTTGTAACACCGCAAAAAAATAGTAAATTATTTTTAGTGGAATAGGGTTAAAGCCGAACCACAAAACATTTATGTGTAGTGTTCTTTGTTTTGTGTTTATTGTATATATTTGGCTAAAATAGTTGTGATTTCTGGATTAACCTCTGTGACAACGTTAAATTCACCCCATGGGACGTAATTCCTTCTACACTAAATTAACTTTGCCCCCTTCCAACAAAATCCAGACTTGGCCAGCAGCAGCTAGCCAACCCCAAATAAATGAGATAACTAGTGCTTTATGTTTAGTTGAGTAGAGGCAACAGCAACTTTTGGGCAAAGCTCTTTTTTTTTCATATAGGTAAGTGTGGCCTGATGGGGATTGGAACCAAGGACCTCAACATCATTGCCTAAGTGTCATTGCAATCTCTCCCAACCCACCCTTTTGAAGGCTTTGATTCCTTAGTGTCATTTCATCCCCTTTTGTTAAAAGTTACAACAAAATCTTTTTTTTAATTTGGCCTAAATTTATAGTAGAATTGTTTTCCTATTTTCTAGTTGAATTAGGGTTTTAAGAAATTGGGAGTATTGCCTGGGTTATCAAACAGAGCCAAAGAATATGAGAACGATGGTGGAGAGGGAATTGGATAGCAAGTAAAGGATTAACAGACCTTGAGAAGGAAGAAGTGGGGGATGGAGTTCGGGTTGAATCCACTGGCGGACGATATCGATATGAGGTGACTGTGTAGAGGAGACGGTTGAAGATGAGGTGGAGGGTGAACAAGTCGGGACCCTGATGTTGAAGCAGCGAAAAGAGGTGTTGATTCTTTTCAAGAATTTGTAGCTTGTGGTGGTGGTTGTGGCTGTGTTATTCAGAAGACGAGGGCGGAGGCAGGAGGTTGCTTCCGCAGCGCAGCTCCCCATTTGAGAGAGAGAGAGAGAGAGAGAGCGTGTGATGCTGTAAACTTCTGGGTACAAAACGGTTATTGAGCGGACAGTATGGCTTACGCTGTTCTAACCGTTTATTTGGAAAATGTTACGGACAGTGAGATACTGAGATATAAGATTTAATGGATAAATTCGGCCAGTCCATAACAAATTTTCAATCGCTACCCTAAGCTTTTATTTAACCAAAATAATTACTTTTGAGAACGAAAATACTACAATCTTGTAACGAATTGAGACGCGTTATAGATCACTCATTTAAATACATTGTATTGCATTAGTTTTATATCACAATGCATTAATTTAAATTGTATCAATTTTTGCACCAAAATTCATTATTTTAATTATTTAATCCAACTTTGCATTATGATGCATCAATTTTAATTATTTAATCCAAATTTGCATTGTGATGCATCAATTTTAATTACCTAATCCAATTTTTACATCGCGATGCATCAATTTTAATTACCTAATTTGATTTTGCATTGCGCTACAAAATCATAATGAACCAAACTTCCATGTCTTCCGCTTTATTCTTCCTTCTCCTTTGTCATAAGCCTTCTTCATATTCTTCCTCCTTCTCCTCCGCATTCGTTCATACTGAAAAATCCTTCAACCCAGTACCGGTTCATTATAGTTTCGTACTTAATGAATCAGAAAAATTGTTTACCTTTCGAGGACGTTGTCTCCGAACCCCCATGAAAGGACGTTGCCCCCTCGACCTGACCAGGCAGGTCGATCCCCGTCTCGTTGCTCAACAATCGTGATTTTCGAACTTCAAATTGTTGGTCGAAGTTATGGAAAGAGATGGATCTGGGTTTTTCAAAACTATTTATAAGAGTGATATTTTCTAGTTGGAAAAAAAAAGAGTGGAGCGATTAAAAGTTTGGAAAAATTGACCGGTCCGTAATTTCCCCATTTATATATACTAGATTATTAAGTGAGATCAGTAGGCTTTATTTTGGGTAAAATTTCGGTCGGTCCATTTTTTAAAGTTTTTAACCTCAAAATTCACCGTTCTTTTTTTAAACCGCAAAAGACTAATTTTTTGAAATATTGTTCCAAAAATAACATAGTCTTTTTCAACAGCTCCGACAATACATTTTGAATTCGAAAATCATGATTGTGTACAACAAAACGGGGATCGACCTGCAGTCGCGGGGGTCGAGGGGGCAACACCCCTTCATGGGTGTTTGGGGGCAACGCCCCCAAAAGGTAAACGGGTATTTTGATTCAAGAAATACGAAACTATAATGGATCTGTGTTGGGTTGAAAGATTTTTCAGTTATGACGAAAGCAGAGAAGTAGATGGAAGAAGAAGACTTACGACAGAGAAGATAGAAGAAGAAAGTGGAAGACATAAACTGATTATTTATGTTTTTGTATCGCGATGCAAAATTTCATTGCATTAATTTTTGTACCACGGTTCAAAGTTTAATTTCCTAGTCTATTTTTTAATCACGGTTCATAAATTTCATTGCATTAATTTTTGCACCGCACTTTAAAGTTTAATTTCGTAATCTATTTTTGAATCGCGGTTCATAAATTTCATTGCATTAATTTTTGCACCGTAGTTCATAAATTTCATTGCATTATTTTTTGCACCGTGGTTCAATAGTTTAATTTCATAGTTTAATTGCAACGCAGTTCATAAATTTAACCTGATATTTTTGAACTGTGATACAAAAACGTAACGCGCCTCAGGCTCATTAAGGGTATCGCAGTTATTTCACCCTCAAAAGTGTCTTTTTCGGTTAAAAAAAATTGATCTAGTGGGGTTATAAACTTTAAAAAGTGGACCGGTCCACAATTTTACCCTTTATTTTGGTGGGAAAAAATGGGTCCCCTAGACGGTCGCATAGTGGGCCTTGGCTCCGAGCTAGCATGAGTAAACTTATTAAGTGAAACATAAACAATTGACTCGGAGCAAGTAATAAGTGCATTGGAAATATTTAAATACATTATTCGATTTTGTAAATTATTCGAAAATTATTAAGCTATTCTCTCTACAAATTGCCCACCTTACTTGTAAATTATTCGATTAGTACATCAAATTACTCGTAAATTATTCAGTTAGCTCATAAAACCCTAATCTCGTCAACAAATTACTTATCTTACTCGTAAATGTTAATGTTAACAATGTTAGTGGCATATCCCGTAAGCAATGTCTCAGACAAAGCAAGAAGAGAAGACATGGAACTTGAGGGGCTGCAGTGCCATATCTCAGAATTGGATAATAGGCTATCATTTGTTCAGGGGTAGCATGTGTAAATAGGCTATAGTTGCAGGGTAGCGAGTGTTCATATGTTAGTTTGTTCCTTCTGTTGTAACGGTATTTATACCGGTTGTTAGCCTCATTCAACACACACAGAAAACAAGAGAAATACAAGTTTATGGATTTTTCTCTCTTCTTCTCGTTTCCTCTTTCTTGATTGTGAATATTGTTCTTTATACTTCTTCATTACAGGGTTGAAGATGAATTAGGGCTCACAATTCGAACAGTAAAATTATTCAATTAACCCATCAAACTACTCATAAATTATTCAGTTAACCCATCAAACTCTAATCTCACCTATAAATTACCTCATTTTTTTGTTTTTTTAATCAATAATTATTCAAATTTTCATTTGTTTTTAATGTTCATATATTGTATTGTTTGATATCTAAAATGAATCAAATGATTAGACTCTAACAAACAGTGGGGACCGACATTAATTAGTATTAGCGGCGGTTATAACTCATTTTTTGCTTTATTTATTTTTTATTTATCTCCTTTTATTGTACATTTTGATTTTCAAATCCGCAATACACTAATCAATTTTAACTATTTTCTAATAAAATTCTAACTTGACAGATGATTAAGCATGTCAATGGATAAGATATGCATCGTATATAGGTATATATATATATATATATATATATATCCGACCTGAAACATTATATCGTTGATCCAATCCATTAATCAGACGGATAAAGTGTATGTCAATCCATAAATGAATATGTTGTCAATCAACATATTCGACTAAATATCTGATTCAAAATAAAGATTTATGGATCGAAAACAATGATAATATGAAAATGTGATAAAAAGAGGAAGACCCAAAAACAACATCTATACATTAATGTAAGTGCATAATGATAAATGGGAGAGACTATTTCCACTATAATTTTTGTTTATCCACTATATCCTTAATTTTTGTATTAAATAAATACATGTTTGGACAAAATTACCCCTTTTTAAGTTGACTAATCAAGTTAATTTCTTAATTACCTTCTAACATTATGATTTTTGATCAAACATCAATGAACAACATAATTATTCTATTTATATTCTTAACATTTTAATTCTCAACAAACAAGATACTTAATTTTTTTCGTAATAAATATTTTTAATCAATTTTTCTAATCACTCATGTTTCATATTCCATTATCATAAAAATAATATAATTAATATATTTTCTACCATTTTAGATTATATTGGATATTTTATTATAAAAAATTAATATTCTAATTTAGTTTAAAAAATATTATTTTAAAATATCAATTCAATTATTATGGTAGATATTAAACTGAATATTGTTTCAATCAACTCAAGAATTAAAATTTTGAATCAATTATAAAGGTAGGCAAAATATTTAAATATTACGATACTATTTCATATTATGATTTTACTATTTAATTATTTTACTATTACATCTTTTAAATTTCACTTTAAATTTTTTCCATAACCAATGAACATATATTTACTCAAGGTTTGGTAGACAAATGTCCTTAAGATATTTTTATATTATACAATATAACTTTAGTAATAAGATTAATCAATAAAGTCATTACAAAATGTAAAAATAACACTCCAATATAATAACTATATTGTTTATAAATATGTTTGAACTAAAAAATAACGTTAAAAGATAATTAGGAAAGTAATTTGATTAGTCAACTTAAAATGAGCAAGTTTCTTAAAAGGTAATTTTGTCAAAACATGTATTTATTTGATAAAATTATTAAAAATATAATAGATAAGCAAAATTATAGTGAAAATAGTCTCTACCTAGTAAATATGTTATTTTCTCAAATCATGCTTTAAACTAATCAAATATAGGTAAATCTTATATCCAATTAGGTTATCAAATTTAGATTCAGGTTATTGAATCGGTATAATAATACAAGTTCATATCCAAAATTTTACATTAATTTTTTATCAGATTCTGACCAAAACTCAATTGATTGACAGGGTTACCGTTGATCGACCATCGCGGTCAAATTGTTTGTAAAAGATCTAATCGTTCTACAATGCTTGCTGGGGTGAGCGGCTGAGATTTAAGGTGGGGACGATATTTTTGTGCAACTTGACATAATGGAACGGGAGCCACTCGTGTAATTTTATTACGAATATTATTTTTCTATGATATTTTTCGAAAAAAATAAAAAAACAATTATGTGATTTGTTGTTCACTTGGGGCCAATAATATTAAACAGAAGAAAAGATCAGTAGACCGACGACTATAACGAGCCAGAGCCACCCAGCCAGCCACCCCCATTTTCACTTTTCAGCGAGAGAAGGGGGGTTTGGGGGACTATACATTGACATGGAGACAGCCATTAGAGTTCGAAAAGCTCTCTCCCATAATCATTTCCCCTACCCCATTTCAGGTACTCCTTTCCCCTCTCTCTCACCCTCTACCCTCGATTTATTTCTTGATTACTATTTGGAATATTTTTCCAAATTCTCTTACTGTATTACTTTTTTAATTAATTAAATAGTAACATGAATTTGATACACTTTTTGCCTCTGTTATTTCTTCTTTCTTTCCAATTTTTGAAATTTCTGCTTGTTTAATCTCTTTGTTCGCCAAGCCTTGGATAGTTGAGGTTGTTAATTTCAGTTGTACTTCACTGTTCCCAATCATCTGTAGCCGTTGCTGAGTGAAACATATTGTGTCACTTATAAATGGTAAAACTAATATCCAGAAAGGAAAAATTACAAAGTGAACACCTTTTCTGGAATGACCTAAAGAGGAAATGTACTCGTTCCCTCTCCACCCTATATTCATATGTTAAGTACGTTTCCAAATACTCAATAGCTAATACTATGAATTTGATACACTTTTTACTGTATTTGATTATATTTGAAATTTCTACTTATGTTATTGTTTGCTAAGACTTGGATTGTTGAGGCTGTTAATTTCTGTTACACTATACTGTTCCTAATCTTGTGTAGCTAATGCTGAATGAGACATAATCTGTAATCTATTAAAAAAAAAAAAACATTATTTACTAAAACGGGGTGGGGGAGTCTATTGTTACTTTTGTTAAATTTTAGACAGGATTAATTGCTTTTTAGGTCCAATTTTAGCAATTTAGGGTCAAATGTTCCAAACACTCAACGTCTAGAATGTGACTGAAGTTACAATAGACCCCCTTTTAGTACATAACAAGAACATTGTACCCTAAATTGCTGAAATTGAAACTGGGGACCCTAAAATGGGAGCTTGCGGAGACATTGGACCCTAAAAGAAAAATATTTTGAAATTTGTTTCCAAGTTACACTCTTGTCTTGATATTTGTTCTTTCAGTTGGATATATTTGAAATTTCCACTTATGTTCTTTCAGTTGAAGTTGTTAATTTCAGCTATGTTATACTGTTCCTAATCATATGTAGCTCTTGCTAAGTGAAACATATGGTAACCTAAAAATTTTGTTTGATAATATAGGTTGACTTGTATATGTTTTATGATTGATTGATATTAGGGGTGGCAAAATGGGTGTTATGGATAATCATGGATTAGTTTATTATCCATGGATAACCATGGATAATAGGCTAACTCATGATTATCCATAACACCCATTTTGTCACCCCTAATTGATATTATAGGTAAAATGTGAAAGCCTGATTGACTTCTATGATTATGAGTAGCACATAGTTTACACATGGCCGACTAAGTGTTGCTTTTTTGACATTTTGAGATACATGGATGATTATTTGGTTCATCTCACACTTTTCTGCTTCCAACTTTCTTGTTGTATATGAATTTTTTTGCTATAGTTTACCTTTTTGTGAATAGTCACCTCCAAATTCTTGAAGGCAGGTTCCATGCCTGTTTCTTTTCTTTTTCCCTTTTAACTTTTTCACGATGGATAAGCATACACTGTAATGTGATTGAATAATGTTATTTTTTACTCCCTCCGTTCCGGGCAAAGAGTCCCTGTTTGAAAGTCAAACTTTTTAAGAAAATGATCATTTTACTAGCTCATTAGTAATAAAATGTCATTTTATGTTGACTCTTTACCCGAACGGAGGGAGTATCTATTAAAAAAGATAGAAAGAAGAGCCTCAAATAGTTAGAGGAAGGTCTATTTGGGGATTGAATAGTTTTATTGCTGATTATAGTTAGATGTTGAACTAAAGAAAACTCCTGCCTCAACTAGAAGGGCATTACCCTCGATGTTGGCCAACCTCCCGCAGAATGTTTCGAGGGATGAATTGCTTACATAGACTAAGCCTTTGATATTTTGTTATGAAGTGGTTTTTGTCATCCTCAAACATATCACTATTTGCAAACTGAGTATTTTATCTTCAACCAACTGTTTTTTTCTCCCCAAAGTCGGAGCTTCATTAGAGTATTGACCTTTCTAAATGATAAGAGGAATCAAAGAATTATCTTTACTTCATGCTGAACTAATTATAGATGTAAACTAGGGACTTCGCTGAAATTAAGGAGCCATATATATGTCAAATGTTACAAATCCAATCCAAAACATGTGGTAGTGGTTAAGAAGCCATACACCATGGAAGATCTATTCGTCGAAATGGAATTCCTTCACACCTTCCCTCAATTGTTTGATTGGCTTGGATATGTGCGACACACACAGGCCACTTATACCAAGAAGGAACATATCAAATCGTTAGCCTTCAAGTCCGTGTTTGTTAGGAATCATACTGAAGGCACTAAACTAATGGTGGGCAGACACTACCTATTACACACCGGCTTAAGAAGCTCTTTTATGTATCCGTTTACCAATTTTTATTGTAAGAAAAGAGTTAAAGCATTGGTCTTAAAAGTAGTTCCTGTTTGCACCTTGCCAATAGTTCTAAGTTGATCCCCCTTTTCCACTTATGTACTCGATACCTTATTATTGTAATAAAAAATATAGAATTCATAAGAAGCGGCAAAAGGAGCAAGCCCATGTGCAGATGATGTATATGATGATATATTTAAGAAAACAGCTAACGTCTTAACCCCCCCCCCCACCACTCTACTAGCACAGTAGCACCAATAGAGAGAGAGAGAGAGGAGGGAGGGAGGGAGAAATACAAATTCAAACAGAAGTCATTTGAACAAAAAATAGCTCCTCGAAGCAAAAATAAAAGAGCATTATACAAATTTAGATGTAGCCATCTTACATCCTACAAATTTTCATCTATTTCTCCCTCCAAACCTCCTTCAGTTTTTCATCTCCCGAACATTATCAAAAATGGAAAGAGGTATGTATATTTTGAATTGATGTTAGTTTGATTTATTGTGTTTATACAAAGTATTAGTTTGTTGATTTTAGTTTGATTTATTTTGAATCACGTTTTATGTTTATACAATGTAAGAAAATTTTGATTTTTCGAAGGAAAAATTCGGCCCTGAACTCCGGATTTAGGGCTTAATGTATATAAGGCAATAATGTTCTGCATCTCATGATCTCATCTTTCTCTTGTTGATTTGAGGCCCATAGCTAGAAAATGATTGATTCATGGTTCAGCATATACTCCCTTCAATCCGAAAAAAGAGTCCCTTTTGATTAGACACCCAAATTGAGAAAATCCAATTGACTTTATATAAATATCTCTATGTTTTGAACTTTATTGTTGCCCATGTGGTAGTGGAACCTATCAAAAGAAGCAAGCAAATCAACTGTACAATGGTCCAAAAAAAATATATCCCAAAACGAAAAGATTACATAGTCCACATTTTTCTTAGAACGGCCTAAAAGGACTCTTTTTTAGGAAGGGAGGGAGTATCAAGTCTTGGAAAAAAAAAGGACTCTCCATGGATCCTGGCTACTTACAAGTTACAATGATGGGAGCAGATTTCTTAGTTAAATTTGACTGATTATTGAATGTTCAAATTTCTTACTTGCGCATGTAAGTGGTAAAGTTAGAAGAACTTTCCCATGTTCATGCAAGCATAGTAGATTTAAAGTGCTGATCCCAATCATATACTGTATAAGATGTGTTTGGGCGCTTAAAATGATTTCTCCCATTCAAGGAGCATTCCATCTATTGAGATATACTAAATTACATTCCCTGGTGTTCAAAGCAGCTCATTCCGGTAGTAATAAGTATTATAAAACTCTTTTCGGATCTTCCAGTTCAGAGTGTGATTAAATGATTGGACAGGTGCAAACATGATTAGTTTTTTGGTTGATAGGGTTACCTTTGTTCAGGCGTGCCTCTGAACATCCTATTTTACTGCATTCCCATCCAAAGTAGTGTTGGTGTTAGAGCATTTTGGCAACTTTAGGAGGGGTCGTTGGTGTCGAGCTAGGACCGCCTGGGGTGGCATATGATGCACAAGCTTAAGAAGAGAGGCTTTTTGGTTTTGAAACTCAGTTTTCACTTTTCAGTAGCATTTTCCCTGTGGCTGTGTGGTTGTAGCGCTTTTCGTTATAAGCACATCCTTTAATACCAGGTAATCAGGTGCAGTTATGGGACTGAAAAGGATTGGATGGGATGCTAAAACCAAAGATTTGTGTATTAGGGTTATCAAGGTTTCTCCCTGATATGCGTTTTTATTGTTCGGTTTGTGGGGGACCAGGTGGGTTGATGGGAACCATCTTATGGTTCCCTTTTCGCATATGATATATCTTTTAGGCCATTCTAAGAAAAATGTGAACTATGTAATCTTTTCGTTTGGGAATTTTTTTTTTTTGGACCACTGTACATGTTAAGATCGATATACATTGTTGAGCCCCTATCTAATAGCTTAAACTTTTAGATGAGTTGGTTACTTAATATGGTATCAGAGCTCTGCTCTGGCAAGGTCGTAGGTTCGAGTCATCCCGCTTGCATTTGTTACCCGAAATATTGTGAGTGCATGTTGTCACTCTATTTGGTTTGAGATGCCCTTGGTGAGGCATGTTTGTGTATCTCTCCACGTGTGGACGGGTCACACGTGAAGGGGAGTGTTAAACTTGATATACATTGTTGAGCCCCTATCTAATAGCTTAAGTTTTTAGATGAGTTGGTTACTTAACAGTACAGTTGATTTGCTTGCTTCTTTTGATAGGTTCCAATACCACATGGGCCAATAAAGTTCAAAACATAGAGATATTTATATAAAGTCAATTGGATTTTCTCAATTTGTGTTTCTAATCAAAAGTGACTTTTTTTTTGGATCCGAGGGAGTATACGCTGAACCATGCATCAATCATTTTCTAGCTATGGGCCTCAAATCAACAAGAGAAAGATGAGATCATGAGATGCAGAACCTTATTGCCTTATATGGACCGTTTGGAGGGAGAATTAGATGAAAATTTGTAGGATGTAAGATGGCTACATCTAAACTTGTATAATGCTCTTTTATTTTTGCTTCGAGGAGCTATTTTTTGCCTCTCTCTCTCTATTGGTGCTAGTTGAGTGGGGGGGGGTGTTAAGACGTTAGCTATTTTCTTAAATATACCATCATATACATCATCTGCACATGGGCTTGTTCCTTTTACCACTTCTTATGAATTCTATATTTGTTATTACAATAATAAGGTATCGAGTACATAAGTGGAAAAGGGGGATCAACTTAGAACTATTCGTCTGTATGTTTGTCATTAAGCTTGATATATGAGTATCGTGCACACCTGTGTCTATATATATATAATCTGGAGATGATGTTTTTTCTGGATAGTGTATTTTTGCTGTAGAATTTACTTAACTGTGGTCATTATGCATGTTAGATGACCTCATTGGTGCTTTCTGGTAAAACATTAAGAGAAGTTAGATCTCTTTGGAAATGTGGATGACTTGCATAACTGTAGCAGAAGCCTTGAAAATGTAATAAGGAATAACAGTTGCAATCAAATCTGATTGCATTCCTGTACTTCTAATGTTTTCTTTTTGATAGAAAAAGAAATTAGCATTAATAGGAAGAATATACAGATGTGGATAAGGTATCCACCATTCCTTTTGCAATCAAATCTGATTGCATTCCTGTACTTTTAATGTCTTGGGATTCCACATCTTGTGTCTCTTATCTGATTGGATAATTTAGATTTATTTATGCAACATGTGAGTTTTGAAATTTAGCTCCTCATGTTAAAAAATTAGCTAGCCATATGGAACTATCTAGTTCTCTTCTAGCAATATAGTGCTTAGGCAATTTTCATATTGAGGTTACCCTGCGTATGGCTTGAGACTTATCTGATTATGATCTTTGCAACAGGGGATAAATACTTAATTCATAACCAATGTAGAAGCTGGAGCACCGTTTCTACATTGACAGCCCCAAGACTGGGGAAAGGTGGTGGGGTGCTAGATAAGCCAGTCATAGAGAAGACAACTCCTGGCCGCGAATCCGAGTTTGACTTGAGGTATGAGTAGCAGAGGGTCCAACCTTGTTCTTCCTTTCTCTTCTTTTGATAATCAGTAATTGTATTTAACTTGACTGTTACCTTCTGTCATGCAATATCTGGTAGTATCAATGCATACTCTTGTTTCTTTCTTAAAAGTTTAATTCAGTGCCAACAATAATTTTATTGAGTTTAGAGTCAAGAAGCATGTCTTTGATCTATTATATAACTAGTTGCAGATGTGCATAATTGATCCATATAAACATCATGAGCTGCCGCTAGTTAACAGTATGAAATAAGTATACGCCACGTCTTCCCTTTTCAATGTTTCTGCTAACTTCTTGTGCGGATTATCTCTGGTGGGTTTTGAACAAAAGGTTAAACTAAAAAAAGGTACAATAAGTAATCAATTTTGCGTGTTTTGGATTTTAGGAAATCTAAGAAAATGGCTCCGCCTTACCGGGTGATGTTGCACAATGATGACCACAACAAGAGGGAGTACGTCGTGCAAGTGCTGATGAAGGTTATACCTGGGATGACAGTTGACAATGCTGTTAATATCATGCAAGAGGCACACCACAATGGGTTGGCAGTGGTGATTATTTGTGCCCAAGCAGATGCAGAAGAGCACTGCATGCAGCTCAGAGGCAATGGTCTCTTAAGCTCTATCGAGCCTGCAAGTGGTGGTTGTTGAATGCTCTACGAAAACTACTACAGTGGCTTAAGTAACTGTAACCTGTGTCGTTTTTAAGTACTAGGATTATGGTTATATGTAGATAATAATAACAATAATAAAAATTTCAATTACTTATAGATGAGATGGCGATATCAAGACCAGCCATACTGCAGGGTGGCCGGGTGGGTTATCAGTGATTGCATTGTACAGTAAACTGTCTTGTGCGGATGATTTGTTTTCAGTCATTTATTGGGCGGGTTATTAATTTATTATAACCTATTATCTTAAACCATCAAGCAAGTGCGAGAAAATGGACACTTGATAATTTTGAAGATTGAGCCTGAGAGCTGAAGGAGCAACCCACCATTTGAGTCTCCAACCAAGAACGAGTTCAGTGCCCAACATATCATTGGGCTATAAATTGAATTCTACTATATCACCATCCACAGGCAGAGCAACACATCAGCAACATAATCTTTAATATTGTTATGAGGAATAATTGTGGGTCGGTTCTTTTTCTGAAATGTTAACCACTGAATTATCTTATTTTTGTTTTAAATCACTAAAGTATATTTTTGGGGAGAAAATGATGAAGATATCTGGGCATCGCATGCAAAAATTGGGCATCGCAAAGTAAAAAATTGGGCATTACAATGAACAATTTAAATTTGCCCAAAATTGGGCATCGCATGCAAAAATTGGGCATTGTTCTGGATTGAAGTCCCACCAAAATTGGGCATCACTATGCACAAGAAGTCTGAAAATGAAGTTTAAGGGTGTTAATTGTCAGTTTTGAAACTAATGCATTAGTATAAATCAAAAGGTTGAGGTGAATTGCGTCCGTAGGGCATATCTTTTGATCCCGGATGAATTACGTGACCTACCGCATATCAAATCGAAGTTCTCGATAAGATCTACAAGAGTCATTGGGTTTACCCTGTGATGTCTTCGTTTTAAGGCCAAAAAACAATGTTTTGGGCTTAAGAAATTTTTGTGATGTCCAATTTTTATATTGCGATGCCAAATTTGAGCTGGGATTTTTTACGGTGCATTGCGATGCCCAATTTTTAAATTTGGGAATCCTAAATTTGGACAAGGGCTTTTTGCATCGCGATTCAATTGTGCATTGCGATATTCAATTTTTGCATTGTAATACCTAAATTATAAACATATTTCAATAGTTCATTGCAATGCCCAAAATTGGGCTGTAGCTTTATCCGCACGCGTCTTTCCTTCATTATAGTTATCCTCATCATTTTCTCCTTAAAAGTGTACTTTGACAGTTGAAAACAAATATCATGAACTTTTCCAATTATAATTTCATCACAGGGTACTGGCCGAATTTCTCCCTTGTTGTAATACCTCTTCAGTTGTATCACCTTCGCACTCAATATTTTGCCACAATTCCCGACCAAGAATGAGATCAGTGCCCAACATATCGCTGGGCTACAAATTCTACTCTATCTGACTATTCCAGAATGAGCATAATTTTCTGACTCGTGAAAATGATGAAGACGACAGTAGGAGAAAAAACATGTCGCACACATGCACATCATGCATATATTTCGACTATTTTCATTATTATTTTGATGTAGTCATAGAAGTGAATACGGTTTGCCACAGCCCTATCGAATTTTGAAAATGTAGTTGTCTACTTTGAACCATTTCCAAAACAAGGCACAATAATGTGTGCATAACAGTGAGCTAAAACCAAACCATGAGATAGGAATTCATACGTTTGGTGTGGACCCAACTATCAAATCAGAATGCTCGAACTTTTATTTTATTTTTCTTTGAACTAATTCCATGAGTTCCGGGGAACACACTAAATAAAGTAAAAAATGAGATAAAATATTAACATTTACGTTCGTGCACCAAAGAGCTCATCTTAAAACAACATTCAGCTTGTTCTGCACCTGCTCTCGAACATTCAGCTGCATCCACAATTGGGAATATAGAGGTGAATATGTGCTCCAAAGGAAAAAAAGAGAAACCGACTTCATTTGTTGGGTCGGAGAAAATTTAAGCCACAGCACACGTAAAGTTTATTCAAATTACCTGTAATGCATTAATTTCCTCATCTGTAAGAGAGCGCTCCATGGATCGATATGATATCCTATAACAGTGACTGGTCATTCCTTTCTTGTTGGTGAAATTGTCAATCAGTTGCACCTGAAAAGTCGATAAACAGAGGTTTAGGAAGACCGTGCTGACATTGAGGGGAAAAGAAAAAAAGAAAAAAAAAAAAAAAAACAAAGTCCCGTGTCCAGCTCTATATCAATAGTTTCAGAGAAAAATATTCAACCACCACAGAAAAGTTTGAGCAAAGGCAAGTCAAATGAGCCATGAAAGCCGCAGCCTTATGTGAATGTATAAGCTCTTAAATTCAGAGTTTGTGGATTCATGCGCAACAGACTTCCATATTCTACACACAATAATTACTAATATAGGAAATTTAGAATGTTCTGAGGAATTATTATCTAAATTACGTTCTTTTTATAGGAAAATAAATTTTCTTGATAATAAAAAAAGTATATACATAACAAAGTGAGAATAAGTTGAAAAAAAGGAAACAAGATAAAGAGAAAAAAGAATCAACAAAAAACTGATGGGGCCTCTACTTGCCAATCTCTTGCAAGATCCATAACAGACCAACCTCTAGCATACCCCGTGGTCGAAGACCATAAAGAAACTAAAAACATGACTCCCTCAAAAGCAGGAAATAAAGAGCCTGCTCACTCAAAAATTCCAGCATTCCACTCTGTCCATAAGCACCATAGAATCTCAAAAAACTGCACAATGCCGTGAACACACCTCAAAGTTTTTTGTTTTTCGTATTATTTTTCCGGCCAAAATACTCCCCCCCCCCCGCCTAAATTACCCACCATAGTTGTCAAAGTCGAGAGGCGGTAAAAAGGCGCCCAAAACGCGCTCACGGAAACAATACTAAGGAAAAATACATATAACTTAACAAATATCAACAAAACATGTTATAAGTGAGCATAATACATGAAACTAAGTTCTAACATAATATCAGTAACACAAATTTTTCATTCAAAGTTGAAACAATTTTTTTAATTTAAAAAAAAGTACACAGTTAACTAATGAAAGGAAATAGAACATAGTAAATTTGTTTAGAAAATTGAGACAATTTTCTTAATTAAAAAAAAAAATAGTACGAAGTTAAGACTGTTAAATAATGAAAGTAAATAACATTGAATATATTATACCCAAAAAAAAAATAGAACTGTTAAAAAAAATAGAAGACTGTTAAAAAAATAGAACTGAGACGCTTGAGTCAAGAAGTAGAGTCAAACAGAGTCATTGAGTCAAGGTGCAGGGTATATTATACAAAAAAAAAGAAAAAAATAACTGTAAAAGTCGAACAGAGCAGAGTTTGCTTGGAGACAGAACACCCAATCAAGAAGACGAAACCTTCCTTGAAGTCGGAACCCTCCTTGGAGTCAGAAGTAAAAGACGCAGCCTAGACCCGAAGTCACAAGCTGATGACGAAGCCCTAGGCCTTGTATTGCAATGTTGGAACCGATTGATGCGAAGAAGGAAGCCGCAAATTGAAGTCAAATCCCAGCATTGAAGTCGCACGGCGAAATCGAAACCATAGCCCTCGATTACGATTGTATCGGGGTCAGTCTTTGGATATGTCGTCTGATTTGGGAAGGGTTTTTTAATATATATACCAAAAGGCCAAACTACATCGTTCCATCAGTAGTTTAAAAAAAAAAACGTGAGCGGCTTTCACGCTTTTTTAACGCCTCACGACTTTCCAAAAGGCGCTAAAGGCGTCTCCTTTCGAGCGCTTCTTGCACATCGACTGGCCTGGGATGCATGAGGTGCTATACCCTCGACTCGCCTCGGGCGCCAAAGGCATTCGCCTTTGACAACTATGTTATCCATCAAATCCCCCTTTGCCACCCAAACTCAGATTTGTCCCATTTCCATATTGGATGTTACCATTTTCCCCACTTTACCCCCTTCCCATGACAAGCATTAGAAAAGGTAACGGAAATTGACACGTGCTTCTTACCTGAGGGCTATTTTGGTCATTGACATCAGGGTGCAAAGTGGAATTTATTAAAAAAAAAGGCCAGCAAAGAGAAAAAACAAGCCTTATCGATGATGTCGAGAAGAAGAAAGTCAAAGCTCATTTAGGCAAGGAGTGGAAAAGGAAGGATTTGGTTAACTTTCAGTCTTTCCTGGGAAAGCGGTTGACTTCTAAAGATTGTCATGAGATCCAGTCATACTAATGGGACTAAGAATTCTAGCCAAAGATGCCCTTTTTCATTACATCAGTTGTCAAGGCATCCTCATTTCAAAGTCAAATGAGCCATGAAAGCAGCCTTATGGGAGAAGAGAGCTTGGTCCAGTTGACAAAGGGGGATAGCAAAGCTTAGGAATCTTGAATAGGTCATTGCTTGGTTCTAGAGAGAGAAAGTAATGGCACGGGTCAAAATTGGAGGATTTTTTTTCTTAAATTGGGTTTTGTTGTTCAATCTGGGTTTGAGATTATTTTTTTAGCAAGTTTGATGATTTTTTTTGGTAAAATTGACATGGTTCGATGTGATTTCGGGTATATGGAACTAGGGTTTTGGATCTATGAAACTATAACTTTGGAACTTCGAAAAGGAAGTTGGGATGGGTTGATTCCGTTTAAATGCGATTGAGGCATTGAGCGGGCTATGGAGTTTTGGGGGTGGTAGGGAAGCGACAGTGTGCCGGTGGTTGTGGGAGTGGTGGGGCTATTAGTTGGGTGAGATACAAAAGGGAGAGAGAGAGAGAGAGAGAGAGATAATAGAGTGACGGTGCGCGAGAGAGTGAGAGAATTAAAGAAAATATAAAACCAAAAATTTGAAAGTACTAAACTAGTCTGAAAATTCGAAAGTACCAAAATAATCCTCACGTGACATTCACGTGTTATTTTCCGATACTATTTCTAACGACCATCATGACTAGGGGGCAAACCGGGAAAAATGGTAACGACCATCATGGTTCGATGTGATTTCGGGTATATGGAACTAGGGTTTTGGATCTATGAAACTATAACGTTGTAACTTCGAAAAGGAAGTTGGGATGGGTTGATTCCGTTTAAATGCGATTGAGGCATTGAGCGGGCTATGGAGTTTTGGGGGTGGTAGGGAAGCGACAGTGTGCCGGTGGTTGTGGGAGTGGTGGGGCTATTAGTTGGGTGAGATACAAAAGGGAGGGAGAGAGAGAGAGAGATAATAGAGTGACGGTGCGCGAGAGAGTGAGAGAATTAAAGAAAATATAAACCAAAAATTTGAAAGTACTAAACTAGTCTGAAAATTCAAAAGTACCAAAATAATCCTCACGTGACATTCACGTGTTATTTTCCGATACTATTTCTAACGACCATCATGACTAGGGGGCAAACCGGGAAAAATGGTAACATCGAATATGAAAATGGGACAAATGGGATTTGGTGAATACTTTGGGAGGGAAAAAAGTATTTTTGGACTTTTTTTTAAAAGCACCTCAAAGTTCCTCTCCCTAACCAAGAAACCCCGAGAAGAACACTTCAATTGAAGAAGGACAAAATACACTCCCCCAAAGTATCATTCCAGGCAATCTGCACCATAAAGCTCCAAGCCATTGGACTAGTGGTGAGAGACGTGGGCAGAGGTTTCTTCTAGCATGTGCATGTAACATACATGTCTAGGGATATTGCCACCTCACATCTTTGTCTCCAACCATTAATGTTGTATGGTATGACTCAATTACCCAGGCCAAGTCCTCCGAAGCGGAAGAGGAAGCGAAGCAATTGGAGCAGTCACCCGGCGACATGACCGCGCAGGATGGAGCGGTCGCAATGGTTGGTTGAAGCGACTGCGGCAGAATTAACAGGAGCCTCACAACTTGGAGCGGTCGCATGAAGCGACCGTGTGACTTTGGAGGGTGCTCCCATGCTTCGGAGCGATTGCGTCATCAGGAGCGAAGCAAGTGCACCATGTTCAGGGCAGTCACATTATGAAACATGAAACAACCGTGCCACGCCGTCTAGTGCCCTTTCTACTTTCCTTATTTGTGTATATTTAGGGTTTGGTATTGTATCATATATAATTGAAAACCTAAAACCGGGATTAAGGTTGGCCGTAATAAAATTTCAAGAGTCTGTTGACCCAATCTCTTTCTCTTCTTCCTTTGATTCATCTTTGTTATTACTTGTTATTGTTCAATTGCTTCCGCTATGCACAACAATTAACATTCAACCTTTTAGCTCCATGGACCAAATGCGTTCAGCTCCAGGGAAAACATAGATTTCCAAATCAAAGAGGCCTTGGGAGAAATCAAGAGGACATGCTAATTGGCATTTGACAGTTTCATTCATAACTATTACTATTCTTAAGTGGGAGGAGTGTGAAGCTGAGTCACAATTTATCAAAAATATACACTGGATTGTGCAAAATGAACCAGCTACCAAGCGTTCGAAGATATTATATACTCCTACTAACTATGAACTCTTGTGGGTTTTGGTCAATAGAAACTTGATTACTTACCCCCCTCCCAATTGGATAGAGAGAGAGAGAGACTACTAACATCACTTCATGAAACCTACATAAAAAATGGAGTTGTCATTCCCACTCATCCAAATTCGAGAGCATTCAACACTGCTCATTGTGACAAAACAGCCTTAACCTTCGTGTTACCCCCACTTGCAAGTAGAGAGCTTATGACAGACTAAGGTGTGGTACTGCAGATTCAGAAAAAGAGCACAAACTACAATAACAAAAATATAAGACCAAACACAAGAAGAAGACAATAATCTAGGAACTTATAGAAACAATACCACAATTTGTCACCAATTCATCTAAAAGCTAACCATGTTCAAGAGACGCATACAATTTAGATCGTGCTCAACGCTCAAATAAGGACCATATCCTTTTTTATTTTTTTGGTTCAAAGAACATTTTTCAATTTCTGGGCACAACTAGAAACCCCAAAACAAACTACTTACCCCTTGTAGCAGACCACTGAAGAACTTCAATGGTTCTATTAAGCAACTAAGGAATAATTTCAGAACAAAGGAGGAAGTATAACATTCACTTGCAAAGTCATCCGATGGCATACCTCCTCCGCAAGATCGCCTGCAACACCTCTAACAATTTCACAGAGATTGTTTTCGGTGAATGAATCACTGATCCAGAAACTCACGTCTTTGAAACAAGGAGGGTACTGCAAAAAGAGAATTAAGTTTTGTCCTTAAATGAGGGACATGTTCAGACTAACAGACTTGCATGAAGTGATCACATCAAATCTGAAGGACACCAACAAACTTCAGACTGATCTTTCTTTTTCTTCAGTTTTTTTTTTGGGTGAATACAGTAATGCAAATGGAACCCTTTACGAATGTGGTTCTACAAGAAATCAACAAAAGTTCCAGAAAGTTTAAGACACAAAAAGAGAGTTGCTAAGGGAAAAGACAATTACCATCTTACTATCTGATATAAAACATGTAACATATACCTTTGAAAATGATTTGAACTTTATCCCAAGTTGGCCTTTGGCAAACTGCAGGGGAGAGGGGAGGGTGGACACAGAAACTCAGATCAGAATATTCAAAGTATAAAAATATTTATAGACCAAATCCATTTCCTTCTTATAAGAGATTACAATTTTAGAAATCAAACATCTATAAGACAAAGATAAATGCATAGGTGAAGGAAAAGAAGTTGAGAATGATGTAAGAACTAGGGATTACTTGAGAAGTAAACCGCTCATCATTTGACCAGAAGAGTCTAATATCAGGTATGTCAAAGAGAACCATGGCTAAACGCTCCAATCCAAGTCCAAATGCCCAAGCAACGTTATTTGTTTTACCAGCTCCCTTTAATATTTCCTGCTCCATCACCCCACAGCCCAGAACCTCCATCCACTTCTCCTGGATAAGCATTAACAATTAGTTATACAAGGTCCTATGAATAAAACAAATCTCTATTCAAAGGTAAAATACTAATTTTCACAAAAGAGCACCAGTAACTTTTCATATACATATGAACAAACAATTGCAGAAATCAAACCAATAAAACAAGCAGCTATGTAACCAAAATCATATTTTGCCAACTCACCACCTCCTCCACTCGACAACCCAAAATAAAAGAAAGCAATTCGACACTATTTCTAAAACAATATTAAAGCTATAATATTCCTTTTACTTCTAGCATTTCAGGTCAATGCAGGTCCTTTAGCTTCTCCACTAATAAATGACGGTTGAAAAAGACAGATCTCTAAAGAGTTTTTAGCACAACAACTTGAGGACTTTATTGAGGTATTGCCTTGCTAATTGTGCGGAGTCTTGGCCCTGTATTGGGTAAGACTCTGCATAGGGCCAATTCTCGTTTTTCATTTATCAATGTCATCCAAGTTTTTTTCTTTCCTTTTGATAAGAAAAGAAGACTATATTAAAGAAATGAATAGATACAAAAGATGGACGAAAAACATCGTGAAAAAGTATTACAAGGGAAAAATAAAATAAAAATCTCAAGAAATGAGAGCACTCCAATCCAGCTGTATAACTGAAATGGGACTCCTCAAAAGGCAACCCTAGCCTAGGTCCATACGAAGCCAAAAACAACATTCGGTCCAAAGCAAGTGCACTAATCCCTATAAATTCTAGAATTACTCTTTCCAAATGCACCATAAAATATCAAACACCCCAAATAGTTGGCAGACTCGACAAAGTACTCCTAGTCCAAGTTTAAAATTAGATCCCTTCAACAAATAAAGCCCTTTCCGCCCTGCCAACCTAAGCTAGACAGTTTGTGATCTTATAAAGATTGTACGTCAGGCAAGGCAACATTTACTAGATGCTGATTTCATGTTTTTACCTCACTGGTCCATCTAGTTGACCTTTTGTTCCAAACAAATTTCTGCAATATATATATATATTAAGGGTTCTAAAGGCTTTTGTGAAGCACATCATTCTAAACACATACTTGAGATTAGCGACCAATCAAGTAAGATGGTCATTATCATAGTTGTCAAAACAGGATACGAATAGTGTATCGAAAATTTATCTTTATGATACGTATCGGGATACGCATTGCGTAGCGTAAGATACTCTAATACATATATATACAATCAGACTAGTATTTAGGGTATCATTTAGCTGTCACTTTGATAAAGAAGACGTGTTGTTACGTGGCAACAGCTGGACAGTTGATGAAGTGTACATGAAATAATACAGCTCCATCTCAACCCAACCCAAAATCAAACTCCAAAGTCCGAACCTCAAATCTGCAGACCTCACAAATCACAATCTCTCTCATATTTCCAAAATAGAAAAACAAAAACAAATCCGAATCCCCAATTCTTTGTCTGCTTGTTATCCACTCTGTTCTCAACCACCTATGTTAAAGTTGAAGGTGCTTTTAATAGCGATTTTGGAGAAGCCAGTGGCCATTAACGGCGAGAAGAGGTTCGTTCGACGGTGGCTATGCAGATTGTCAAGGTAAATGTAATTGGTCCTCCAAAATGGATCTTATTTGCGAAAGTCTATGACTTACAATTGGTAATATAACAAGAGTGAAGAGTTTGAGCACCCACACAAGCACATGAAAGAGGAAACTATGTAAGCACCTTAGAGATTGTTTTCACCACTATTTGATAGTATATATTACTCCCTCCGTTCCGGGCAAAGAGTCCACTAAAATTAAAGCATAAAAATGTCATTTTCTTACTAGTGGGCTACTAAAAGTGTCATTTTCTTAAAAAGTTACTTTCAAACGGGGACTCTTTGCCCGAAATGGAGGGAGTATAAATTTAGCGACATAAGACATGTACAATCATGCTAAGGAATTATTGGAAAGTTCTTGATTTCTTAATTCATGATGATGTACTCTCTAAAAGGTTCCCCAAGTAAAATATAAAACTAAAAAATTTCAGAAATTTCTCAATCTCAAAATGGAGTTATTTCGTATTTTTTATTGTTCACTATCTTGATCCTATATCATCAATGTTATTAGAATACTAGAATAAACATCATAAACTAAAATTGTCTATCTTTTCTTCTTTCCATTATTAAAAGTCCTAATTAGTCAATATACCAAGATTCTTCCACTGATTAGTCACATCAAAGTTCTTAGGGGCAGTTATAAGGAAACAGCTATAATTAAGGAAAATTATACCTGAAAATATATCTCAAGTTCAAATGATGGACAAGTAAATGGAAAATAAGCGTCAACCCAGCGCATCTCCACAGCACCTGAATGTTTCAGCAGTTATTAGATGCCACAGTGCATCGACACAAAAACATATGCATACATAGATGCCCTGATAACATCCACCAATATATATGGCATCTGAATTCCTATTCCTATAATTCAGGATAATTGTTGCTCTTCTATGATTATCCTATCAATATTACTAATTTTTACTAGCCTGCTTTATTTCTCTCGTTTCAACTGATATATTGCTTCATCACTGGTACCATGATCTAATTTACTATTTATCTATGCATCTACTTTAACTTTCTCAACTAAATCTGAATATATAATGTGATGACTGTATAAGATTAACATCTAAGATTCATAGTTCAAGCACAAAAAGTTTGAAATCAAAAAAAACAAACGGACAAAAAAAAAACACCAAAACTCAAGCTCTTACCAAATAAGTGGCGTGCCAAACCCTCAAGACACGTCTTTAGATCCTGTGCAGCATACAATGTCCTATCCACACCAGATGCCTCCCAATCATCTGGACTAAAGACTCTAACTCCTTCCATCTGTGTGCTTCAAATTCAGAATCATTCATCAGACAAGCATTATGAACTTTAGAAGCTAGTATACCTGATGAAATACGGGGTAATGAGTTGCATCAATAGAGTCTCTACGATAAACATCTCCCGTCACAAGGAAATGAGTGTACCCCTCCCTTAACAAATTAGCTTGATGAGCACTTGTGTGGCATCTCAAGACAGTTTGAGAGTCCACATAATACGTGTCATTGTAGCTCCTACTCACATGATCAGCGGGTACCAACACATCATCGAAATTCTGCAAGAAACGGGATTTACGTCACAAGAATGCACACAAACTGACAAACTATGCTCAAGCATTATTTAAATACGACCAGAAGACGTCTTATGAAGGACAAGTAAATCTATAATTTAACACAGTTAAATAGATGTTGAAATCATAAGAAAATAGCTAAGAAAGAGTTCAGGTACAAAGTGGGCTCCTACAGTCTGACTGTATTTTTATTACCAATGGGTATGGAGAGGATTGTAGTAACCGTGAACAATTTCAAATAATTCAGAGGGAGACACTGTTCAAGATTATTGGACGAATGTACATATACGCTGACAAGATTGAAAGAATGCAGCACGATAAAATCTACAATCACAAATGTGTCCTATAGAAAATTAGACATATAAAGTTCAATCAGAATAAAATACCACAATGAAGGTTGAGGCATGAATCACACATAAGAAAGACAAATTAGCAATTTAGGTTATGAATCCTTACAAGAGTACATAAGACTCACTCTATTGGCCCCCCTCGATACTATAAGTTGCATCTTCAAACCAATTAAGTAATTTTGCTGGCAAGACTATCGATTCACATTGAAGGCATTGCTCTATCTCTTGCATGAAAATCAGGAGCCAAAAAAAGGCACTTGGCAGGGCTTTACGGTAGGAGGATTGAGTGTCTTGGAAGAGAAGACACTTGATGCAAAAAAATCCAAAGCTCAATAACTGATACCTTCTTGGACCTTTTTTATTTGATAAGTAATACCTTCTTGGACTTTTTTTTTTATAGGTAAGTATGACCCCTTGTTGGTATGGCGATTGGAACCAAGGGCCTCAACGTCTTTCCCTGAGTGCCCTTGCCATAATATAAGCTCAGTCAATAGTAACATAGTGATGAGTTACTGTGTATCTTAATTTAGTTATCACATATATTTTGGTTACTTTCAACTTTGTTGGACATGGATCATTATTGTTGTACCTCATGGATTATAGTTTTGCTCGTACACAAGTCACCAGAAGGTCCAGAACGACCCCTGGGCGGAGTCAATATTTTTAAGTCTTCAAGTAAAGAGTACAAATGTGAATACGTTCACAGACACCGGAAGTTTGCAGATGGACTGGAAAAGATGATTGCTTAATATTAGCCTATAGAACCTGGTAATACATGTCTGTTTTGTAATACAGCAAGTAAAATTAGAGCTAGCACATGAAATACTACTAAATAGCAAGTTAGAACATCTTCAAACTTTCTGGATTTTTTACTACAGAGTCTAAAATTAGCAACTGCAGAGGTTCTCGATAGTCTATTGATCATTTTTTATCGTGAAATACTTTTTTTTGATAAGTAAGAATAAAATAAATAAAAAGCGTCAAAAGAGGTGACACGTCCTCTGTACACCGAGAGTATACAAAAAACCTACTTACTAGCTATACTATCCACAAACTCTATAAAAGGGTTTGCACCAAGAGCTAGCGACTCATGGCACCAAAAGAGCGGAGTGTTCAAAATCAGTTCGTTAATCTTCTCTATGCTCCTCTCTGTATTCTCATAAATTCTATCATTTCTTTCCTTCCATATATTCCAACATATTGCCAACGGAACAGTACCCCATAGAAAACTCCTCCCCTTGCGGTAATACAAAGACCAACATCTGAGCATTTCCGTAACTTAATTAGGCATCACCCAAGCCACATGAAACAAATTAAAAATGAAGCCCCATGGATCCCTGGCTACTGGACAAAATCACTATAATCCTAATTCTAAACACCCCCAATTCATATGACAACAAAGAGATAAGCAGCAACAAGTTTCACAGCAGGGAATTAGGGAGATAGTGTCAAAAGACAATTAGCATATTGGAAACAAGGCAAACTACCTCGAGATACTTTGTCATGAAGAGAGAGGGAGGGGGAGGGTGGTTGATAATCTAGTAGTAAGCCCAAGTTCATACCTCTTTAACAGAAACGATAGGACAAAGATCATCAAACTTGTCAAATTTATTAGAATAATTGGTGTCAAAGTAGTCATATATTGCATTCTTGAGAATCCCGAGAGGATGTTTGTCCCTCCTATGAAGCTGCATTCCAATTTTCGAGAATATTGTATCTGGAACATTATTTGTTGGTTCATCCCGGACCACATCTAGAATACAAATGAAAACAAAACAGGTCAGTAGGCAAAACAATAAATAGTAACACTATCAGACTTCCTACCAAAACAGATAATAGAGCATTCAAATACTAGCAAAAAAGTGCAATTGTCAATCCAACCATAGGCCCCAAAACACCACATCAATCAAATAAGACCAAATCCAATGAACTCCCTCCTAAATGATCTCAGATTGCCCCACGCCAAATAAATAAAATGCGAAAAATCTATTGACAAGGAAGGTAGAAATGAAATGACAGAAAAATATCACGATTCACAATATACAAAAAACATCCCAAATTCCTTAAGATTTTACTAACAAAACAAAACTACATTTGTCTAGAGCCACGACTCTAGAGTGAATACCCGTCAATTAGATATAAGTAGACAAGTAACAAAGCCAATCAATTCGTCAATAAGTAGGCTCCCTACTGCTTACAGCATTTGAGGAATTAAAAATTGCAAAATTGCAAAATTTTACTAATAACCCAGATGCAAAAATTGAAAAACCTAATTAATATTTCAATAAACAAAGCATTCTATAGACCAAGGTGGTGATTGGTGAGGATACAATGACATAAAAAATCTCAACTAAAAAGATAATAAAACACATTAGGGCCTGTTTGATTTGGCTTATCAGAATGTGCTTATCACTTATGACTTACCATAAGTTGTTTTTGAAGTGTTTGATTTCACTTGTGGTAAGATAAGTCATAAGTCATGTACAAGTCACTTAAAGCACATGTAAGGTTATAAGTTGTAAGTACTAAGCCTAGTGCTTATTTCTACTTTTCAAAAACAAGTAAGACCTCTTCTTTATCAAAATTTTACATATTCCAAGATTACCCTTCTTAATAATAGTTAAAATAATAATAACAAGTAATAATAATTATTATTAGATTAATAATAATAATGAATTAATAAATAATAATATATGAATAATGATAATAGTAATAATAATAAGAATAATAAAAACAATAATAATAACAAAGGCAATAATAATGATAATTATTATTATTATTAATAATAAAATTACTATTAATATTAATAAAATAAAAAAGTAATAATAATAATAATAAAAGAAATAATAATGATAATGGTAATAATTATTAATATTAATAATAAGAATAAAAGTAATATTAATATTAAATAATAATAATAATAATAATAATAATGTAAATCACATTTTGTGATGAAGCTATTTTAGTCTCTATATTTGAATTCATCACTTTTTCAACATAATAATCAAACACACACACACACTAACTTATGAAAGCTAATCAGCACTTTCAAAAAGTTAAATCAAACAGAACCGGTTATTAGTCAGTTATTAGTCATCAGTCATAAGTCATCGGTGATAAGCAATAAGTCATCGGTTACGAACAACAAGTCATCGGTTACGAACAACAAGTCATCGGTTACAAACAACAAGTCATCGGTTACAAACAACAAGTCATCGGTTACAAACAACAAGTCATCGATTACAAGCATTAAGTCATCGGTTACAAACAATAAGCTAAATCAAACAGACCATAAATCTCAAAACAGTTTGATCACAAAAAATTGTTTATAAGGAGCCATGACTTTATTTTTTTATAGGTAAGTATGTCCCCTTGGTATGGGGATTGGAACCAATGACCCCAAAGTAGTATCGTTGCCATCTCTACCACCCCTTGTGGTTAAGCCATGACTTTTTTTTATAGGTAAATGTGGCCTTTGTTGGTAAGGGGATAGGAACCAAGGACCTCAAGGTCCGAATGCCCTTGTCATCCCTCTGTTTCAAACTAAGTGTTGTTTTAGCTAAAAAAAAATTGTTCCAAAATAAGTGTAGCTTTATGTTTTAAATGCATGTTTTGCCTAATTTACCCTTCTCTTTTTTCAAGTCCCAACAATTAATCATATCTTCATTAAATTATTTATCTTCTTTGAATAGTTATCTCTCCTAATTCTTCTTTCCAACTACTGCTAGCACAAAAAGTAAGGGTATCTAAAAAGGGTACATTTATCGACCTACAAAATTTCTTAATATGCTACACTAAAACGATACTTATTTTGAATCGAAGGGAGTAGTCAATACAGACCAGTAAAATATAAGCACACAACCAAAATCCCAAATCAATCAATTCTTCAACATAGGCCAGACCACTGCTTGCAGCCTTTAAACAATCAAAACTACGAATGCTATTTAAAATACAGATGCTAAAATTGAATTCAATCAAATACCCAAATCATTCGTAGTTTAATTCTTCTTTCCAACTGCTGCTAGCACAAAAAGTAAGGGTATCTAATAAGGGTACATTTATCGACCTACAAAATTTCTTAATATGCTACACTAAAACGACACTTATTTTGAATCGAAGGGAGTAGTCAATACACACCAGTAAAATATAAGTACACAACCAAAATCCCAAATCAATCAATTCTTCAACATAGGCCTGACCACTGCTTGCAGCCTTTAAACAATCAAAACTATGAATGCTATTTAAAATACAGATGTTAAAATTGAATTCCATCAAATACCCAGCATAAAAGAAGCAAAATTTTAACAGAACCAATTAAGTAAGAATGTAATCTGGCAAGGTGGTGGGGTTTACTACCCAGTTAAATAGCAAATTTTTACATCAAATCCAGATGCTAAAATTGAAAAACCAGCAAATAGGCAGCATAAAGAAGTAAAATATAACAGACCCAATTCGTTAAAAAAAAGTAATATAGCAAGGTGAAGAGAAGGGTTCATTACCCTCTTTGGCAATTTGAACTCCACCAATGTCGAGGGCTGAAACCACAGTTTGCGTAAGTTTGCGCGGGCGTGGAGAGAAGGCAGTACTGGAAAACGAGGAAAAAGGTGTGAAAATGAAGAAGCTTTTCAGGCCACTCTTGTTATTCTTGTAGATGAAGAGTGAGGATTTTGAGAAGAAAGTCGACTGAGAAAATGCAATAGCCATCGCCAGCAAGCCAACAACAGCAACTCAGCAAGTCGTCGACTCGTCGTCCTCGACAGTCGGTGCGTGACGTGCGTCGTCTACTCGTCTCCCGCGTCCCAGCGTCCGCCCCTGCTCAGTCCTCCCGTCAGCTCCGGTAGACGGCAGTCCGTCCGGCGAGTCGCCGACTCCGGCCTCTCTCAGTCTCTCTCTTTCCCAGACTCCTTCGCCTTCGATCCTTCCTATCTCCTCTCCGTTTTTTGATTTTTTTCGTTCTCTCTCCTCTGTAACGGGGACTACGGGAGCATTAGCCATTTAGCCGCATACCATTAATTTGGAATTTGGATGGGTCACCGGGTAATTCCCATATATTTGCAAGAAGAAAATAAAAATAAGATCAAAATTGATTGCCTTTACGGTTTAACCCTAACGATTTCGATTAGGTCGTAACGGTTTCTATCCCTCATAGGTTCGTTTTAGTTGATTAGCACTATTATTCAATTGAAACTTGCGGTTTCCAATCAATGATTAAACTTGTACGTTTTTTCCTAATTATGAGACCCGCACATTTTTTTTTTTTTGCGTATTATACAGTTTTTTGGCTGATTATACCGGCCCTATATATTATTATGATACTAAACCGTATGAAAAACAGTTTTCGATTTAACCCTAACGGTTTTCGGTTCAGCCCTAACGGTTTCGCTCTAACCAATCAAAAACCTAAAGGTTTCATTTCGAACCTGCGTCCGCCCCTGTCCATCAGCCCTTTTGCACACTAAAATGGTCGACTGATATAGACACATCAATTTCGTACTCCTGGTATGTAATATTGACATGAGATATCAAGACCTGTTAAAAAACTAACGAATGTCAAGTTACAAGGTTAAAAGTACAAAAAGAAAAAAGCAGGATGCGTAAACAGTGAAATGCAAGGGGCCTAAGTGCCAAAAAAAAGACCAAAAAGACCCTCTGGCGCCGCCCATGGCCATACTGGGCGCCGCACCAACCTCCACCATGGGTGGCGCCCAACAGTTTGCTTAACAGCTTGTCTTCGGTACAATCTCTTAAGCGCACGATACAAGCCGATGAAACACAGAAAGATAAATCTTAACCGCGAAGGAAGCCTCACTCTCAATTATAAAGAGAGGTGTCCGGCTTCATGAATTCACACACACCGTTAACACAGTTCACACACTATGCAGTTTGTGAGTTCTCTCGAGAGCGTCGTGAGTTTCCTCCTCTAGCCCCGAAATTCCGTCAAATCTCCCCTAAACACTAAAACCAGTCGGTCAAAATTAAACCTAGCTGCCCTACTAGGATTCCACCTTATTTCTCCGGTCCAAAATTTCCAAGAAAAACAGTTGTCCTGCCCGAATCCAGATACCAAATCAGCAAAAAACAAGCAGTTGCTCTACCCAAATTCTGCCAGCAGCAAGCAAACAACAGGAAAAAAAAACAAGCAGTTGCTGCGCCTGGTTCTCGAGGCCTAAAGGCAACTTTCGGAAGCAGTCACTCTGCCTGAATTCCCGCAAAAAAAAAACTAAAAAAAAAACACCCTCTCCCTCAAGGACAGAGCGAGCGCACCTTAAGTCTGCCAGAAGCTAGTTGGTACGGATAAAACCCTCACGCTTCAAGAGGTATGTCATTTAAAAGTTTTATTATATAAAAGTGTTATTTAGACTAGCAAAATGTAAGCAAAATAAGCAGTTGTGTTGCCCGAAGTTCTATAGAAAATAGCACTAAAAAGAGCCATTATTATGGCCAAAATTTTATAATATATTTGTAACTCCCGAAAGGAGGCTGTGGCAAGTATTGTAATAATATATGTACAGATATATGTATATTTAAATGTTTTATTTCATCTGTTAAATAAAATATAATAAAAGCATATTTTAGCCAAAAAACTATTTTGAGACCGAAAGGGCGAGTTAGGTGTCTAACATTTTCTCACCTCGTAACTTAGCCTCCGAACCTTTTGCAAATTTGGTTATATTTGGTTTGTCTTTGTTTTTCCTTAAAATAAAGATGTCGACTCTGTTTTAATATTTTGAGTCCACAACAAGGTCAGACGTATTCTACGCGTCTAAATGTTTATTTTGAAACCACCCGCACTTTCACCAGCGAGGGATGAAATCGAAAAAGCGGGGCACTCACAGTGGCGACACTCCTGGGGACGTTGTTTTTATTTTAAAGAAAATAAAAACGGAGGGCTAAACTCATTTTCAAAAAAAAAAAAAGGAAAACAAGTTTTCTTTTCTTTTTGGCTAAATATGCTTATTATATTTCTTTAACATTTTAAATATTGCATTTTTATATATCTGTATATATATTTGTGCAAATAACCATAAATTTGCAGCAGCTTCATTTCGAGTACCGTTGCGAATAAAAAAATCAAAAAAAATAAAATAGAATTTCGGGTAGGATAAAAAAAACAAGGGGCTTATTATTGCTTTATTTTTGCTTTGTTTTATTATATCTTCTCTGCTTTATTTATTCCGCACAAAATATGTAAATATTTTTTCATTCTGTTATTTTATTTTGGGAATTAGGAACAATTTGTAATTACTAGGAATAAATAGATTTCTTACTTTTCTTTTTATTTCTTAATCTGAATGGCCGTTATGCTTGCTCGCGCCGTACATTCGAGGACTCAAACTAAATAAGCCGAGAAAATCTACAACGAACAGAAAGACGGACAATATCTGCTTTATTTACTGATTTATATCTGAAAAAAGAAAAAAAATTACTACTTTTTAGATACCGCACACCCGCGAACGCACGTAGAAATATTCTGAATTGCTACCTTACACAATAGTCAGCCTACCCCCTGCATCAGCCAACGTTAATTGCATATAGTTTCTCAGGACACTTCATCGACTGATCGGTTTTTATATCTTTAAATTATTGACCAATCCATATTGCAAAAAAAGCAAAAAATATAAATAAATATACACAGGGGCTGACCAATAATTTTTATGATATTCGACCTAGACCATTTGAATGGTGGATCCCAGAAAGAGTATAGGCCCTTTCGCCTGAGATCAGTCCGATCTTGAGGAGTCGAAAGGCAGGTGGAATACGAAGGTCCTATATTCTGGAGAAAGAATCCATTATTCCAGGAATAGTCCTGAGACTGTCAAAACAAAGCGGGTGATTGTCCGATCAATTGTAGGGAAAATGAATAATAATAAAAAAAAATATTAATAATAAAGGCACACTGTACTCAGAACCCAGAAAGCCTTCAAGTCAACCCCTTCTAATACATTCATCCCATTTTTCCCAGAAACCTGGCCCGAGTTTGGAAAGACAGAGATAGTACCGGTCGTTTGATACGGGATATAGGCACAGGGGTCAGATTAGAGAATATCGGGGTCAGATCAGAAAAGATCAGAATCAATCCAGAGGACACAGATTTGGGCAGAATGACCGCCAAAGATAAACAGACTATGTCAGAAATTAGCAACGGGCAAGAAAAGCTGGGACCAAAAATAAAAACTCCTGGGTATGCCCCACCTCCTGAATTTCAAAACTGGCTAAAAAGGGAATTAGATGCCCATATGGAAAGAGTAACAAGCCAAATAGTTGGTAGTCTTTTGGAAAAATTTGCGGAAACTCTCGTTACTGTCTCTCAAGAAATCAAAAGCCTAATGCCTCCTCCCAATAGTTTCCTCCTTCCAGAAATAAACTTCTCCGACCCAACAGAAGATATCTTCCTTCAACCAAACACCAGCCTTCAGTCAAATATCAACCCCATTTCCCAACACGATATTATCCTAAGTACCTATAACCTCAATCCACCACCTACCCCAGACATCTACCCTGAGTTCACTCACCTAAATGCCTATCACTATAACCAAAAAAGCTACCTCCCTCTTGATCCTTCAAATACATATTCCCAGCAAATGGCCCATGAAACCTTAACTATAATGACATGTGCGCACGAAAAAGAACAACCTCCCTCAAATAAGAACACATGCAATCAGTTCCTGACACAATATTTCACAGACCACAAAGATGTTCAACCTAGCCATTCAACCAAATCCCAACCGAAAACCTCACCCCAATCAAAAGGGAGGAGGGAGATTCAGAGACATTATGATGACATGCCCGCTTCAAGATCCAAGATTTTCCAAACACTATAGGCTCATGGGAAGCTTAAACCAATCATGAATTATACACCACCAAACCCATTACACAGCTCATGGAATCACACCCAGTATTGTGAATACCATCGCTGCAGTGGTCACTCCACCGACAGATGCTACTCACTCAAGAATGTCATCCAAGACCTCATCGACAATGAAATAATCACGGTGGCAGATACAGAGAAAAAAGTTTTGGAGCCCGACCAAGTAAAGAAAGTCTGAAGATCAAGAAGTGTATTTTTGGTCAGAATAAAATGCTGTAAATTCCCTTTCCAAATAAAAAAGCTTGAATGTGATATGCTCTATTAAGAGATAGCTTCATGGGTATGATTGATGGAGGCACTAGCTATGAAGACCTCCCGGCTGATTTCGAGTCCATTGTCGATTACCCCCTGCAGAATTGGTATACCACGACCGGCCCTCTTTTGACGACCGCAAACCTGGTGGACCGTTTCAGATTCCTTTAGCCTTACGGATTGGTCATCTACCGATCCGCTCCCTAAAGTTGAAGACCTCAAACCCCAGGGCCTCAATAATATAACCGACCCTGTAGAGTCTGCTTTTAATAATGAAAATCATGATGTCTTTGTGTATTCCTTAGTTGCACCTACGTTAAAAGATGAATTAATTATCATTAATAATGACTCGTTTAACGAAATGGACCCAAATGATAAAAGTTACTTACTTGAGCTCGCCAAGTCAGTCATGCACCAAGAAAAGCACCGATCAGCATCAGATGAAGACTTGTCAGCTATCAATCTGGAGCTAAACAGTGAAATCAGAGAAGTTAGAATCGGCAGTTACCTGTAAGGGTCTGAAAGGGCAGCACTGATCGACCTCCTCAAAGAATTTGTAGATGTCTTCGCATGGTCCTACAAAGACATGCCTGGGTTGGATCCAGCCATTGTAGAGCACCGAATTCCCATTTATCCCGATGCTAGACCAGTCAAGCAGAAACTTTGCAGAATCAAGCCAAAATGGTCACTGCAAGTAAAAGAAGAAATCACGAAACAGCTGCACGTCAAATTTATCCGGGTAGTTGAGTACCCGATCTAGCTGTCAAACATAGTGACCGTTCTGAAACCTAATGGAAAGGTTCGGATCTGTGTAGACTTCCGCGACCTCAACAAGGCATCGCCTAAAGATGACTTCCCTCTATCTAACATTAACATTGTGGTAGACGCTGTGGCCTCTCATAAAATAAGATCCTTTGTAGACGGCATGCTGGGCTACAATCAAATCAATATGGCAGCAGAAGACCAGGAAAAAACTTCATTCATCACCCCCTGGGGAACTTACTGCTACATGCCATTTGGGTTGAAAAACGTTGGGGTTACATATCAAAGAGTCGCCACCACCCTCTCTTACAAAATGATACACAAAGAAGTCGAAGTATACGTGGACGACATGATTGTACATTCCGACAATACAAATGGTGCCCATATCAAAGACCTCCAAAAATTATTTGATAGGTTAAGAAAGCACCAAATGAAGCTCAACCCGACCAAATGCACATTCAGAGTTACCAAGGGCAAGGTCCTTGGATTCATGGTGACCGAGCAAGGGATCGAAATGAAGCCCGCCAAAGTCAAAGCCATTAAAAACATGCCGCAGCCAAAAACTCCAATAGAAGTCAAGGGCTTCCTGGGTCGATTGCAATACATAAGTCGTTTCATCAGACAACTGACCTCCATGTGTGAACCCCTATTCAAGCTCCTAAAGAAATACAGTGACCGAGTCTGGGATGAAAAATGCCAGCTAGCCTGCGAAAAAATCAAAAACTACCTTACCAACCCACCAGTGCTAGCTTCTCCCCATACACATAAACCTCTCCTCCTATACTTAACCGTCACACAGTAGGGGCTATGCTCGCCCAAGAAAAAGAAAACTCTCCTACATCGAAAATGCCATTTATTTCATAAGTAGAAAGTTATAAGGAAGCAAGCTCAACTACTCAGCCTTAGAGAAAAGTTGCAATGGTCTAGTCTGGACAACACAAAGGCTCAAAACTTATTTGTAAGCTCGATCCATCAAACTCATCTCCAGGATGGACCCTATGAAATACATCTTCGGCAAGCCATCACTTTCCAACCGATTAGCTAAATAGTCGTTTCTGCTCAATGAATATGACATTACATACATCACGCTCAAATCCATCAAAGGCAGCGTGATCGCGGACCATTTAGCTGATCTGCCTCTTGAAACAGAAGATGCATCTGAGCCTAGTTTCCCAGACGACAGTGTCTTGGAAATCACCGATCATGACACCAAATGGCAAATGTTCTTTGATGGAGTAGCCGACAATAGAGGTTTTGGCATAGGAATCCTGCTAATTGATCCAACAGATTCCCACACCCCACTGGCCATAAGATTGGAATTCGAATGCTCAAACAACACTATTGAATATGAGGCCTGCATTGCCGGTCTAGAAGAGGCTCTCCAAAAAGGGGCTAAAGACTTGGAAGTCTACGGTGACTCTGCTTTGATCATAAATCAAGTCGAAGGAAAATGGAAAACCCAGGATCCCCGGCTACAGCTATATAATGCCAGACTTACAGCCCTAGCAAAAGAATTCGATAATATCTCGTTCCATTATCTACCGCGAGATAGAAATCAATTCGCCGATGCTTTAGACACTTTAGCCTCGTTGGTCCAAGTTCCCACAGAAATCAACGTCCAACCATTTATAGTCGGGAAAAGGACCACTCTTGCCTATTGCTTCAGAATCGATGCCACTCCTGAAAAGGATGATGAGGTACCTAGACATTATTAATCTGCTTCAGAAAGGGGTCTATCCATCCAACCTATACAGAAGGAGGAAAATTTCCCTACAAATGTGGGCATCGCAATTTGTGATCAGTGGAGGCAGTTTGTGCATCGATCAGGCCAAAGCAGAGTAAATTATGGACCAGCTACATGGAGGTACTTGTGGGCCACACATGAACGGGCATATGATGTCAAAGAAAATCACCTGATAAGGGTACTATTGGAATACGCTAGAAATCGATTGTATTCGGTGGGTGCGTCACTGTGATAAATGTCAGCGCTTCACAAACCTATAGCACGTTCCCCCGCATATATTATACAACTCCACAGCCCTTTGGCCCTTCTCAACATGGTGAATTGACGTCATAGGTCAAATTCACCCAAAAAGATCAAACGGCCACGAATATGTCTTGGTAGCCGTCGATTACTTCACAAAGTGGGTAAAAGCCTCTTCCTACAAAATAATGAATGCCAGAAAGGTGTCTGACTTTATCAGAACCAACATTATATATAGATACGGAGTACCTTTCAAGATAATTTCTGATAACAGCACACACTTCGAGGGGGAAGTGAACCGACTACTCGATGAATTCAAAATCCAAAGACACAAGTCTTCCCCATACCGACCACAAGCAAATGGTGCCGTTGAAGCAGCTAATAAAACACTAGAAAACATCATCAGAAAAATGGCTGATACAGGAACAGATTGGCCAGAAGACTTGCCACTAGCCCTCTGGGGCTATCGTATTTCAATCCGCACACCCACTGAGGCTACCCCTTATTCTCTAGCTTATGGCACGGAAGCCGTACTGCCCATTGAAATAGAGATCCCATCATTAAGAGTTATGATGGAATCAGACATAGTTGAGATCGACTGGGTCAAACAGCGCTACGAAGAATTAACCCTGTTAGACGAACGACGGTTGCTAGCCCTAGAACATACTCGGGCATATCAAAAAAGAATAGCTCGGGCATTCAACAAAAAAGTCAAAGGTCGTGATATCCAAGTTGGAGATCTGGTACTTCGCGAAAAACCCACTAGCTATATCGATACTAAAGGAAAATGGAAATCTCCTTGGATGGGACCCTACATCGTCAAACAGATCCGGTCAGGAGGTGCGGTGCTCCTCACCAACCAAGATAGGGAAGACCTTGTTCAGCCCTTCAACCTTGGCAAGCTCAAAAGATACTATGCATGAATCGAAAATGTTTGGCAACTGCATCTCTCTCCCACTCGCTAGATTGAAAACCCGAAAGGACAGTCTAGGCAAAAGTTATAGCCAAAAAAAGAAAAAGAGAGACAAAAGAAGAATAAGGGCTCACTAGATTGAAAACCCGAAAGGGCAGACTAGGCAAAAGTTAGAGCAACATAAAAAGAAAAACCAGGGGAAGGAGAGAGGGAAGGCAGTCTCCGACATTCAATCCCCAACATCTGATCTCCAGCAGGCAAAAGTCTCCAACATATTCAGAGAAGAAAACGCGACATCACAAGAGAGACAGCTCGCCGTGGTCTTGACTGACCAAAGAGAAAAACCACGACCGGGCTCATATAATAAATCATCAAAATTATAAAAATTTCCATAAGGTGCAACCTAGGAATAGGTGTCTAAGACATTTCGATTAACATTTATTCATGTACAGGTACCTATATACATACTGCATATATCCCATATCCCCCCCCAACTATCCCCTCTTTTCATGCAGCTCCACCTCGAAACGGTCCATCAGCGTCTACGACGTTCTAGCCGAGACCAAATGCTTCTGTGAAGTGCAGAGGAGGCCCCAACCTTATCGACATGAGAACCTTCAGATGTGTCCTCCTCCTCATCATCAGCATCCCTATTTTCCTGTGTAGCAGCACAGCTTGGTCCAGCACCGTTATCCCTTTGAGCGTTGCTCCGCCTGCCTGATTTGGGCCAGCTTCATCAGACCGCTGGGGGTTACTCCTTCGACTCGCATTGCTCAGCCTCGGAGGCACATTACTGGGTCCCGCCTCGTAAGGATTACGAGTTGTTTGAGCTCTTAGGCCGTGCACTTACCGAAAGTCCTCCTGCAAAACTTGGGGAACCACCAGCCCTGAGCTTTCCAGATCCTCACCGATTTCCATCAATCGAGCATTTATGCCAATGGTCACTCGCCTAGCAGCGATCCTTCTCAGCACATGCCTTATTACCCGAGAATGCTCATCAGCAGCAGCCAATATCCACGCCAAATACTTGTGGGATAACAGCATGTTCTCAGCAAAAGTGTAAGCTGAGGCCCGTAGGGGATAGTCGAGTTCCCACATATCCCGGATGAGACTGCCCACGTCTCTCTTCATCCGTAACCCGAGGACCAGTCCCACCAATCCTGTACTCTCGTCCTCTCGTTCGAGCACGACTCGACCCACCGGCGTCATCGTCATCATCCTCACCCCGACGCCTAACTTGACTCACAACATCATTTCCTCGGTAAGTAAACTCGTCCAGCAGCCACTGGTATAATTTGGTGATGCTGAGAAAGCCCTTCACCACCTTCCGATATGAAGAAACATCGATCTGGATAAGAAGGTGTAAAAAAAGAAAAGGGAAAAGAAAACAGTAAAGGAAAATATGTCAACCTCAAAAAAATAATAAAAAATAATAAAAAATGATGCAAGTATGACAAAACAAAGAAATATACCGCGCGGGTCCGCTCTGTAATCTGAAATCGCTCGGGAACCTCGACATCGGGTAAAACTTCCTCCACAAGTCTTCCATCACGATGATATTGGAAGGTGGAGAAGTCCTTGGCAGGCACGAAAAAGTCCGACTGCGCATCAGGAACCAAACGGAAAGGCCTCAGCCTATCAGAAACGTTTGATGCACGCCTAGTCGCTACTGGAGCAGGATGGAGCACTGTCCTCAGAAATTCCTCGTAAGCCATGATGGGGTAATCCTCACGAGGAACGATATGCCTGGACAGATACTGATACCGGTTTGGCAAGAAATCTTGTACAATCACCCAAGCTGGTGGCGTAGGTGGTGTCACTAGAAGCACCAGATAAAGGAAATGTTGGCGATTAACCCGCTCACCCATATACAAAGAGTCGACTATGATCGACACCATCAAGATCCGGCGGCTGCTCATCTTCAGAGAAATGTCCAGCCAAACCCCTCCAGGGAAATAAGTGCACAGTGCCCAAGCTCGAGCTCGCAATCCGATCCCGCATCATCACTTCAGTCAAATAGCGGCCATCTCGATCCTCCTCTACCCGGTTGGCATTCACGAACTCAGCCATGAATGGTGGCTCATGAATGCGACTGTGCAGTGGGCCAGGCGAAAAAGTGAAGACAGAAAAGGCCCAAACCTGAAAGAAAAAAAAACAAGAGAGGTCAGCCAAAAAAAAAAAGAAGAAAAAATATGTACTGGCAAAAATCAAAAGCTGGAAAAAGAGAAGAGATACCTCCCAAGCAAGAGCAAAACCGTTAAGGATCGGAGAATCATTGCGGCTGGCCCGATCCATAAGCATACTCAACTAAGCTCGCCGCCTCACCATACTCAAGAACACCTGCCTAAATCCGAAGGCATCCCAAGACAGAAACCCATAAAGTGGTGGATGAGTTGGCAAATAAAGACATCCCCCAAAAAGAAAAACAGAAATGCCCTGGCAACGCGAGCTACAGCCTCGTCATCATCATTATCCACTTGCCCGGCATGTTGCTCCAGCCAACTCTTGACGCTGTCGATACGGATTTCATCAACTATTTTATACTCTGGCTCAAAACCCAAAAGGTCCTCGACCACGTCATGCTGATGCCTATGAGTATAATCTGGCTCCAAAGGCCTACCGATGCCAATAAGAATGCCTGTGATTACGAAAAAATCACAAAGGGTCAGAGTAGCTTCGCCCCAGCTAAAGTGGAAAGTGTGGGTGGTGTCCCACCAATAATCCCGCAGAACCTCAAACATAGGCATGTAGCTGTGGAAAGGGTGAAAAGCTCGCAAAAATACTCTAAAGCCGATATATTCCACCAAGAGCTGTGCCTTCAAAGGCATGGAGTTATAGATAACGACAACTTTGTCACAACTGGCCCGAACTCTGGTAAAAGTCCTACGTGCCTAAAAAAACTGCATCTCAGAATCAAAAAAAAAAAAGGGAGGTAAAATTCTTATCCTTTTTATTAAGCCCCTCATGCATGCCATAATACTATGTCATTCTTACTATGCATATCAAATAAATAAATAAATAAATAAATAATATCATGTTGCATTCTGAATAAAATATCTATGTTACATTTTGCATGCATAAAAAGGAAAAAAAAATGTCATGTCCCATTTGCATATTTATGTTGCATTTTTTGCATGCAATAAATAATATATGTTGCATTCTGTATGTAATAATATTTATGTGGCATTTTGCATGTATTCATAAATAAAAGGTGGCATTTGCATATATTGCATTTTAGAAATATATATTCTCATTGCATTTTGCATAATTGAAAATATAATTACAGCATGTGCACATATTCAAAAAAATAATAAATGAAAAAAGAGAAATGTCACATGCATGAATAGATGTTGTATTTTGCATATATCCTAAAAAGCATATCTGTTGCATTCTTGCATACAATATATGTCCGCACCATGTGCATATATCCGAAAAAAATGTATATCTCAAAAAATGCACCATGTGTCTGAATAATATATCGCATGGGCACGCATCATCTAAAAATATTTTTAGCCCAAGCATGCATCATATAGTCAAAATAAATCAATTACATGAAATATGCATCGCAGAATCAAATATTGCCAATTGCTTGAGTATGCATCGCAAAATAAAATAGCACGAATCTCATATTTTTGCTATATTATAATTGCCAAATTGCATCATTCTAGCATAAAAATTGCATGCATAAGCATCGAAATCAAGAATATGTATACTCCAAGAGCCCAAAACAACAAGAAATCCAACAGATCCGAGAAATCAACCAAAAGGGTTTGCGAAAAAAGGAAACTTACAACGGGATTTTGAAGATTTGGGACATGGGTATGCCGATCCCGAAGTATGTTACCCCAGTCATCATCTGAATACCAATATTTGATGACATTTCGGCTCAGAGGAGGAAACTCCCGACATGTTTCACCCGATTCCGGGTGCATGGGTGCTTTTCCTTTTCGAGATCTTTATGAAGAAGCCATCTATCAAGAAAAAAACAATTGATTTGGTGAAAGAAAATCGAGAAAATGCGAAGAAATGAAGAAGAAATCTCAGTCGGTAGAAATGGAGGAAATGAAGCAACGAAGAAGAAGATGAAATGGGTGAAATGAGCTACTGCTCACTCTCTGCGAGCATATGATGAAAAGGGATGGGAAGTTTCACTTCCCCCCTCCAAAGTTCATGCTCATCACTTAAATTTCCAAGTTTGCTGAAATCGCTAAATGGCCCTGAAACCTTAACGGAAAGTTAACAAAGTTAGCTTTGTTAACAAAAAGTGACGGCCATCCACCAAAGATCAAAGAAAACTCATATCCTCAGCAGGTTAGCCGCAAGAAAGGCAGGAAAAGCAGAAATTATATCATTCAAATCCTCGGCAAGATGCCTGCGGTAACAAAGAAAAAAACAGAAAGAAAAAAGCTGCAAAGAAAAAAAATGCAGCAAAGAAAGAAGAACAACAAAAGAAAAAAAAATGCAGCAAAGAAAAAAATGAAAGCAAAGCAAAGAAAGGTAAAGTGTTTACATTTTACCTGTTTCTTGCATTAAATCTGAAAGTTGTTATGGGATTATCTCCTCAAGGGGTGCGAACCCCAGGACGTAGAATAATCAAATTGCATTATATTTGAAAGATGTTGAGGGATTATCTCCTTAAGGGGTGCAAACCCCGGGACGTGGAATAATCAGTTTCATGCATTCTATCTGAAAGTTGTTGTGGGATTATCTCCTCGAGGGGGGTAAACCCCGGGATGTGGAATAATCAAATTTCCTGCTTTCTAGGAGTAGTTGAAGGATTATCTCCTTAAGGGGCGTAACCCCGGGACATGGAATAATCAAGTTTCATGCTTTCTAGGAGTAGTTATAGGATTATCTCTTCAAGGGGCGTAACCCCGGGATGTGGAATAATCAAGTTGCATTATATCTTAAAGTTGTTATAGGATTATCTCCTCAAGAGGCGTAACCCCAGGACGTGGAATAATCAAATTTCCTTCTTTCTAGGAGTAGCTGTAGGATTATCTCATCAAGGGGCGTAACCCCGGGACATGGAATAATCAAATTTCCTGTTTTCTAGGAGTAGCTGTAGGATTATCTCCTCAAGGGGCGTAACCCCGAGACGTGGAATAATCAAATTTCCTGCTTTCTAGGAGTAGATGTAGGATTATCTCATCAAGGGCCGTAACCCCGGGATGTGGAATAATCAGGAATCCCATCCAGTTTTAGTTAGATAATCTCCTCGAGGGGTGCGAACCCAAGGATGTGGAATAATCAGGTATCCCACCCATTTTGAGTTGGATCATATTCTCAAAGAATGTGAACCCCGAGACGTGGAATGATCAGGATCCCATCCATCCCACCCAGTGTTGTTGTTTGTTTGCTTGAGACCGAACTACGTTTGGTCTGATTCCTAAGAAAGGGATACTATGTAGGTAGCCTATTTCGGTAGGTGCGACCATCAGAGCATTTTATTGCATATCTGCTTAAAAACTACGATAACCTGCTATAACCGACTAAATATGTCTAGGGTATGTGAGATTTGAACTGCACCCTAAACTGTTGCATTATTACTGCCACCTATTGCATTATTCCCCATTATAATTTCCACGAAATTCGAGAATCTATTTCTTATCAACGATGTTCGTTCAGTTGGTAAATTTTGGTTTACCCGTAAACTCCATCGTTGAGGGGCTCTGTAGACACCCCAATTTTGTACCCCTAGTATGTAACATTGACATGAGATATGAAGACTTGTTACAAAAGCTAATGAATGTCAAGTTACAAGGTTAAAAGTGCAAAAGAAAAAAAGCATGATATGTAAACAGTGAAATGCAGGGGGCCTTAGTACCAAAAAGAAAAACAAAAAGACCCCCTGGCGCCGCCCATGGCCATACTGGGTGCCGCGCCAATCTCCACCATGGGTGGCGCCCAACAGTCCTTTCTGCACTGTAGTAGTTTACCTTCGGTGCAATCTCTCAAGAGCGTGGTACAAGCCGATGAAGCACATAAAGATAAATCTTAACCGCGAAGGAAGCCTCACTCTCAACTATAAATAGAGGTGCCCGGCTTTAGGAATTCACACACACATACCGTTAACACAGTTCACACACTACGCAGTTTGTGAGTTCTCTCGAGAGCGTCGTAAGATTTCTTCCTTTAGCCCCGAAGCTCCGCCAAATCTCCCCCAAACACTAAAACCAACCGGTCAAACTGAAACCTAGCTGCCCTGCTAGGATTCCACCATATTCCTCAGGTCCAAAATTCCCAAAAAGAGCAGTTTCCCTGCCTAAATCCAGATACCAAATCAGCGAAAAGCAAGCAGTTGCTCTGCCCAAATTCTGCTAGCAGCAAGCAAACAACAGCAAAAAAACCAAAGCAATTGCTCCGCCCGGTTCCCGAGGCCTGAAGGAAACTTTCGGAAGCAGTCACTCTGCCCGAATCCCCGCAACAACAGCATCAAAAAAAGACTCTCTCTCTATGAAGGACAGAGCGGGCGCACCTTAAGCCTTCCAGAAGCTAGTTGGTACGGGATAAAACCACCACGCTTCAAGAGGTAGGTCATTTAAAAGTTTAATTACATCAAAGTGCTATTTAGACTAGCAAAATGTAAGCAAAATAAGCAGTTGTGCTGCCCGAACTTCTATAGAAAATAGCACTAAAAAGAGCCATTAGTATGGCCAAAATTTTATAATATATTTGTAACTCCCGAAAGGAGGCTGTGGCAAGTATTGTAATAATATATGTACAAATATATGTATATTTAAATGCTTTATTTCATCTATTAAATAAATATAATAAAAGCATATTTTAGTCAAAAAACTATTTTGAGACCGAAAGGGCGAGTTGGGTGCCTAACACCTTCTCACCTCGTAACTTAGCCTCCAAACCCTTTGCAAATATGGTTACATTTGGTTTTTCTTTGTTTTTCCTTAAAATAAAGATGACGACTCTGTTTTAATATTTTGAGTCCACAACGAGGCCGGACGTATTCCACGCGCCTAAAGGTTTATTTTGAAACCACTCGCGCTTTCACCAGTGGGGGATAAAATCGAAAAACTGGGGCACTCACAACTGGTTTACCAAGTAGTTTGGATACTGTCACTCAACAAGGTCGGTCGAACCCGAGGCTCGGTGTTTGAGTTAACATATGATGGTGTACTCGGTTAGATTGAACCTAATATACTACGTATCAAAAATGTAACTGTAAGCAATATGTTTTATTTCTTGATATCAAAACAACTTTTAAGAGCTGATTAAATTATTGGGAAAAATACCAAAAAATCCTACTAAAAAATCTCATATCCAAAAAGTCTCAAAAATTATTCTTCTATTTAAATAGTCTCAAAGTTAAAATCTTTATACCAAAAACTCCAAAATTTAACGATTATTCTAACATCGTTAGAGTATGATGTTTTATTTGAATAAAAACTTATTTTTATTTTCAATGATTTTAATGATTCAATATTTTATAGTAAATACTGATAATAAAATAATAATAATAATAATAACAACAACAAAAATAACTTACTATTAATAATAACAATAACATTTAAAAAATATATTAATATTATTATTGTTATTAATAATGTAGTTCTTAATAATAATTAATAATATAATATTATTAGTAATAATAATAATAATAATAATAATAATATTATTATTATTATTATTATTATTATTATTATTATTATTATTATCATTACTATGACTACTAATATTACTTCTTTCACAATTTCATAAAAGTGTAAATGTTAACTTTTTAAATTTTAGTATGAAAAGATTAAGTTTAAATTTTATAGATTGAATAGTTGTTATGAGATCGTTGGGAAATGAATTTCTTAAATAAACTTTTGATATTTAATACTAATAATGTTAATGAATACAATAATATTACTATTATTATAATAATAGTAGTAGTGATAATAGTGATGATAATAATAATAATAATAATAATAATAATAATAATAATAATAATAATAATAATAATAATAATAATAATATTCAGTGCAATTCTTATCATCACTGTCATAAATGAAAAGAAAAATAAAATTTTCATCGAAATAAAGGCTTTTAACATAACGTCGTCTATAGATATTTTAAGTTTTGAAGTTGTTGGTATTAAAGGTTTAACTTTTGGACTTTTTAGATAGAAGAATAATTTTTGGGACATTTTAGATATCAGAATTTTTAGTAGGACTTTTAGTGGTGCTGGTGTCCCATGCTAATCTGTCGAGGAAAAAATATTTTATTTCTCCTATTTATTTATTCCCTCTTTCATTTTTTGCTCAAAAAAATATTGGTGAAAAATACAAAGAAAATATATACAATGTAAAAAATCATTGATTTATAAAAATAAAATAAAGATCATCTCAACCAAAAACTAAAAAGGATCACAAAACTTTTTTTTTTTGGCATATCTACACACACTTACACACCCATTATGCCGGTTGTATTCAACTGAAGTTTAGAGCATCCACACACTGCCATCTACACACTTTTCTCTTCTTACTCATTTAAGAATATATTTTATTATTGTATAATATTCTTACACAAAAAAATTAAATTTAACCCCCCCAAACCGGTCATACACATGTTTTTAGGAAGATTCCTTTTTTTTTCTTCCTATCTAAGAAGAAAAAACTCTCTTCTAGTTGGCCTCATAAGAAGATTACTCCCATTATTGTGATTCTTCTTATCGTTTACTTATAGTCGAGAAGTAGGGGGCATGCCTGCAAACAAAAAAGTTCAGTTATCCTTACAACCATTCAGACGACATTAAACACTTTCATGCGACTGACCGACAGCCTTGCTTGCCGGCCGAGTAAGCTGGGTCATGCCCGGTCAGCAGTCGTCGATACCTAGGTGATATAATGGCAGCAGCTTCGATGTACAAACATCAGACAGGGCCATGCCCGATGATGCGTGTATGGGGGTCTACATCTCTAAAGAGGAAGTTGAAACAAAGATAGCTTATGGTGGGTGCACTCTTAACCAAAGGGAAGCGGATTGGGGGATTAAAACTGGGCTGGAAAGAATAAATAAAAAGGACACGGGCTGGATAGACAAGACATGGAGAAGTTCAAGGGCGGGGGCTAGGCATAATGGACTTGGTTGGGTCCTTAGCACAAAATACACAGGGGTTGTTTCAGGAGGCTTTGTGATAGAGGTACAAGGCTTGCAAGTAAAGGGGGATGGATTAATGGGGGTGATTAAGTGGATTGAACCCAAATGGGTTAGTAAGGGCATTATCACGGAAAAAGTGTGGTTGATTGCTTGGGAGGAAGGCCTGTATATGGACACCAAAAGCTTTGCGTGGACTTTGGAAGGATTACATGGGGACTGGACAAGGGGTGGATGGCTACATAGGTTAATCGGTGTGGCTTATATAACATGGAGTGGCTGAAGGCAGCCCATGCATGGAAGGGAGGCCGTCGAATATCCAAGGGCACAGTTTGGAGGCTGACTAGGCCGACTAGTTAATAGTTTTTTTGGCATCTTTTTTTAAAGTTAATTTAGTTGTTTAATTGTGTAATTATAGCAGTTTGTTTTATCATTATATTCTAGTTAGAATAGGATTTTAATACTTTTCTAGATTAGGATTTATTTTAAGAAACATAGTCAAGTTAGGATATCTTTTCCTCCAAGTTTTGGAATCTTTTTCCTTTTAGAATTAGGTCGAGTTTGTAAGCCTTTTTAAGGCATATTTTTTAATGAAAACGGAGACCAGAATTTTGGTGTGAAAACGCTTTCAAAGAACGAGTTGTTCTTTCCTTCGATTCTTCCTAACAAAGTGAGTGAAGCTTTGTTGTCGAATCAAACGACATTCTTTATAACGGGTGAGTGAAGCTCGTTTGGTGAAGCCGATCTATCATCTTCTACTTCTTTTTTTCTTTTATTTTCGTTTTTGGGACAGCCTATGATCTAAAGGAAAAAGTGGGCTGTTTTAGGGCAGTTTTATTCATACAAAGCGTGGTAGATTGTGTAGTTCTTGGGCAACTTGTTCGTAGCCTTGTTGGCAGATTTTTAGGGTTGTTTTGTTGAGGGTTTTTAGAGTTTTTGGACTGTTTTGGTAGAGTTTTATTCGGCCTAAGGGCTGTCCAAAAGACTGGAACAATTTTGTGGTGTCCAAGTATTTTGACACCGTATCACCCGGCTTGCCGTTCACCGTTAAGAGTAGGGCCATGCCCGCTAGGCAATAACTTAGATGCCTGCAAGACTGTAGGGGCAATGCCCATAAAATAACTACTAATATACGGGCAACAACTCTCGTGTTAGTATGTTATTAATAACCAGGTAATATACAATTAGCAGAGCCGGTAGGCAGCCTCCAAACAGGGCCATGCCCAGTTAATTCGTCGCCAAATAAGTTGGGCCATGCCCGCTTGGCAATTACCCGGATGCTTGCTAAACAATAAGGGTCATGCCCACAAAATAACTACTAATATACGGCCAACAGCTCTCGTGTTAGTATGTTATTAACACCCAGTTGATATACGGTTAACGGAGCCGGTAGGCAGCTTCCGGATAGGGCCATGCCGAGTTAGCTCGTCACCAAGGAAGCTGGGCCATACCCACTTGGAAATTACCTGGATGCCTGCTAAACAGAGCAGTAGGGGCTATACTCGATAAGCCTTCGTAAGTACCGAGCACATTAAAAGATTTTTATTGTTAACTACACTCGCCGCTTAAGTTTATTCGCGACTGAGCTTTATTTTATCCTCCCACTAGAGTTTACTCGCGATCGAGTAAATTATGTGCCTTCTTGTGCTTACGTTCCCCACTCGAGTTTACTCGCGGCTGAGCTCTATATTATCCTCCCGCTCGAGTTTACTACAGTTGAGTAGTACACAGAGCCTACCTGAGCTTACGCTCCCCGCTCGAGTTTACTTGTTGCTGAGCATTATATTGTCCTCCCGCTCGAGTGTTATTCACGGTTGAGTAGTACACAACGTCTACCTGCGCTTACGCTCCCCACTCAAGTTTACTCGTGGCTGAGTATTATATTGTCCTCCCGCCCGAGTGTTACTCGTGGTTGAGTAGTACACAACGCCTACCTGCGCTTACGCTCCTCGCTCGAGTTTACTCGCGACTGAGCATTATATTCTCCTCCCACTCGAGTGTTACTCGCAATTAAGATGTACACAACGCCTACATGCGCTTACGCTCCCCGCTCAAGTTTACTCGCGGCTAAGCATAGAGCTGTCAAAAAGGGCAAACAGGGTGGGTTTGCCCGCGGGCCTGGAAAGCCTGCCACTGAACGAGCCAGGGCGGGAAAGCCCGCAATCTTGACGGTATTGAATCTCCTAGCCCAATCCGCCCCGCGTAGGGCAGCGGACAAAACAGGCAAAGCTTGCAAAAAATGCATTTATTTATTTAATATACAAATTATATAATTTAAATTATATTCCAATATACACATATTAAATATACCATTACACACACGGTGAGCTCAAACAAAACAGAAATGGAGATTGGAGCTCAAGCAGTTAACCTCAAAAATTAAAATGAAGACTCAAAATTCTACATAGCCTAGACTAGAAAGCGTGAGATCTAAGATGAGACTAGAGAGGAAAATGAAGAGACCAAATCGGAGGAGAGAAGAAGACCGAAGACGGCAAAGATACGAAGTCGCTATCGCTGCCCACTGGAGAGTGGAGAGTGAAGAGTAGATACTGGAGTGAGGAGTCACCGAAGTGGACTGGAGAAAGTGTGAAGCCGTGAACTAAAGTGAAGACTAAAGAGAGACTTTGAGAATTTGTATGACTATGAGAGAGAGAGAAGAGAATACGATATGATAAAGAAAGTAAGAGACTGACCTAACCTAACCCTTATGCACGCCAAACTAAAGTCTGGAATGGGCATGGGTCGCTACTCACTGAGTCTAAGTGTTCACTGTCTAGATTCCATAAATAAAATAATGCAACTATGTAAGTCATTCTCCTGAATATGCGGGCTGCTCACCCCCACCCCAACCCGCAAACACCCGCAGCCCGTGCGGGCAAAGCCTGAAAAGCCCGCTTTTAAACGGTTATTGAATACACCAGCCTGTGGGTTCCCGGGACGTGAGCTCGCGCCCCGCGCGCCCTTGGATAGGGGTGTGCGTACGTGTGGATGCGGGACACCGCTGCTCTCATTCCATCCTCCCTTGTTTAGGGGAAAACGAAATTAAAAGTGCGAGAGGAGTGCTGTCTAAAATAGCGCGATGGAATGCGTCTTGGTTGCCTTTAGTTGATTTTTGATCCAATATGGGAACTTTTGGGTTTCCCGCATCAAGTTATCCCTTGTTTAGGGGATACCAGGATATGGGAATGCATCACCCTTTCATTCTCATTCTCCCTTTTTTAGGGGAAAACGGAAAAGTGCTAAAAAGGATGTTGCAACGCCCCCACTATGGATTTTATAAAAATAGTCTTATGACCTATTTCGGATCACTATGGGAGCTTTGGGTTTCCCGCATCAAGTTATCTCTTGTTTAGGGGATACCAGGAAATGGAAATACATCACTCTTTCATTCACATTCTCCCTTTTTTTAGGGGAAAACAGAAAAGTGCAAGAAATGATTGTTGCGAGGCCCCACTGGATCCAAAATGTTTCAGAGTCGCCATCTTTATTTTAAGGCAAAAATAAAGCAAAACCAAAAAAAAAAAAAAAACCCAGAGATTGTAAAACGGGTTCGGAGGCTAAGTTACGAGTTGGGAAGGTGCTAGGCACCCAACTCGCCCTTTTGGTCTCAAAAATCGTTTTTGGCTAAAGCATGCTTATTGTTATATTTATTTAGCAAATAAACAAAGCATTAAAAGACAAGGAAATAAAAACAAATACATCCACGACTACATTATTTACGGACTTGCAGCCGTTTCCTTACAATAATTACAAATATATTTAAAAATATTTAGTCATTATAACGACTCTTTTACATAATATCTTCTAACCAAATCTGAGTAGCACAACAGCTTATAATTGTTACATTGGGCCGGATTTTAAACAACAACTTTATAAATAAAACGCCCTTAAAGGCTATTACCTTTTAGAGCAGAGTGTGCTCGCTCTGTCCTTCAGGGAGAGGGAGTCTTTTTTGTTGTTGTTGTGATTTGGGCAGAATGACTGCTTATTTGTGGTGGTTTTGGCTCGCTCACTCGGGCAGAATGACAACTTATTTGTAGTGGTTTTGGCATTTTAAATCGGGCAAAACAACTGCTCTTTCCACGATTTTTGGATCGGGGAAGTAGGGTGGAAACCTAGCTGGGAGGTTAAGGCTCACTCTAATCGGTGGGTTTTAAGTTTGGAGGAGTTTTGGCAGGGTTTTGAGGCTTTGGATAGATAACTCACTATCTCATTTTGCTCTCTATTCTTTCAGCGTAACGAGAACGCGGAAAGCTTTGCGGAAGAAAAGGTGTGTTGAAGGTCGACCCCGAAGGCTCTATTTATAGCCCGGGATGAGGATTCATCGGGGGATTAAAATTCCTTCTTCTGTGCTTCAGTTCATTGTACAGTCCGCGGAAGATATTGCACTTTACGGCAAATTGTGGCAGTTCTGTAGCAAACTGGAGAGCATTGTAGCTCACTTTGGGCGCCACCCATGATGAAACTGGGCGCCACTCCCACTTTGAGTGTGGGTGGCGCTAGCTTTGCCTTTGTTCTTTCATTTTTGACATTTTAACCCATGCATTTCACTGTTTTACGCATCCTGCTTTGTGTTTTTTCATATTCCTCTTTTTTTTTTTTTTTGTGTTTTTCAATACTCCTCCTTTTTTTTTTTTTCAATATTTCTCTTTTTTTGTGTTTTTTTAAAAAAACAAAACTTCTTTAAAAAAAAACAACAAAACTTTTTGAGAAAGACTTTCCTTTTATTTATTTTTTTTTGGAAAAACAAAACTCTTTTGAAAAAGACTTTTCTTTTATTATTATTATTTTATTGAAGGCAGGATATGAATACTTTACCTTTCTTAGCTTTTCGCACTTCGGCCGCTGCTGCTGATTCAGCTGATTTTGATATTTCTGCAATCTTTATTTCTTCGAGCTGGGGATCTTTTTTCCTTTCATCTTTTTCTCTTTCTTTTTTTTTCTTTTCTTCTTTCTTCTTCTTATATTCTCTTTTTTTTTCTTTTTTTTATTTTCTTATTTTCTTTTTCTTTCTTCTTTTCTTTTTTCTTGTTTCTCTTCTTTTTTTTTTTTTGAAAAATTCAAAATTCTTATCTTTGCCGTCGATTTTTTTTTGTTTTGCTTTTCTGCTTATCTGGCAGCGGATCTGCTGAGGATATGACTTTTCCTTATTCTTGGATGGATGGCCGCTGAATATGATTAACAAAATTACTTTTGTTAACTTTCTGTTAAGTCTTAGGGCCACTTTGCAACTTTGAAATTTCGAGAACTTGAGTGCTGAACTTGGGTTGTTTGGAGGGGGAAAAGTGGAAATTCCACTTTTCCTCATTTTTTTCATTACGGGATGAAGGCAGAAGCCTTCATTTCCTCTCCTTTAGTTGTTCAGCTTCATTGCCGACGGAGAAACGAGTTTTTCCATTTTCTTCATTTCTTCTCCTTTTTTAAATTTTCTTCCGCCAAATTGTTTGTTTTTCGACATAGATGGCTTCCTCCTTGAGATCTATGAAAGGAAAAGTGCCAATGCACCCGGATTCGGGTGAAGAGAGGAATGAACTTCCTCCTTTGACCCAAAATCATATTGATTATTTTTATTCAAAGGATGACTGGGGTAATTTGGTGCGAGATTGGCATAAACACATTTCAAATCTTCAGAATCCCGATGTAAGTATATTCTTTCATCAACCCATTCGACTAATTTCTTCAGATCTGTTCAATTCCTTTATTGCTTGGGATTTATGGAGTATATATATGCTTCTTATAATGCTTACATATGCGATTTATGAGCTAAAATGATGCAATCTTGGTAATGATGCATGAAATTTACGCAATTTATTTTTGCGATGCATAATTGAACTAGTGGTCACTATTTGACTATACTATGCATGATTTATATAGTTAATGCAAATGGAGCTATATGATGCATGTTTTAGACTAAAATGTATTTTTACATGCGATATGTTCACGAAACGTACTTTTCGGAATACAATTCAAATTTTTCTTAACACATTTTTCGGATCAATATAGGATAAAACATATATATTTTATACCCTAAAATTTATTTTTCATGCATGATTATGCTACAGGGATATAATAAATACCATGAGAATATTTATTTTCATGATTGGTGACATTTTATTCTTTTTTTGGTGCACCCTTAATGCAGCTTATTGGATAATAAATGCAAATGACGGATGCATGTACTACTTTATTTGATGCAAATGTGATGTAGAAAATTATAGGATGCCAACTAACATGATGCATGGGCATTCTTTATTCTATATGCAATAATGCAAAATGTAGTACATATCTTTAAAATGCAAAATACACTTTTATGATGCCTAGAATGCAAAAAACGTCTATTTAGATGCAAAACAACACATAATCTTTTTTCTTTCTTTTTTTCTTTTTTACGCCTAAAACATGTACAAACATTTATTATATAATGCAATATAATCTTATATGATGCAAAAATATTTAAAAAATGCAGACTCAAACACACGCATAAAATAAAGTTATACCGATATCTAATGGGTAATGGCACGTTGTATCTCAGAAACGGATTTTAAAGGAATATAGGAAAAGGCAGTCGCCTCCTCCTGTTCTCGGCCATATAATTGCTGCAGGGCTACACTTGGCAAAAGGCTATTCTCATAGCCCCTGCTTTTTTCTCCGCAATCAGACAGGGCAGCAGTGAATGGTCGGAACCCAAGTCGTCTGACTGTTTCAGGACAATGGCAGTGCGGAAAATCAATAGGATAAGGACACCTCTGGTGCTTCTCATTCTGATGAGACTGAGCCCTTTCTGTGTCTCGCAGAAGAAGTATATGAGCCCGGCTGGACGGACGCCGCAGGTACTGATGGACCACCCTGGGGCTTAAGCTGCAAAAGAGGGGATAATTTCTGGGAAAACAAGGGGGATATAGGCAATAGATAGATATGTACATGCAATTAATGTATAACCTAAATTTCTTTATTATTATTCCTAAGTTGCACCTTAGGACCTAAAAATTTCATATTTCAGTATTTTATTGCGAGCTTTATGTCGTGGTTTTTCTCTTTCCTGTCAGTCGAGCATCTTGTATGCTGAAGACCGGAGGTGGAACGCCGAGGACTCAAATAGTGCCTTCTCTCTCCTTTTTCTCCTGATATATATATTTTTTATGCTCTCATTTTTTCCTAGGCCGCCCTTTCGGGTTTTCAACCTAGCGAGCCCTTATTCCTTCTTTTATTGTTTTTTTTTTATTTTTTTATTTTTATGCTCTAACTTTTGCCTAGGTCGCCCTTTCGGGTTTTCAGCCTAGCGAGCTGGAGAGGGAGGCATCTGCTGGATAGAATAGCTCAAGCATAATATCTTTTGAGTTTGTCGAGGTTGAAGGGCTGAACAAGGTCTTCTCCTTCTTGGTTTGTGAGAAGTACGGCACCTCCTGACCGGATCTCCTTGACAATATATGGTCCCATCCATGGAGACTTCCATTTTCCCCTAGTATCGACATAACTAGGGGTTTTTCTCGAAGCACGAGATCTCCGACTTGGATGTCGCGACCTTTGACTTTTTTATTGAAGGCCCGGGCTATGCGCCTTTGATACGCCCGGGTATGCTCTAGGGCTAGTAGGCGTCGCTCGTCGATTAGGACTAATTATTCGAATCGCCATTTGACCCAGTCAATTTCTGCTACGTCAGATTCCATCTCCATGCCATATGCTAGAGAATAGGGGGTAGCCCCAGTGGGTGTGCGGACTGAGGTGCGATAGCCCCAGAGGGCTAGCGGCAATTTTTCTGGCCAGTCTCTTCCTGTGTCAGCCATTTTCCTGATGATATTTTCAAGCGTTTTGTTGGCTGCTTCAACGCCACCATTGGCTTGCGGCCGGTAGGGGGAGGATTTATGCCTTTGGATTTTGAATTCGTCAAGTAGACGATTCACGTCCCCTTCAAAATGTGAGCCGTTGTCTGAGATTATCTCGAAGGGTACCACGTAGCGATATATGATGTTGGCCCGGATGAACTCGGACACCTTTCGAGTATTTAGGATTTTATAGGAAGAAGTTTCCACCCATTTTGTAAAGTAATCGACGGCTACTAAGACATACTCATGGCCATTGGATCCCTTTGGGTGAATTTGACCTATGACGTCGATTGCCCAAGTTAAGAAGGGCCAGGGGGCTGTGGAGTTATATAAGACATGTGGGGGCACATGTTGCAGATTAGCAAAGCGTTGGCATTTGTCGCAATGTCGCACCCACCAAATACAATCGATTTCAAGCGTACTCCAATAGTATCCCTGTCGGATAATTTTCTTGGATAACATATGGCCATTCATGTGGGGCCCGCAGGTACCACCATGTAGCTGATCCATGATTTGCTCAGCTTTGGCCTGATCGACACATAATAAGTTGAGGCCTTGATAGTGCCTCTTATACAGGCTGCCACCGCTGAGTACAAATTGTGAGGCCCACCTTCGCAGGGAGACTCTTCCTCTTTTATCTAGGCCGGGAGGATAGATATCTTTCTGAAGCAGATTTAGGATATCAACGTACCAGGGCTCGTGATCTGCTTCAGGGGCTGCATTAATTTTGAAGCAATATGCCGATGTGACCTTTTTCCCGACTACGAATGGTTGAACATTAGTTTCTGCGAGAATTTGGACTAGTGATGCCAGAGTAGCTAAGGCATCGGCGAATTGATTCCTATCTCGTGGCAGATAATGGAACGAGATAGAGTCAAATCGGGCGGCAAGCGCTGTTAGCTTGGCATGATAGAGCTGCAGCCGGGGATCTTGGGTTTTCCATCTCTCTTCGACCTGATTTATTATCAGGGCAGAGTCTCCATTGACTTTGAGATCTTTGGCTCCCCTTTGGAGAGCTTCTTCTAAGCCAGCAATACAGGCTTCATATTCCGTCGTATTATTTGAGCATTCGAATTCCAGCCTTATGGCTAGTGGAGTATGAGAATCGGCTGGGTCGATGAGCAAGATTCCTATGCCAAAGCCTCTTTTGTTTGTAGCTCCGTCAAAGAACATCTACTAGCTGGTGTCGTGGTCAGTGATTTCTGGGACACCTTCGTCTGGGAAGCCAGGCTCAGTTGCATCTTCGGCCTTCAAGGGTAGATCGACTAAGTGGTTTGCAATCACGTTTCCTTTGATAGATTTGAGTGTGACATAAGTTATGTCAAATTCGTTGAGAAGAAAGGACCACTTGGCCAGTCGACTGGACAGTGATGGCTTGCCAAAGATGTACTTGATAGGGTCCATTCTGGATATGAGTATGATGGACCGTCCTTGGAGATAGGTCTTGAGCCTTTGTGTGGCCCAGACTAGGCCAGTGTAGCTTTTCTCTAGCGCTGAATAGCTTAGCTCGCTTCCTTGTAGCTTCCTACTTATGAAGTATATATCATTTTCAATATAGGAATTTTCTTTCTCTTGGGTGAGGATAGCCCCTACTGACGTGTCTGTGACGGTTAAATATATGAGGAAAGGTTTATGTATATGGGGTGGAGCTAGCACAGAGGGATCGGTAAGATAGACTTTTATTTTTTCAAAGGCTAGCTGGCACTTCTCGTCCCAGACTTGGTCAGTATTTTTTTTAGGAGTTTGAAGAGGGGCTCACATGTGGTTGTCAGCTGCCGGATGAAGCGGCTGATATATTGCAATCGGCCTAGGAAGCCTTTGACTTCGGTTGGGGTTTTTGGCCGCGACATCTCTAGGATGGCTTTTATCTTTGCTGGCTCAATCTCGATGCCCTGCTCGGTTACTAAGAATCTCAGGACCTTGCCTTTGGTAACCCCAAATATGCATTTTGTGGGGTTAAGCTTCATTTGGTGCTTCCTTAACCTTTCGAAGAATTTTCGAAGGTTTTTTATATGGGCACCGTTGGCGTCGTTGGAGTGCACGATCATGTCATCAACATAGACCTCTATTTCTTTATGGATCATGTCGTGGAAGTGGGTGGTGGCAGCCCTCTGATAAGTAGCACCGACATTTTTCAGCCCAAATGGCATGACAGTATAGCAATAAGTTCCCCAGGGAGTAGTAAATGAGGTCTTCTCCTGGTCTTCTGCTGCCATTTTAATTTGATTATATCCCAGCATGCCGTCGATGAAGGATCGGACTTTGTGGGCAGCGACGACGTCTACCACAATATCAATATTGGGTAGCGGGAAGTCATCTTTGGGCGATACCTTGTTGAGGTCACGAAAATCTACACAGATTTGGACTTTCCCGTTGGGCTTGGGAACGGTCACTATATTGGACAACCAAATCGGGTATTCAACTACCCGAATGAAATTGACGCGTAGCTGCTTCATGATTTCTTCTTTTCACTTGTAGTGACCATTCCGACTTGATCCGGCGGAGCTTCTGCTTAACTGGCCGAGCATCCGGATATATGGGGATCCGGTGTTCGACTATGGCTGGGTCTAGCCCCGGCATATCTTCATAGGACCAGGCAAATATGTCCACGAACTCTTTGAGGAGATCGATGAGTGCTACCCTTTCAGTGCCTGCAGGTAGCTACCGATTTTGATTTCTTTTACTTCATTGTCCAGCCCCAGATTGATAGTGGACAAGTCTTCAGTTGATGCTGATGAATGATTCTGTTCCTGGTTCTCGACTGACTTTACAAGCTCAAGCAAATAATTTTTATCTTTTGGGTCGATTTCATTAAATGACTCATTATCATAATAATTATTATTTAATGCGTCTTTCAATGTAGGTGCAACTAAGGAATGAGCAAAGACATTTAGATTATTATTAAAAGCAAACTGTACAGAGTTTATTACATTATTGAGGACCTGGGGTTTGAGATCCTCAACTTTAGGGAGTGGATCGGTAGATGACCAATCCGTAAAGCTAGGGGAAGGAATAGGGATACTATATCCAAAGCGGTCCACCAGATCTGCGGGCGTCAAAAGCGGGTCGGTCGTGGTATACCAGTTCTGCAGAGGCTTATCAGTAATAAGCTCAAACTCAATAGGGAGCTCCTTATAATCAGTGCCTCTGCCTACCATACCCAGGAAGCTGTCTCCTAAACTTTTATTAGAAACTTCTTGGTTTAGAATTTTGAGCATCATGTTTTTCAAATTTTCGACGTCAGCCTCCATTTTGGTGGGCGGGGGAGTTGGGTTTTGGTATATGCTAGTAGGATTAGGGAAGGTCGGATAAATTTCTGGCTGTGGTACTGGGTAAGGATTTCGGGCAGGATAGGGATTTTGGGTAGGATAGGGATTTTGGACAGGATAGAGATATTGGATAGGATAAGGATTTTGGGTAGGATATGGATATTGGATTGGATAGGGACATTGGATAGGATAATGATTTTGGGTAGGATAAGGATATTGGGTAGGATAGAGATATTGGATTTGATAAGGATTTTGGATAGGATAGGGATTTTGGGCTGGATAGGGATTTTGGGCTGGATATGGATTTGGGGTAGTGGTAATATTTGGCGGGTTAGTGTTTGGTTGGGAAATTGGATTTGGAGGAACATGGGAGGTTGATGCTTCTTGAGGGACTGCAGGGGAGGAGATTACATCATCATTAGATGTTAAATTTTGCACCAGATTAGCCATTTGGCTCATTATACGGTCAGCCTGTGCCTCCAAATTTTGGTCTAGCCATTGCCGCATTGTCGGAGTCGGAGTGTACCATGGAGCCCCTGTATTGGTACCCATGGCAGATTGCTTACTTTCTGCTGCCATACTGCTCGGATCTGTACCCTCTATACTAATTTTGCCCTTGTGCAGTCGTCGATACCCTCGTTCGATTTACGCGCTTATTTCCCGTATCAACCGGCCAAGTACTATCTCTGCCTTTCCAAATTCGGGCCAGGTTTCTGAGGAAAATGGGTTTTGAGGTATCAGAAGGCTGACTGAAGGCTTTCTGGGCTTGGAGTACAACGTGCCTTTATTAGTATATTATTTTATTATTATTTATTTTCCCTATAATTGACCGGATAAACACCTGCTTTATTTTGACGGTCTCAGGACTTTTCGTGGAACAGTGGATTCTTTCTCCAGAGTATAGGACCAACGTATTCCACCTGCCTTTCGACTCCCCAAGATTGGATTGAACTCAGGCGAAGGGCTTATACTCTTTTCAGGATCCACTATTCGAAATGGTCTAGGTCGAGCATCAAAGAATAATAAATCAGCCCCTGCGTATTTATTATTTTTTTTCTTGCGCATCTTATTATTTATTATGTTTTTATCATCATTATATTCTTTTTTTGACTATATATATATATATATATATATATATATATATATATATATATATATATATTTTTTTTTTGACTTCTTTTTTTTATCATTTTTTTTACAGAGGCTGGCCCACGATTCAAAGATGCAAAAATCGGTCAGTCTTTGAAGTGTCATGAGAATATATATGCATTCTAACGTTGGCTTATGCAGGGGGTAGGCTAGTCATGGTGTAGGGTAGCAGTTCGGAATATACCTATATGCGTGCACGTGTGTGCGGTATCTAAAAAGCAGTAAAATCTTTATTTTTTTTCAGATATATAAGCAGAAAATAAAACAGATATGGCATGTCTTGCTGTTATGCGTGGATTTTCTCGGCCTTTTAGTTTGAGCACGAGCAAGCAAACACATCACATTAAGAAATAGAAAGAAAAACGGGGAATCTATCTATTCCTATTAATTACAAATATTGCCCTATGTTCTCAAAATAAAATGACAGAATGAATGCAAATATATACAAATTGAACGGAATAATAAAAAGGAATAATAAACAGAAAGAAATAATAATACAGAGCCGAAAATAAAGCAATATTAAAAATAAAGCCCTGTAGACACTCCAATTTCGTACCCCTGGTATGTGACTGACATAAAATATCAAGAACTGTTAAAACTTAACAAATGTCAAGTTACAGGAGTCAAAAATGCGAAAGGAAAAACAGGATGCGCGAAACAATGAACTGCACGGGGGAAAGTGCACAAAATGAAACTTGAAAAAGCTGCTTGGTGCCGCACCAAGGGTCTCCTTGGTGCCGCACCAAGGGTCTCCTTGGTGGCACCAAGCCTTCTACTGTTGCGTCTCTCAAATGGAAATGGTACAACTCTTGAAGCTCACGGTACAAGTCGTTGAAGCTGCTGAACAAACCCAAGAATGACCGACAAGTCCTTGCCTTCCACTATAAATAGAAGCCTTCGGCTTCTCATTTCAGTTGCTCATTTCCTCCGCTATTTTAATCGCAGCGAAGCTCTGTTGTTATTCTGCCGATACTATTAGTACGAGAGGTGCGAGATAGGTGAGTGGAAGCCCCTAGAATCTCCAAACCCCGTCCAAACTCCGCCAAAACAAAAACCCATAGGTTATAAGTGATCCCTAGCCTAGTTGTTAGGTATCCACCTCATTTCCTCGGCCCAAAAAATCCCAAAGTAAGCCGTTACTCTGCCCGAGTAACGAGCTGAAAATTCAAAAAACTAAGCTATGGTTCCGCCCAACCAAAAAGGCCAAAACCTACCCAAATAAGTTGTCACTGCCTCAGAGTTGACAAGCTCAAACTCTCGAAATAGCGGTCATTACGCCCAAATCAAAACAACAACCACACAACAAACAACAAAAGACTCCCTCTCCCTGAAGGACAGAGCGAGCACACCGCCGCTCTAAAAGGTAAAACCTTTAAGGGCGCTATTTATTGTATTTATTTACTTTTTTTCTTTTTATTATTTTTAAAAGTTGTTATTTAAATCCGGCACAATGTAGCCGATATAAGCCGTTGTGCTGCCCGGATTAGAATAGGAAATATTATGTAAAAGAGCCGTTATAATGGCCAAATATTCTTAAATATGTCATGAATTATTGTAAGGAAATGGCTGCGAGTCCAGTAAATAATGTAGCCATGGATGTATTTGTTTTAATTTCTGTCTTTTAATCTGTGTTTATTTGCTAAATAAATATAACAATAAGCATACTTCGCCAAAAACCATTTTTGAGACCGAAAGGGCGAGTTGGGTGCCTAGCACCTTCCCAACTCGTAACTTAGCCTCCGAACCCGTTTTCTTTTTCTCTGGTTTATTTTTCTTTTCTTTGGTTTTGCTTTATTTGCCTTAAAATAAAGATGGCGACTCTTAAAACTTTCAGATCCAGTGGGGCCTTGCAACACTCCTTCTTTGCACTTTCCCGTTCTCCCTTAAAAAAGGGAGAAATGAGAATGGAAGGGTGATGTATTCCCATATCCTGGTATCCCCTAAACAAGGGATAACTTGATGCGGGAAACCCAAAGCTCCCATAGTGATCTGAATGGGCCATAAAGCTATTTTAATAAAATCCATAGTGGGGGCGTCGCAATATCCTTTTTTGCACTTTTCTGTTTTCCCCTAAAAAAGGGAAAATTGGAATGAAAGGGTAATGCATTCCCATATCCTGGTATCCCCTAAAAAAGAGATAACTTGATACGGGAAACCATTAGTTCCCATATTGGATACAAAATCCACTCAAGGCAACCGAGACACATTCAAACGTGCTAACATAGACAGCACTCCTCTTACACTTTTGATTTCATCTTCCCTAAACAAGGGAGGGTGGAACGAGCAGTGGTGTCCGCAGATCCGCACGCACGTGCACCCCATCGAGGCGCGGGCGCTGAGTCGCACCTCGGGAACCTCACAAGCCCGGCCCTTTTATTGTCTTTGTCAGGAATTTTATTGCAAACATATATATAATATGTATATATATATATATATATATATATATATATATATATATATATATATATATATATATATATATATATATATATATATATATACACATTTTTTTTGAAAACTCTTTTTTTTTTGAATTTGTTTTTACTTTTTTTTTTTAAAGTGAATATTTTTAAATATACCTGTAACAGTTATCGGAACGAAACAACTGCAAGATGGATGATCATATCCACAAATATAAACACGGATGTATAGGAACGCAATATTCAAATGCATAAATTAATATAACAAGCATACTTTAGCCATAAACAAATAAAAACAAAAAAGTTTTTTTTTTATGAGTCTAGCCCTCCATTTTATTTAAAATAAAACGATCTCCCCAGTAGAGTCGCCACTATGGGTTCCTAGGACGTGCGCCCGCACCCCACGCGTCCTTGGATAGGGGTGCGCGTACGTGCGAATGCGGGACACCACTGCTCTCATTTTATCCTCCCTTGTTTAGGGGAAAACGAAATTAAAAGTGCGAGAGGAGTGCTGTCTAAAATAGCGCGTTGGAATGCGTCTCGGTTGCCTTTAGTGGATTTTTGATGCAATATGAGAACTTTTGGGTTTCCCGCATCAAGTTATCTCTTGTTTAGGGGATACCAGGATATGAGAATGCATCACCCTTTCATTCTCATTCTCCTTTTTTTAGGGGAAAACAGAAAAGTGCAAAAAAGGATGTTGCGACGCCCCCACTATAGATTTTATAAAAATAGCCTTATGGCTTATTTCGGATCACTATGGGAGCTTTGGGTTTCCCGTATCATGTTATCCCTTGTTTAGGGGATACCAGGATATGAGAATACATCACTCTTTCATTCTCATTCTCCCATTTTTAGGGGAAAACAGAAAAGTGCAAGAAAGGAGTGTTGGGAGGCCCCACTGGATCCAAAATGTTTCAGAGTCGCCATCTTTATTTTAAGGCAAAAATAAAGCAAAACCAAAAAAAAAAAAAAAAAAACCAGACATTGTAAAACGGGTTCGGAGGCTAAGTTACGAGTTGGGAAGGTGCTAGGCTCCCAACTCGCCCTTTCGGTCTCGAAAATGGTTTTTGGCTAAATCATGCTTATTGTTATATTTATTTAGCAAATAAACAAAGCATTAAAAGACAGGGAAATAAAAACAAATACATCTGTGGCTACATTATTTACGGACTTGCAGCCGTTTCCTTACAATAATTACAAATATATTTAAAAATATTTAGCCATTATAACGGCTCTTTTACATAATATCTTCTAACCAAATCCGGGTAGCACAACAGTTTATAATTGCTACATTCGGCCGGATTTTAAATAACAACTTTATAAATAAAACACCCTTAAAGGCTATTACATTTTAGAGCGGAGTGTGTTCGCTCTGTCCTTCAGGGATATGGAGTCTTTTTTGTTGTTGTTGTTGTGATTTGGGCAGAATGACTGCTTATTTATGATGGTTTTGGCTCGCTCACTTGGGCAGAATGACGGCTTATTTGTGGTGTTTTTGGCTCGCTCACTCGGGCAGAATGACGGCTTATTTGTAGTGGTTTTGGCCTTTTAAATCGGGCAAGAACAACTGCTCTTTCCACAATTTTTGGACCGGGGAAGTAGGGTGGAAACCTAGCTGGAGGGCTAAGGCTCACTCTAATCGGTGGGTTTTAAGTTTGGAGGAGTTTTGGCAGGGTTTTGAGGCTTTGGATAGATCACTCACTAACTCAGTTCGCTTTCTATTCTTTCAGCGTAATGAGAATGCGGAAAGCTTTGCGGAAGAAAAGGTGTGTTGAAGGTCGACCCCGAAGGCTCTATTTATAGCCTGGGATGAGGATTCATCGGGGATTAAAATTCCTTCTTCCGTGCTTCAGATCATTGTACAGTCCGCGGAAGATATTGCACTTTACGGCAAATTGTAGCAGTTCTGTAGCAAACTGGAGAGCACTGTAGCTCACTTTGGGCGCCACCCATGATGAAACTGGGCGCCACTCCCACTTTGAGTGTGGGTGGCGCCAGCTTTGCCTTTGTTCTTTCATTTTTGACATTTTAACCCCTGCATTTCACTGTTTTGCGCATCCTGCTTTGTCCTTTTGCATTTTCAACCCTGTAACTTGACATTTGTTAATGTTTTAACAGGTCTTTATATTTCATGTCATCTTACATACCAGGGGTACGAAATTGGGGTGTCTACACAGCCCAACCCGCCCCTAATAGGTGGCGGGGCGGGCATGCCCGCGGGCTTTTGCCCTATTTGACAGCCTAGCTGAGCATTATATTATCCTGCCGCTCGAGTGTTACTTATGGTTCAGTAGTACACAACGTCTACCTGCGCTTACGCTCCTCGCTCGAGTTTACTCGTGAATGAGCTTTATATTGTCCTCATGCTTGAGTGTTACTTGCGGTTGAGTAGTACTCGAGCCTACCTGCGCCTACGCTCCTCGCTCGAGTTTACTCGCTGCTGAACTTTATATTGTCCTCCCGCTCGAGTGTTGCTCGCGGTTGAGTAGTACATCGCGTCTACCTGCGCTTACACTCCCCGCTCGAGTTTACTCGCGGCTGAGCTTTATATCGTCCCCTTGCTAAAGTGTTACTTGCAGTTGAGTAGTACCCTGCGCCTACCTGCGCTTATGCTCCTCGTTTGAGTTTACACGCGACTGAGCTTTATTATATCTTCCCGCTCGAGTGTTACTCACGGTTGAGTGGTACACCACACTTACATGCGCTTACGCTCTCCGCTCGAGTGGTATTCGCGGTTGAATAGTACATCGCGCCTACCTACGCTTATGCTCCCCGCTCGAGTTTACTCATGGCTGAGCCATATATTATCCTCCATCTCGAGTGTACTCGTGGTTGAGCCATATATTATCCTCCGGCTTAAGTTTACTCGCGGTCGAGTAGATTACACGTCTTCCCACGCTTATGCTCCCTGCTCGAGTTTACTCACGGCTGAGCTTTATATTGCTCTTATGCGCTTACGCTCCCCGTTTGGGCATCCCACGACTGAGCTTTTCGTTTCTTGAAGACCCTCAATTCAGTGAGGTTACTGGATTGCTTGAAGACCCTCACCATGGTGAGGCTGCTGGATTTTTCGAAGACCCTCACCATGGTGAGGTTGCTAGATTTCTCGAAGACCCTCACTACGGTGAGGCTACTGGATTTCTCGAAGACCCTCACCACGGTGAGGCTGCTGGATTTTTGAAGACCCTCACCATAGTGAGGCTGCTGGATTTCTTGAAGACCTTCACCACGTTGATGTTGTTGTATTCCTCGAAGACCCTCACCATGTTGAGGTTGTTGGCTTTCTTGAAGACCCTTATTATGTTGAGGTACATTATCCTCCCACTCGAGCGTCTCGCGGTTGAGTAGATTATCCTCCCGCTCGAGCATATAGGGGTTGAGTAGAGTACCTCCCGTTCAAGCATCTCGCGGTTGAGCTTTACATTATCCTCTCGCTCGAGCATCTCGCGGTCGAGCTTTATTTTATCCTTTCACTTGTGTATCTCGCGGTTGAGTAGGTGTCTTTTTTGTTAGAAAATTATACCCCTTACCCTTGAGATAAATCCTAAGGAACAAGGACTAGGGGGCTACTGAAGTGCCTATATTTAATCTGCCTCAAAAGGCATTTGGGTCCTCCTTAAGCAAGGGGGCTCTCTACTACACATGTCCTACTATACTATACATGTCTACTTAACTCTTCGGACCGGGCCCATGTGTGACAAGACAACACTAACCTCTCAGGTATAAATCAACCCTACTAGCTCATATTATGAGATCTCTCTTCGAAAGTTTTCATTCCACACATGGCGTCCACGCGCCCTCCTGTTTTATACACTGGACTGATAAACATACTGGAGGGTTTTTGGCAAGGAGGATCCCCGCCGGCTCATGGTGGATTCATTTTGCAGATCTACATATAGCTAGATATCCGACTCAGACGATGATTCTACGACTGATCTTTCATCGGACGATTCACGTACGACCACGACTTTTGGCACCACCGTTACGATGATATTTGTGCATCATCAATTAGTTAAAGGAATTTTTATATTATAACTGATCGATGTCTTATTTTAATTATTTCCTTGCAAGTGGACAAGACTATAATATAATAGTTTTGGAAGCAAGGGTCGAACCCACAGAGACAAGAGATCACAAATAGCACAATTTATTGATAGCAAATTATTAATCTATGGGGGGGGGTTTATAATTATTTTATTCTAATCTACTATTATTATTTAGGTGTTTAACTAATTAGCAGCAATTACAGGTTATGAAGATCTTATGGTGGATGGCAATCTAGGATTCGGGTTTCACTTGTATCTCCTCTATGTTTAATTCAAAATAATTATCATTCAATTTCTTGGGTTCGTTCACAAAAGATAGATATAGTCTGTTGAATTATTGGTTCAGCCTCTATCTCCGCATCATTCATCCATTCTATATCTTAAGCACAAGAACATATGATTTATCTGTCACCTAGGTCATGTATGAACCTGGCCCTAACTTATCACTCTCGTGCATCGATAGGTCCAATTTATTGTGATGGTGAGCCAGTGTACGACATACGCACATTGGTCATGCAGTTATCCGCACCTCAAGGCCTTTATTATTTGCAATTACATTCATTTGTTCAAAGCGAAATAATAGAGGGATTGATAAACACCACAATCAACAAGAATTGAATGAACATAAATATGAATTAAAACATAAATTCGATACAAGTTACCTCCCACCTCCTAGATTAGTGATGATTTAGTTCATCATAGACAATGAACAACACATGGAGATGAATGGAGACATGATTTGATCTTCAATACTTGTAATTACACAATCTAACTATGTTATACAACCTAAAATCTATTCTAAAGCTGTACAAAATTGTTTCCAGCCGTTTCTACCCTCCTAGGCTTTGGCTACCGGCTCCTATCTATACCGAGGAGTTGTTTTTCAATCGAATCTCCAGTGAAAACGCAATTTTTTTTCGCATTCTGACCACCTTGCGGTCGCAAGGTCCTCTGAATTCCGGGGTTTGATTTTCTCGAGCTACTGTCCACCTTGCGGGGGCAAGGTCTGGAACACCTTGCGACCGCAAGGTCTCCAGCATGTTATTTCTTATTTTCTTTTTCAATTTTTATCTTGGACCCTTCTTGGAATTTGCATATAAAAGCCTTGTGCTTTGCATATTTTCACTAAAAAACCTGAAACTCACAAAACTCACTGAAAACACATATCAGTAGCCAAAAGCCTCATGAAATAGCATAATTTAAGTCATAGAAGCATATAAGATCGACGTATAAAATACATCGATCAATTACCAATAGAAAATATGTATCCCACATTATTTAGAAATGGATGTTGATTTAAAAGTCTTTAGATAAAAAACTACTATTATTACTATAGAAAAGATATATATCACATTTGTTAGAAATTGGTGTTGATTTTAAAAATACTATTATTACTAATTTAAAATATGTATACCATATGGTTAGAAAGTGATGTTGGTTTAAAAAGTTTTAGATAAAAGACATAAAATTTTATTACCAATAGAAATAGAAAACAAGTACCCCACATAGTTTAAAAATGAATAATGATTTTAGAACTTTTTAACAAAAAGACTTATACTATTATTATCGAATTAGATGTCCGTTTTAAAAGTCTTTAGACAAAAGACTTTTACTGTTATTACCAATAGAGAATATGTATCTCACGTTAGTTAGAAAATTATGTTGATTTAAAAAGTTTTAGGTAAAAAAATGTTTAATATAACGTTATGTATTTGATGGATGTATGTCGGACCACTAGCATTAGTGGTGGTGGCCGGAAGTGAAGAAGACGAGAAGTGCACAGAAGGAGTGAAGAGGAGAAAATTACTGCAAAATTAGGAGAGAGGAGAGAGAAGCTAATATTCTGTTGTATTTAAATTTTAATAATTCCAAATCCCTAATTACAACTATTTATATCTATGGTAAAACGTAAATGGACTAACAAGGATCGGGCCTTTTGTCCTATATCTTTAACACTCCCCCTCAACTCATACACGCAACTTTTGTAAAGTGTTTGAGTTGGAGAGATACAAACAAATGAACATTTACAACAAATGGGCCTCTATGGGCCAAAAACAGATGTGCCTCTTGGGCCTTAACAAATGGGCCTCTTGGACCTAGTAGAAACAATCTTCAACACAATGACAAGTAAGTTGTGCGGAGCCCATAAACGATTCACCCCAAACATTTGTAGTAGATGTTGAGAAGCCCAAACAGGAGCTAATTCCCAAAAAGCTTACATCGTAATTGGCAAGTAGAAGACAGAGTAGCCTAAATCGAGCTTTTCTGTCCGCAAAGAGTACATCCATAATCCAAGAATTCAACGTGCGGATTGAACATCATCCACAAAGCAAAACTACAGTCAAGTCACTGTCCAACTTTGGTAATCAAAGGAGTTCAGTAAGACATTTTCATTTTGATTTTGAGTGACTCGTCAACACGATGAGCCAACCCAACAATTTAATTTTCCAACCGAGTCAACGGTGAGTTATCAAACCCTAACTTAGTAATAATAATTCTCAACCGAGCATCTAGGAACAATTTTCAACATGCAAAATCAGATTTACAAGAATTTCTCAATCAATTGTCTTGAAATCCAATTCTCATTATGCAAAAATACCGATCTATAGATCTAATTAATATATAATTTAGTAAGAAAATTGAGATTTATTGAAAGATATCCGAGTCATTGGAACAAAAAACCTTGGGCGAGAATGACGATGAGCAAGCAAGATCACAGCAGCTCCGCCTTCCGACGTTCACGTTTATGACTCTATCTCTTTCGTGATCTCTGATTGAATGCCCTGATTGGACTGTTATTGAGGCACCGACGAGGCGATTTCTATGTCAAAGAAGAGCATGTCTTCGACGGAGTTGTACAAATCAGATCGATTCCAGCGACCGAATGGAATCTTAACTAGGGTTGGCAAAAGTCCCGTTTTTCCCGACCCGTCCCTACGCACGACCCGATCCCGTCCCGACATTTCCCGATCCCGACAAATCCCGATCCCGATTTTGTCGGGATTTTTCCCGTCTCGACTTATTTCGGGACGGGATTCGGGATAATTATCAATCCCGTCGGGATTCCCGACCCGTCCCGACTATTTTTAAAATTTTTAAATTTAATTTAATTTTAATTTTATTTTTAGATATTGTGAGTGTTAAACATTGTCTATTTTGTGTTTGGTATAATTACTTAATGATGTTTGTTAAATTTATTTTCACATTGTTGTGGTTTTTTTTTGTCTATCACGTTTCTGCACTTAGTGTAGCTCCTCTCCTGCGAGTGAAGGGTGCATTTTATTCATAATGACAGATTCAACAACACCCACAATTAAATAAATATTCAAGTATACTTGTAAATATACAGTCTGAAATTTTAATCATGATGGAGACATTTTAAAAATATTTTAGAGTCAGAAAATATTGTTCATAAATATTATAGTCGGGATTAAGGGATTTTTATCTCCCGAACTGTCGGGATCCCGATTTTTCGAGATCCCGATTAGTCTGGTCCCGACACTTATCGAGAACGGGATCGGGAAGGAAATTAAAATCCCGAATTCTATCGAGACGGGATTGGGATGAGGGGTATCGAGACGGGTCCCGTCCCGATTCCACCCCTAATCTTAACCTCCTTTTCTGATGGAAGGATCCGCCGTTGGATTGGGCCAATAGATTACCGACAATCGTTGGTATTTTGTGTGGATTCAAAAAGTGAATGATGGACGGCTCTCCAGATCTACAGAAACGGCAGTATGAGATATTGCAAATGAAATGGAGATTTTTCAGATTTTGATTTTTGTTTTCAGAGTTGATTTTTGTGCGGAAGAAGAATTGATTCAGATCGATGCTCTGATACCATGAGAACTTTCTGTATTTGATGGATGTATGCCGGATCACAACCATTAATGGTGGTGGCTGGAAGTGAAGAAGACGAAAAGTGCACAAAAGGAGAGAAGACGAGAAAGTTACGGCAAAATGAGGAGAGAGGAGAGAGGAGAGAGAAACTAATATTCTTTTGTATTTGAATTTTAATAATTCCAAATCCCTAATTACAACTATTTATATCTAGGATAAAACGTAAATTGGCTAACATGGATTGGGCCTCTTGGCCTATATCTTTAACAAATACAAGAAATTAAATTAGGTGATAACCGGACCGGTCCCCTATCATGATATTATAACCGAAAAAGTCCTATATATTTGTTTTCAATCGTTAAAGTGCACTTTTGGGAGGAAATGACGAAGATACCCTTAATGAAGGAAAGACGTGCACACAAAACCATTGTCCCAATTTGGCCGTCGGTCAAATTTTTTGGGCATCATTCAAAATTTTTGGGCGTCATTCAAAAGCCATTGCCCAAATTTGGGCGTCGCAATTAAAAAATTGTGCATCACAATGCAAAAACTGGGCTTCGTAATTAAAAAATTAGGCATTGTAATTCATTTGTGCTTCGCAATGTAAGAAACTGCTGGCCAAATTTGGGAATCGGTGCACAAAAGAAAACCGTGATGGGTGCTCTCGCACACTCTCTCATAAGATTTGTAATACATTTTCTCTTTCTCATCAGTCACATCATGGATTTGCCCACATCATGGGCAACGACACCCACATCATAGGCAACGATGCCCAAATTGGATTTGTCTGCAAGTGATTTCTTCGGTTTCTACCCACCTTTGATTCCATTCTATTCCTTGTGATTTTACTACAAACCGAGCACTTTGATTGCAGAATTACAATGGAGATAGAACACAAATGTTCTGGGTCTGCTGAATGTAATGAACACTTTGATTACAAAATTACAAGGAAGATAGAAACAAATGCTTAGCCCAATCCTTTTCCCGATGGACAGATGGACATATAGTCATATATGATTTTAGGAAGAAAGAGTTTCAAAGGGAAAATGAGATTGAGAATGACTATGAGATTTTGGAGAAGAAAGAACGGTAGGAGGAGGGGTATTTAAGGAAGAAAATAACGAAAGTTGACTTATGCAGTTGAAAAAAAAAGGTACTTGAGCGGTTATAATTCTATGAAATGGTACAGTTTCATAATTATTCAAATTAAATTATTATAACCATTGAAGTCTTAACAATCAAATTATAATGTCTTAAAGTTATATTATTATTACAAAAAAAGATGTATCTCATTTTGTATCAAATGCGGAGCACAAACTAAATAATTAGTACTAGAATATAAAAATCACTCAGTATTTATACTCAACACTCTATCTCTTACCCGCTCAGATAAATCTTTTGTACACACTCTCAATTAGAGGTGACAAATTTTCCCCGCGCCCATTTACCCGTCCAGATCGCCCAACAAATAATAGGTATGAGTACACTCAACATTTTAAGTGGGCAAAAATGAGCATGCTCATTTGAGACCATTAATTATGAAGGGCTAAATGGGCGCCCACTTGGGCGCCTATGCTAAAACTTATTCTCTTACACTTCAAATTTCGCTCCGATTTTTGCTCTCCCTGATTTCTTAATAATGATGTTTATGTCGTGTGTTGGATCCTCCCCCCTCCCACCGCCCCCGATCTTACTTAGATCCGCCACTGTAGGTTCTCCGTTTTCAAAGTAATCTTTTTCTAGCTTACTATTGCAACATTTTCAAAGTAATTGTTGTAATTTGATGAACTCGGGGATTCAAATTATTTGAATTCGTGAAATTATATTTTAACGTTCAATCAATTGTTTTATCAATTAACATCAGTCCAACAATATGGTTAACATGAAGCATTTAATTTTGGTCAACTTTACAAATTAGAATATCTAAAAATGACTATATGAGAATTTTTTTTGATGAAAACTAACAATTGGCCGAGGAAGATTCTATGAAAATTACTAATATTCTATGAAAATTACTAATTTCATATATATATATATATATATATATATATATATATATATATATATATATAATGTGACGTCTAGAGCCCGAATGTTTCGATTCTACGTATGACTCATTGGCTGGGTCACTAAACTCTTAGGTCGATTTAGATTTTAGACCTATCAACCATAATCACGTCTTAAAGTTTATAAACGATATTGGTGTCTAATGGTAGTGAGGTGGTCACTTATAAGCACACACAAAAATACATATTTATTTTTCTTTTTTTTTGGTAAAATTAATATTTTTGTAATTTTTGAGTTTTTTTTTGTTTAAGAATAAAGAATGATTTTTTTTGTAATTATTGTATTTATTTGATAATTATGTGTTATGAGTAGATGGGCGCCCTTGCCCATTTATTGCCCACTCATATATGCTCATAGTATTAAATAGATACTTACTTGCCCACCCATTTGAACCTATTGCCCCCATATGGGCGCTGTCCATACCTGCCCATATCCACCCGTTTGCCACCTCTATTCTCAATATATCTAGTGAAATTTTATACTATCACTCGTCTGCATGGCCGCCCCTGCCACAAGGAGAGTGAGGCCATGGCCTTGGGCCCCCTAAAAACACCTAATTTTTTGGGCCCCCAAATCTCACAAAAACCTACACATTATTAAAAAAATAAGATAAATGCCTTATTCTAATTTCTAAAAAAGACATGAGCTCCATTTGTTTCACAAAAAATGACTTTTGGAAAACGTTTTCCTCATTTTTCAGTATTTGGTAACCAGAGGAAAATGTAATCAACATAAAAGTTTTTCCAAGTCAACAGAAAATGAAGCCTTCTTTTTAGGAAAATGACTTACAGATTCATTTTCCAAATGTTCGGGCACCCCTTCGCCCTCTTCCACAATTACACATATTTACAAGCACACAATATTTTACTCAACAAATACATTGTTTAGAAATATAACTAGAGTTTGTGTACATTATTTATAAATTATAATTTAAATAAATACTCATTACGTCATAAAATTAGTGTCCAGATATTGCTTTTCCGGTGAGTGTAGTGAGTCGGTACATGGCAGCCCCTACTACTACACACTGGAATGCATTGATTCGAATTGTGAAATATTTGAAAGGAGCACCAGGTAGAGGTATATTGTATGCGAATCATGAGCATATGCGGGTAGAAGCATTCTATGATGCTGATTGGGCAGGATCACCGGATGATAGTAAGTCAACTACCGGATATTGTGTGTTTGTGGGCGGCAATCTTGTATCATGGAAAAGTAAGAAACAAAGTGTGGTGGCGAGATCAAGTGCAGAGTCTGAGTATCGTGCTATGGCTCAGACAACTTGTGAACTTATGTGGATACAACAATTGATTGAAGAGATTGAGTTTAAGGTTCCTCTGCCTATGAAATTGTGGTGTGATAATCAGGCAGCCATGCATATTTCTACAAATCCAGTTTTCCATGAAATGACTAAGCATATAGAGGTCGATTGTCATTTCATTCGAGAAAAGATCCAACAGAATCTTGTCTCCACCTCATACGCATGCGTCGGAGAACAACCGGCCGATATGCCGACTAAAGGCTTGACAAAGTTAAGGGTGGATTATATTTGTAACAAGTCGGGCATGATAAATATATATGCTCCCTTGAAGGGGAGTGTTAGATAGTAAGGGTAGTTTAGTCATTTAGATGGTAGGGTATTTTGTATATATATGTCGTTATTGTTAATGAGAAAAGTGCGCACAGAATTGGCTGCCACGACCACGACTTTGCCGACTTCTCTTCTCCTTCTTCTTCTTTATTTTCTGTTTACAAATATAAATGACACTAATTGCTTGTGTGGTGGAAGGATTTGACCAAAATACTGATAAAAAATACAGCGTTTTCTCTTTAAAATGTTTTAATGCACTATTTAAAAAATATGAAGTGTTTTAAAACACTCAAATTTGAAGCGTTTTCAAAATATGTTGCATTTACAACTACTCTGTTTATATAAATTAATTTTTACACCTGTGCATTAAACGCATTGCATATATTTTTTACAACTAAACTATACAAAAATAAAATGAAGAAAAACAAAATTAAAGAGAACTGCTTGAATAGAAATATATATTGTAAGACTAATAATTTTAGATACTAAAGAAATTACTTATACATAACATTTGTTGTTTTATTTGTTGACTTTTAATGCCCGAATGATTTGTTACCTTAGACACTGCAATATACAACTTCCCGTGATTGAACACTGGGGATACATATTATAAAAGAGATTGTTGTTTAAAATAGAAGTGCTTACTCCATTTGTTCAAAATTATTGTTATGTTCCACCCGATACACAAACTAAAAAAACAAATGATTTGATTATTAATATTGTTATAATATGTAGTTTATATTAAAACTCTTGTGCATCTTGATGTCCAACTCAACTCGCGAGGTTTGGCGAGGTTTGCGGGTTTATTGAGATACTGATTTTAGTCTCTTCCTTGTAAAATGACAAAATTTATTTATTTTTTCTTGTATGTATCTTTTTGGCGGATAGAGGTGTACCTAGGTTTTCATTTATCGTTATGTGAGCTTATATAGCTCTTGCATTTATATAGATTATAGAAGCTAGGTGCAGTAATTAAAGAAAAAATAAGGTTAAAATAATAAAAGAATTTTCCTAGTAAAAATTTTCAATGAACACATTTTTTTTTGGAACCTACGAAAAAGAAATACATTATAACACTAAAGACATATATAGATATATAAATGAAAGTGATTTTAACCTGCCTAATAAATGATTCAACTTCCATTCTAAAAGTTTAATATATAACATGTGTAGTTAATATCAAGTCTCTTCATATTTCAAGACAATCTAGACACTTATGTCAAGTTAAATATGATGTGAAGAGACACGATTTTCAGAATATGATCTATTTTTGGCAAATGTATTTTGGCGAGATATTTCTATATTGGATTGTGCTAATTGCTTCTGCCTTATATATATATATATATATATATATATATATATATATATATAGCGTTTTGAAATAGTTTTTCAAACGTATTTATAAGAAAAAAACTACTCCATCCGTCCTTAAATTATCGTCTTCCTTTCCTTTTTCGTCCGTCCCAAAATAATTGTCCACTTTGAAACTTACCTTTTTAGAATATCACTTTTACCACTTTACCCTTACTTTTTCACCTAACTTTAATTATGGGCCATATACACATGGGCTTTAAAGGAAACTACACATTAAACCAATATTAATAATCCAGTCAAATAAATTTTCTTAAACGGTGCGCCGGGTCAAACAGGACAATAAATTAGGGACGGAGGGAGTACGTTTTAACCCTGTTACGTTTTAAAAATGCCATTTTTTGAAAAAACTGCATTTTGAATTTGAAAAAATATATTTGTATAGAAAAGGACTTCTATTGGTTGGTAAAAAGAGGAAAAAGAGGAAAAAAAAAAAACTTGACTTTTAAACATGCAATTTGCTGTAGAGATGGAGGATATCTCAAAATAACCATTTTTTCTAAATTAAAAGATCCGAAAACAAGGCAGGTGTTCCATAAACTAAGTGGAACCTCATGCTCATGGCTCTATCCCGAAAGAGTTCTATTTAAGGGAGAAACCCTTTTGTTTACAGCAAAGGCCACACTGCAATGATGCTCTTTGTTTTATATTTAGCAATTCCATTGCTTCTCTTCTTCCTTCTTTTTAAACACCAAAACACTAGAAAAAAGCTTCTTCCACCGGGACCTCCCGGACTTCCTATTATTGGGAACTTGCACCAGTTTGATACCTCGGCCCCTCATCGTTATTTATGGCAACTCTCCAAGAAGTACGGTCCTATCATGTCCTTGCGACTTGGATGCTTTCCAACAGTGGTGTTTTCCTCGGCAAGAATGGCAGAACAGGTACTGAAAACCCATGACCTCGTATTTGCAAATAGGCCATTAATGGTTGGCCAAAAGAGAATAACTTACAATGCCATAGAATTGGTTTTTCTTCCACTGAATGATTACCGGAGGGAACTGGGGAAGATATGTGCAGTTCAACTCTTTAGCACGAAAAAAGTGCAATCTTTTTGCTCGATTCGTGAAGACGAGGTTTCTCTAATGACCCAAAAAATTTCAAAGCTTGCTAGAGATTCTCAAGTCATAAACATAAGTGAGATACTTATGGCTCTCACAAGCACTATCATCTGTAGAATTGCTTTTGGTAAGAGATACGAGGATGAAGGTCCGGAAAGAAGTAGATTTCATAGTCTATTAAACGACGCTCAAGCGATGTTGTCATATTTGTTTCTCACGGATTATGTTCCTCTAATGGGGTGGGTGGATAAAGTGAATGGTAGTCGTGGGCGGCTAGAAAAAACTTTCAAAGAATTGGATTTGTTTTACCAGGAAATCATCGAGGAGCACATTCATCCAAACAGACAAAAACTCGAGAACGAAGACTTTGTTGATGTCTTACTTAGGCTACGAAACGAGCGTTCATTTAACATCGACTTCACGTGGGATCACATCAAAGCTGTGCTTACGGTAATTACTACACTTTCCATCTCAAAATGAATTTTCATTTAAATACTTTGTATTTTGTTGTTTTAAAACGAGTTTCTACTTTTATACTCCCTCTGTGTTCCAAGCGAAAAGTTACCCTCTACATGACTACATGTAATACATAAACTTCTTAGATAAATTTAATTCTCTCTTCCTCAGGATATATTCATTGCTGGAACGGATACAAGTGCAGCCGCTACAGTTTGGGCCATGACAGCCTTAATAAGGAAGCCAGAAGTGATGAGGAAAGCTCAAGACGAAGTCAGAGAACATGTTGTAAAGGGGTTTGTAAGTGAAGATGATCTTCCAAAACTTCCTTTCCTAAAGGCTGTTGTGAAAGAGACCATGCGGTTGTACCCTCCAGCTCCATTGTTAGTGCCACGTCAAACAACTGAAAATTGTATTATAGACGGATATGAAATTCCGGCAAAAACACTAGCTTTTGTTAATGCGTGGGCGGTTGGAAGGGACCCTGAAGCTTGGGTAAACCCAGAGGAATTCTCGCCAGAGAGGTTTCTTGGTAATTCAGTTGATTTCAAAGGTCAAGACTACAAGCTAGTGCCATTTGGTGCGGGCCGAAGAATATGTCCTGGTCTTTACATGGGAATTGTTACGGTGGAACTTGCACTTGCTAATCTTCTCTACTCATTCGAATGGAAATTACCCGATGGGATGAACGAGGAAGATATAGACACTAACGTGATACCTGGCATTACGATGCACAAGAAAACTCCACTTTGTCTACTTGCTACTCCATTTGTTTCAAAATAAGGGTTTTTATATGATTTTAAAAAATATTTGTTCATATTTCGTCAAAACTTTCCTTATTTATTATTCTCAAATTAAATATTGTTAAAGAGAAAATTGTTAAGAGGAAAGAGAAAATACTAGTAAAACTTAATTACTCCCCCGTTCCTAAATTTTCGTTCTCCTTTTCTTTTTCGTTAGACCCAAAATAATTGTTCAACTTGAAATTTACTTTTTAGAAACATCACTTTTATCACTTTACTCTTATTTTTTCACCATATTTTAATTATAGACCACATATACGTGGAGTTTTAAAAGAAATTACATATTAAACCAATATAAATAATCAAGTCAATTATTATTTAATCCGTACGTCAGGTCAACTTAGACGATAATTTAAGGACGGAGAGAGTACAATAAAAGAATTTAAATAAGTGCAGATCGGTCACAATTATTTTGAAAGGAAAGGAGTACTAGTTATTGTCTTGTTAATGAATGAAAGAATAATACTCGCTCCGTCCCTAACAAAAAGTTTACTATTTTATTTTGTGATATTTCACTTAAAAAGTTTATTTTAAAAAAATTATAGAATGAAAGTATCATTTTATTACTAATGAACTAAAAAATATTTGACTTTCAAACAATGACTATTTATCTGAAAAGTATAAGGCATGTTAAATTGAATAAGAATAAGCTTCTTTCGGTCCTTTTATTTTTATTTAAACTCAGGTAATTTATATCAACGGTCGATTGTCTTTAATATATAATTGTCCTTCAAAGATTCACTGTAACGCCCCAAACTTGAGTCCTACTACATGGGCCCAAATTTGGCTACGTCACTACAATTTCAAACTTAAATAAAGACTAGTCAAACGTCATCCAACCAGAATTACAAAAGTCTCCAACTTAAAATACAGCCATCCAAAATAAATTTCTAAACAAAGTATATTAAATTTACTACGTCTTCATTAAATTCCAAATATATAAATATGTCCTAAAAACACAACTTGATTTCTTCACCGGTATCCTCTACCTCAAGCTTTGTCCTTAATTTCGACCTGGAAGAAGAGGGTTGTGAAGGGTGAGCGAACAAAGCTCAGTAAGATCATACGTCGCCCCTCCGATTTTTAAGGAGGGGTGACTCAAAGAATAATCGTGTTATAAGTAAAACAGAATTTATAAATTTGATAACTTGCAAAAATCAAAGATAGGTATCGATCGACAAGAATATAAATAGTTTTTTTTAAAAAATGGAGAGTTCAAACAAATCATTATGAATCAAATAAGTTTGTCATTACTGGCTGTCTCATACCAGCTAGTAATAACCGAAGATTCAAAATATCTATTAGGATCACATAAGGGTCTATAGACCAAGAACCAAATCCCCCAAAGGGTACGCAAATCCCCCGTAGGGTACACGAATCCCCTGAAGGGTACACAAATCCCTCGAAGGGTACAAAATTAAGGTATATCCGGATAACCGCACTCATAGGCCAAGTGGTGCAACTTCAATTAATTCAAATGTTGTCATGAAAATCCCCGTGACGGGTTGTTCATACTTAATGATCATAAACAGTTTCAAAACATGAATAATACTGTTAATGTACTATTATCAAAACTTAAATCATATCAAAATTCGTCATTTTCAATACCAAAGAGTATACCGACAAGGTTTACAAATACAAAGCAATTTCTCAATAATAAAGGTATTTCATGAAAATCAAGGTAGACATGAAATCTGCGAAAACGAAGATATTTAACAAAGCTAACGACGGAGTCAAAGCAACTACCGACATGAGGTCGGACATGATAATGAAAGAACGAATTTTCAAGAATTAGCGGAAGCCTAACAATAAAAGTATTTTTATACTCTTGCAAGGAACCTAAAAGAAACGTAATTCCTTACCCGAATATTCTTAGCGAAGATAATCTCCAACACGTACGATCGTCGTATGCTCAATTACCCAAATCTAAATTTAATAATAACCCCGATTGCTAACTATAGTCAATCATGTTTCGTTAATAAAAATAAAACTACGAGTTAAGAAAAATATTCAGAATATCAACTCCTTAAAAAAATTAAATAATATAACTAATATATTAGTCCGATCAGACGATTAATTTCAGGGAAATAATATAGACTAATATATTATTCATTAACATACACTATAGCTGTAATTATTATGATTACTGCTATTATTTTCACCTACTGACTACACACACAAAAACACACTCACGCGTACGTCACACACACATGCATACATGGACACACACACAAGCAAGTCTAATTCAAAACTCATACCCACGCAATAGGCAAACAAATATATATATATATATATATATATAATTTTTTTTCTTTCAAAAGAATCCCATCTGCTTTTCACCAGTATTAATGTAATGGATTTTTATTTAATAATAGTATATGTAGTTGTTACAAACTTATACCACAATTTTGGTCAAACACGCAAGCTTCATATACACCAACTAAACAAATCAAGACCTCACGATTTTATTTTTCTTCTCAAAGATACAATGGCTATTATTATATACATATATTTTTTATCACTTCATCATCATCAGGTAACCAATTTGGTTATTATTATATTCATATATTTTTGATCTCTTTCTGTGCTTACCCACCCATGCACCAACGAAACTACAAACAATTAAAGTCATATGTATAACATTCTAATACTAGTATTATCAAAATACCATAGTCAAAGCTTAAACCATTCTTTGCTTACCTTGATTGACACTGCCGTCGGAAGCCTTCCTTCTCCAACCGGTTAACTTGCCGCCCACTTTTAATATTATTAGTATTATTATATATATATTTTTTTATCCTAAAGCTTTCTTTTATACTCCACTTGTTAAGATTTACTTAATCCTAATCGAAAAGCCTAATATTAAATGGACTAAAATTAATTAAGTTATACTAATAAAAGACTAGAATTAAAGTCTTAGTAAAAAAATGAGCTTAGCCCAAACCCAAATTAATTAGTTATCAAATAAGTCCAAAACAAAAAAATTTATTTTTAATCAATATAAATTAATATTTTAAAATTAAAATAATCTTGGTATTCCACTCACATAGCAAAATGGTAGAAATATAGAATCAATATGAATGCTTTTTTGAGAACTGAGAAGTATAGAATTCCTTCTTTCTCCCATCACGCAAATTTAATAGCCGTCTCCCACCTACGCACGATTGTTGACGACGCCGATGTTTATCTCCCATCACCGAACGTTTTGTTTATTTTGTCTCTTGTTATGATTATGTTAATACACAAACAGATAGGGGTGTGCAGGATTTTATCTCCCATCACCGAACTTCTTATTTATCTCCCATCACCGAACGTTTTGTTTATTTTGTCTCTTGTTATGATTATGTTAATACACCAACAGATAAGGGTGTGCATGATTTTTTTGGAATCGGACCGAACCAATAGAATCGGATCAAACCAATCAAAACTGGACCGGACCAATATTTTGGTTTAGTCCTGGATCTGAATTTTCATAAAACCGGATATTTGGGTTGGTTCCGGTTCTCAAACTAAAAAAACACGGAACCGGACCGAACCGACCCAATATGTTGTTTATTATATAATATATATATATATATATATATATATATATATATATATATATATATATATATATATATATATATATATATATATATATTATATATATTAATTCCTAATACTTTCTTTGTTATACTTTTTAGTTGTTACCTTTTTATTATTTTGTTTCCACCGATTTGTTATATGCTATGAGTTTATGAGTTCGATATTTTTAATCGTTGAATGTATTTTTATCGAATATTTTTTAATTTTTTTATGAAGTTTCAGTCTTAAAAATTTTATTATGTATTTGTATTAAACAGTTAAAAAGTAAAAAATCATAGTATTGGTCCGGCCCTTGTTCTCATACATCTTTGATTGGTTCTGGACTGGACCAATGTTTTGGTTCTTATACATATTGGGTTGGTTCCGGTTCTAATTTTTTTGAGAACCAGACTATTGGTCTGGTCCCGACTTTCTCTTTTTTTTCTTCAAAAAACTGGACCGAACCAGACCAAACTCACTCCAACAAACAGACATCTATAAAACGTGTCCACGGTCTTATTTTGAGATATATATTTTATTTAATTAGTTATTTGAAAAAAAAATATGTCTAGAAATTCCAAAACATTCTACTTTATCTTTCACATTTAATATTAAAATATTAACATACTCCCTCAGTTCTGGATAAAAAATCAATTATTGTATTTTGAGATATTTAACTTAAAGATTCAGCTTAAAGAGTCAACATTCAACTTCATATTTTTATGAAGAGAACTGTTTATGTAAGGGTAAAATAGACATGACCTATTTTGGTTTTGTTTCTCATTTCTTGGTCATTAAGTCTAGGCATTTTTGGAAACAAAATATTCATAATATTTTGGTTTTTTGGTCCTAAAGTTTAGATGCATTTTTTTGAAACAAAATATTCTTAAAGATTTTTGATTTCTTGATCATAAAGTTTGGGAGATATTATGGAAACAATATCTTTACAAAAATCCTTCTTAATGTCATGTCTTGAAGTCCTTGTCTATTTGGTAAGAGAATCTAGTAAATAAGAAAGTTAATTTGATTACTAATTCTAATCCTTTTCCATATTGGAGTTTGTTTTCTTCTTTATGTGTAGGTCTTCTTCACAATATAAATAAAGGACATGGGCAGCGGCTGAAGACACGCGAACACAGAGAGAGAGAGCTTAGAGCAGAAAAATTCAGAGTTTCAGAAGTTCAGAGTTTCAGTTTTGGTGCTGAATTTGAATACAACTTCGGATGCAACAACTAGAGAAACAACATCAGAAGCTTCATTGAAAACTGCTGGAACAGTTTGTCTTCCTAGCTGTTCTAGGAAACTTATTTTTTCTTCCCATGTTTTCTGTAACTGTTTGTCTGTGGGGTTTTGCTCTCCAAGGCTTGTTGTCTTGTGAGAGTGTTTGATTTGGTGATTTCACTCAGTTTTTGTAAAACAATTCATCTTTTTAAGTGAAATCTTTTTGGCCATAAGGCTAGATCTACAATCATAGGCTTGTAGGTTGTTTGGTAACTGTTTGTGCTTAATTCATGCTTTAGTTTTAAAGTCTTTCGCTATTATTAATTTTCTGACCAATGTATCTTCCATTGTCGCTACAGTAACAAGCTACATTGAAAACTGCATTGACAGTTTTGTGAATCCTAGCTACTATTGTTCTTACAATTAGTATCAGAGCCTCCTCTTGACGTCACTAAGAGAAGATTCTGGTTGTAGCCGTGATGGATTCTCAATATGAGAATGTTGTTCGTCCTCCAACCTTGACTAATGCAAATTATTCTATTTGGAAAGTGAAGATACGTATCTTCATCAAATCAATTGATGAAAGAGCGTGACTTGCTGTTCTAAATGGTTGGACTCCTCAAAAAATGACTGATAATGATGGTGATGTTAAGATCATCAAAGAAGCAGATTGGTCTAATGATGATAGAAACACTGCGTCTTTCAATTCAAAGGCTTTGTCTGCCATATACAAAGTCTTAGATACCAACACCTTTAGGGTAATAGCTAATTATGAGTCTGCCAAAGATGTATGGGAGGCCCTTCAAACCTTGTGTGAAGGACCTGCCAGTGTTCGTACTTCTAAATTTAGATTGTTTACCACACAGTTTGAAAACACAAGAATGAACGAATCTGAGGATATCATGTCTTATTATGGTAGGCTTCTTGATATGTCTAACTTTGCTCTTGCTTTGGGTGATCCTATCACCAATGGTCGTCTTGTTAGGAAGATGATGCGAACTTTGCTTGAAAGGTTTAATGTGAAAATTTGTGCTATTGAGGAAGCTCGTGACATTGACAAAATTGGTTTTGAAAGACTAGCTGGCATTCTACAAAATTTTGAGTTAAACCTCAATGAGAAAATTAAGAACAAAGGCAAAGGTGCATCATCTTCTACTCATTCTGTGGAAAGTATTGCTTTTCCTTCTGTTGTTGATATCTCTTATGAATTAATTGAATTGCATAAGGAGATTGAGGAATCTAATTTTGGTGAAGACTCAATGGATTTTTTAACAACAAAGTTTAAAAATATTTTGAAAGTAAAGGGACAAAACAGATCTCCATCTTCTATCACCAAAACCGTTTTCAAAACTGAGCCTAACAAATTTCCTCCCAAAGAAAGTTCTTTTCAAACCCCTGAAAAATCTTTTACCAATCTTTTTGCTAAACAGCCTAAATCTAGAAGTAAAAATATTGATTCTATTCAATGTAGGGCTTGTCAAGGGTTTGGGCATTATGCTAATCAATGTGCTAATACTTTGAGAAAGAAGGGTTTGATTTTTTCTGCTACTTTGAGTGATAGTGATGATGAAGATCTAGGTGATCTCATCTGTTGATTATTGGAATATGCTTCTTGATAATTTAATTATCACCTTGCACATTCTATATATGTTGATTTGCTTGCCCCCATTATAAGTGAATCATCACAAGTGGCTAAAAGGTCTGCGTACCGGTTAGTGTGGCAACTTGTATGATTTCACATAGGTCTTAGATTAGGTGTGACCTGATCTAGTCCTACCTTCCTATATGATGATCAAAACAGACCAGCACTTCAGAAAGCACTCAGCACCTGGAAGACCTGCAGCTATGTCAAACAACCTTCAGTGATAATAGATTAGAATACTCTTAAGACTCATCACCGACAGACATGCTACAAGTTATAATGCTCTCACCGGTAGAGATCAGTTCTCTTTAATCGGAAGACTTGTTTCCACTGGCCCGAAGCATTCCACCAACAAATTCTAGAATCTGCACGTGCTACAGAAAAAAAAGTCAAGAAGCTGCTTAAATCAAGATAAATATGTCCGTGCCTCAAAAAGCCTGACATACTTAAAGCTACAAGACTTTCTCTCACTCAAGTAGTCTGTTAAAGTCAAAAAGCAATTACTTTATTGAACAGACCACCTGACAGTGCAACATACATCAGACCTACTCTTCAGAGATCTATCAACATAGTCTGACAGACAACGAGTTCCAAGATCTACAGGACTAAATCTCTACTCCAAACAGTCAAAGATCTTATGGACAAAAGATCTATATCCGATAGTCTTCAACCACTTCATCTCCAACGGATAGAAATCTTCGAGTCTTCATCTCTCAACGATCATATTGATTCTCGCCTATAAAAACACCTCCCTCTTGCTCAATAAAGAGAGAGTGTCAAAGAAACAGAGACACAGTGACAGTAAGCTACATCGAAGATTATCAAACGATACACTGTGAGCAACGAGTAACTCAATCTACTCAAGAACTTCATAGAAAAGAAATCTTCAAAGAGACCGTCTTCACCAACGTATCTCTGATTTCTACAACAGATTGCAGTGAACTCATCCAGCTCTTAGCAAAATACCTTCAGTGGATTGCTAGGAAGAAAAGCTTGGAAAAGAGAAGAGATTGTTCAGAAACTTCAATAGGCAGAGATCAAGATCTGAAGATCGATGGTAGACAATGTCTGAGGAAAATGAAGAGTTGTATGTAGATATTGCATTCATATCTTCAGATTTGTATTCTTATACAAATGCTGTTGATTGTGCAAATATCAATCATCATGGGAGGATGAATGCTTTGCACTCAATCGTTCAGATGTATTTTTATATCTGAACGATCCTGAAAATCATCTTCTCATAACAATTTCTTGGTTTCGTCTCCTATTGTCCTTTGCAAGTTAATAATCCTTGAATGGATAATTAAGCAAGGATTGAGACTTAGGAAGACAAAACCAGAAAACTGTACATAGATTATTTAGACTGATGTAATATGTAATTTATCTTTGAATAAATTCATATGTTCTTACTAATGCTTTATCTTCCAGTCCTTAAATATCTATGAGGTTTTTATAAATGATTTATCTTTAGAAAAACCATTCTCTACTTGATCTCTAAACCTGCATTTGAAAGAAGTAATAAGTGTGCTGTTGTTCTGAACATATATTCGTGTACAACCACTTACTTCTCCAAATCATAGCCTCTTTATCTTTCGCTGCACAAATCTTTTATCAGGCTTTTGATTTGAGTAAACAGTTTGTCAGCAGAGTTATTACTACTGCTTTGAGTAAGTCTACCGATAGCCTCTACCGGGAGACATACTCAACTTGATAAATTGTATTTGCCAACTAAACTAAGCTTTATGTATATCCAAAAGAAAAGTTTTTAAATTGGCATTATAGGCTATTCACCCCCCCTCTAGCCTATTTGAGCATTATTGTGGACCAACATCATCACTTTCACTGCTGTACACAACTCTCCATCTGATTTTGCAGGATTTCCAGCCAATGTACCTCCGAATGTAGCTTCTTTAGAAACTACATCAGAAGCTACATTGGACAGAAGTTGGGATGATGTTTGTTGTTTTAACTCCTCTGTCACAGAAGATGGTGGTGAATCAGAATCAGACGTGCTGGAAGCTTACAAAGAGTTGTATAAGGATTGGGAAAAGATGGCTCTTCAAGTTACATTGCTTGGAAAGACAAATGATGCATTTAAAAAGGTAAATGAAGATCAGAAGGAGTGTATCATAAGGTTGGAATGTTTGTTGACCAAGAAGGATGTGGAGATTGAAGATCTGAAATAATAACTCATCAAAGCCAATGAAACCATGGCAAAATGGAACTCAAGCCAACATAAAATGGATGATATGTTAAAATCTGGGAACTCTAGTAAGCTAGGAATTGGTTTCAGGCCAAAGACGTTTGTCAAAGAAGGTGAAGGTACTTCTGCTGAACCAAATCAGTCCACACAAAATTTTCAGATCCCAAACTTCTTTGAAAAACCAAAACTTAGAAGGAGAAATTTTGTGTGTCATTACTGTCTTAAACCTGGACATATTCAGCCCTTTTGTTACCATAAAAAGACTATCTATAAGGAAGAGATTAGACAAGCTTACCTAGTTCGTAACCAAGTGCAACACCAAATGCAGCATCGGATCGGATGCACCAACATTTGAAGCTACATCGACAAAAAATGTTCAGAAAAGTTTGGGTTCCTAAAAGACGATCAGACCATGTTCCTGCCCCAGAAGATACAGAATCTGCAAGTGCTGAAAATTCAGTGAATAAGTCTCAAGATGTAGTTCAGGATGTAGCTCAGGATGCAGCTGCATCAGAAGCTACATCGGAAGCTACATTGGTTAGAAACCTGCCAGATACAGAAATAGATCCTGAACAGTCAGAAACTCTGTCCAATTTAACTGATCGTAGCCATGATATTCCTAGCCGCATACAGAAAAATCATTCAATCTCTCAAGTGATAGGTAATATTCATGATGACATATACATAAGGAGAAGAGGTAAGGTTGATTCTCACAAATTAGCGTGCTTATCAAAATATTTTTGGGAGAAGCCTTGTTACTTTTAGTAGTTAGTTTAATTTAGTTTTTTTATCAGAAAATTTTGCTAGAGTCTAATTTTTTGCTTTTATTGCTTACTTTTTAGATATGACTCTACAAACTTTTATGGATGCACCAAATGATCAAAGATTATGGGCTACACATTGATGTGTTGACCTTGTATTTTGATAACACTTATGCATTTTGTGTAGAACAAAACAATCCAGTTCAACATTCTCGAACAAAATACATTAATATAAGACACCACTTTATTAGAGACTTGGTTGAATAAGGAAATTGTTTGCATTGAATATGTTGGGACTGAAAATCAACTTGCTGATATTTTTTTTAAAAGTAGATTTTGAGAGATTTTCCAATATTTGGAAATCTCTTGTGTTTTGTGTGTCATTTGTCTTTACATTTAGTTAATTATTAAAAAAAATAGGCATGCTTGCATTTTGTCTTTAGAGGGCACTCTAGATCATTGTTTCACATGTATGTGCCTCATGTTGTTGCTTGAGAATTGCATTCAAAATCAGTTGTGATTTTTTGTTATGATTCTCAGTCTCTCCCAGTTCTTGAGCATGTTTTGAAGTCCACAAAGGAAAGAGCTACCTAAAGTACAAGGGTTGTAGCATTTTATCATGGTACTATGGAACTTTGGTTCTCATGGGTTGATCTTGAGCAAAATGAATACCCTTAGAAAAGTGTGAAAGCTACCTAAAGGAAAAGAGCTACCTATGAACAAGGTTTGTTGTTATTCTCTCTTGGGACTATGAATCTTTGGATTTCATGGGTTGATCATGTGCAAAATGACTTCCCTTGATAAATAGTGTAAAAGGTTCCAAGTGACATATTTTTATAGCCTGAAATAAAGTAGAGCTATATTCATAGGGAAATAAAGTACTTATGGATTTTTGTTATGAAAAATTTATGATTTTTGGAGAGAAATCTGGTTGAGAAAACAAAAAATGCAAAATTGAAAATAAAATCACAATTTTGGCTAATGCACCTCCCAATGCAACTGCATAAGGAACTACATCGCTTTGATCTGGTCTTTATCACTTGTGTGTGATTGCATTATTCTTTTGCCTAGCTTTTAGTAATCATGTTTTTAGGCATAAAATTTAGGACATGCATTGTTGGTAAAGATATCAGCTTGGTGAAATTTTGTCCTAAAATAAACTGTGCAAATCAATTTCCAAAAATCTCCATGTTGAAATTTTTTTAGTGGTTGTCTAATTTTTGTGTGGAACTAAAATGTATTGAATTTGGATATGAGGTGCTCAGTTTTTGCTAGGGGTGTGATCAAGTCATGGTGAACACTTAATTGTGTTTTTCAAAATCTTGGATTTTTGAGAATTCATAAAAGATTGTTTCTCCCTCTTCCTTTTTCGGTCAAATAGGGGGAGAGAGATCAAATGTTTCTGGTGATGATAATGAATCTGATTCCTTGTAGATTCATCATGTTTGTTTTGTATGCATGTGATTGCATCATTGGTATATTCTGATTTGTGCTTAGTAATGATTTTTGATTTTATACCTTGCACGAATTCAGGGGGAGATGAGATTTTCTAACCAATGCAGATTATATGGTTTGATTGGTATTGAATAAACACTTGTCATTTGATTTGACGAGAAAGGCTCAACAAAGGGGGAGATTGTAAGGGTAAAATAGGCATGACCTATTTTGGTTTTGTTTCTCCTTTCTTGGTCATTAAGTTTAGGCATTTTTGGAAACAAAATTTTCATAATATTTTAGTTTTCTTGGTCCTAAAGTTTATGTGCATTTTTTGGAAACAAAATATTCCTAAAGATTTTTGATTTCTTGATCCTAAAGTTTGGGAGATATTATGGAAACAATATCTTTGCAAAAATCCTTCCTAATGCCATGCCTTCAAGTCCTTGTCTATTTGGTAAATGAATCTAATAAATAAGGAAGTTAATTTGATTACTAATTCTAATTCTTTTCCATATTGGAGTTTGTTTCCTTCTTTATGTGTAGGTCTCCTTCACAATATAAATAGAGGACATTGGCAGCGGCTGAAGACACGCGAACACAGAGAGAGAAAGAGCTGAGAGCAGAAAAATTCAGAGTTTCAGAAGTTTAGAGTTTCAGTTTTGGTGCTGAATTTGAATGCAGCTTCGAATGCAGCAACTAGAGAAACAACATCAGAAGCTACATTGAAAACTGCTGGAACTGTTTGTCTTCCTAGCTGTTCTAGGAAGCTTATTTTTTCTTCCCACATTTTATGTACCTGTTTGTCTGTGAGTTTTTGTTCTCCAAGACTTGTTGTCTTGTAAGAGTGTTTGATTTGGTGATTTCACATAGTTTTTGTAAAACAATACATCTTTTTAAGTGAAATCTTTTTGACCATAAGGCTAGATCTACAAGCATAGGCTTGTAGGTTGTTTGGTAACTGTTTGTGCTTAATTCGTGCTTTAGTTTTAAAGTCTTCCGCTGTTATATTGATTTTCTAACCAATGTATTTTCCATTGTAGCTACAGTAACGAGCTACATTGGGCATTTTGGTGAATCCTATCTACTATTGTTCTTACAGTTTGTAAACAAATATATCATAAAATTAAATATTGTTACCAAATAAGAAAATTCACACCGTGGTATATAAATATTTAAATACATAAATTGAAATTATATATTGCGGTGCAAAGGCTAATATATTCTATTATACTTGTTTGTTTTTGTATCACTGTTAATATATTTGTATCGTGATATAAAAACATTGAATGCTGACTATTTATATTTAAATCACAAAAAAAAAAAAACATGTCCACCGCGATTTACGCGCTAATCATCCCTTCATTGTTCATTAAGGGAAATGTAGTCATTTCACTCTAAAAAGTGACATTTTCCGATTAAAAATAAAAACAACGGATTGAAGTGATTAAAATCATAGAAAAGGGGACCGATCCATAATTATTTCTAAGCATTATTAGTCTATCAAATGAGGTTTTGACCCATAGGCAGTATGGGCTGGGTCTGAGGTTTTTTAGGCTCAACATATTCTACGCACGATCCGTCATTAAGTCAAATCCGATGGGCTTGGACCGGATCGGACTAATAGACAGCTCTATGGACTGTTATCATTGATTATTCGGGAAAAAATTACAAGCCGATACATTTTTTGAAACATGTTTTCAAATGAATCAAGCTATTTTTTAGACATATCTTTTAGGTACAATTTTGGAGCAAAAATACATCTTTGTCCCTTATGCAAGTATTCTTAATTACGAGTGGATGATGAATTTGTGCGTGGCCTCGTCTTACTCAACGAACATTGACCCTTCTCTCTATTTCTCTCCTCCCACTACTTCGTGGGTTGCTCGCTCTTCCCACTTTCCCTCAAAGAATCTCAAAATTTATTCAGGGCGAGACGGAGTGAAGAGTGAGCCTTGACCGGACTCTCTATAAGTTGATCATGGAACGTGATGCTGTCAACAGTGAGATCTGCTGGCACCGGAGAAGAAGGTGAACTTGCGAAGAATAAGAGGAACTCACTGGAGAAGAACTCGTATGTTTTGGAAATTTATGGAACGGGATGCCGCCAAAGTGAGAAAGACATGGAAATTCATGGAACGGGATGCCATCAACGGTGAGATTTGCCGGCGCCGGAGAAGAAGATGAACATGCCGAAGAATGGGAGGTCAAACTCTCAACAAACCCTTTCTGAACAATTCATACCTTCATCTTCTCGGCGATTCCGAGCAGGCGTTCGACTTTGGCTCTGCTCGTGCTTTGCTGCATATCTTGTTTTGGGGTTTTGTCGGAAGTATTATCGTAGGATCGTTGATTGGGGTTGGATTTGGTCTGAACCGGAGACTGAGAAAACGATGGGTGGGGTTCTTTCCCAGTGGGCTTAGTTTCAAGTGGGTATGGAGGAATGCGGCTGGGTTTGTAGATGACCGAGTGATGGCTGAAGGGGTTGAACGGGGATGGGGTGATGAACTGGGTTTGGGTATGAACGGAGATGTTTGACGGGCATCAGTATTTTTGACAGACATCAGCATTTTTGGCATCAACAACAACGGTGGGCATCAGTATTTTGGCATCAGCAACCTGATGCTTGGATTATTGAATTTTTTTTCACCTGATGCCAAGTCTTGACATCAGCATTTTTGGCATCAGTAACATTTTTGGCATCAGCAACAACGGTGGGCATCAGCAACCTGATGCCTGGATTATTGAATTTTTTTTTTCACCTGATGCCAAGCTGTGAAATCCATCCTGATCCCATGGCTTGGCATCAGAGTTTTTGAATTAATTTTTGGTCCTGAATAATGTTGTGAAATTCATCCTGATGCCAAGGCTTGGCATCAGAGTTTTTGAATTAATCATCCTGATGCCAAGACTTGACATCAGCATTTTTCAATTAATTTTGGTCCTGTAAAATAATGTGAAATCCATCCTGATGCCAAGGCTTGACATCAGAGTTTTTGTATTAATTTTGGTCCTGTAAAATGCTGGATCACTTTTGTCTTCATTAATGACATTTTTGTCATTTGGCAAGCAATTTGTAGTTTTATGAAATATGTAAAAAATTAATGGTACTAGATGAAAACATGTTTTCAAAATTATACCCACTTGAAATTTGCCCTTGATTCGGGGCGGTCACAGAAGACCTAAAGGTGCGAGCTTGCCATCTTCAACTTAGTACTTGGAGATCACTTAAGAGTGACTGTGTGACTTCGGGCAGATCTCGCAGAAGGTTAACCGTAACGATTTGAAATTCAACTGTAATAAAATTTAAGTTTTCTATTAGACCCTAAATAACTCTCTCTCTCTCTCTCTATATTCTTCATTGTTTAATCTTTACCATTATCAATTGCTTCGGCTTTGTACAACACACGAATCTTTTTTTTATCTTGTCAAAATTTTATGTAGATTTTAAAGGTCAAATTGAAAATTAATAGGGTCTAGTGATTTCCTTAATTGTTTTATAAAGCCAAATAAGATTCTTCTTCGTAAGCTAATGGAAATATGCCCAACCTCCGTTTATTCCAAACATTTTTCTGGATTCATTGGGAGATGTGAGAATCCTTTAAAAGGGAAAGTGATGGTTTTCCAGCGCTGGCTCAGGCTGACGATGATTTTTGGATAGGCTTAAGCCTCATGGGGTGATATAACAATGTATAATTTCTAGGGACTAGACGACTAGGGGAACGAGGAGTTTGCACGTGCATAGTAAGTTAGTCCAGGCATCACGTTAGTCTCTCTCTCTTAGATTTGGTAACTTCCATTCAAATGAATAGGGAAGGTAACGCAAGTGCAAGTTCCACTGTAACAACTTCTTTTGCCAGCACCTTAACAATTTTTATGAAAAAAATATTAATATTAAAGAATAAATTTTTTTTTAAGAACAACCTATAAGGAAGGAAATATGTACACCTTTTAGGAACCCAGACTAATTATTATCGTAATCACTGCTTTTAATGTGATCCCACGTGAAGTTCATGATAAATGAGCCCTCGTTTTTTTAACCTAAGGCTCTGTTTGTTTCACGGAAAATGACTTTCGGAAAATATTTTCTTCATTTTTCGGTGTTTGGTAACCTTAGGAAAATTTAGTCAACGTAAAAGGTTTTTCAAGTCAACGGAAAATAAATGTTTCTTTTCTGGAAAATGACTTATGGATTCATTTTCCGTAAGTCATTTTCCAAATGATCGGACACACTCCACCCCCTTTCACAATTGCACATATTTACTTACATATACAATATTCCACTCAACAAATAAATTGTTTAGAAATATAAATGAAGTTTGTGGACACTATTTATAAATTATAATTTTAATAAATACTCACGTTCAAAAATTAGTGTCAACTATATTATTTAGGGACATCCTAAACATTGTCAATTTTCTATTTTAAAACATTTTTTCCATATCAATTATAAAAAAATTATTTGTAATTGTGAGATTGAAAAAAAATATACATTGATTTAACACCACTAATGATAAATTGAGGGTTACTAAATAAAAATTACCTAAAATTCAACACTATCTTAGAATATTTTTTTTGTATTTACTTATATATAGTTTTTTGTAACATTTTCCTGGGACATCCTAAACATTGTCCATTTTCTATTTTAAAACGTTTTTTTTTAATATCAATTGTCAAAATTTTTATTTGTAATTGTGAGATTAAAAAAAGATGAATCTTATTGATTTAACACTACTAATGATAAATTGAGGGATACTAAAGAAAAATTACTTAAAGTTCAACACTATCTTATATTCAATATGTGCATTAATATTAAAACATATTTTTTGTATTTATTCATTTATTGTTTTCCGTAACATTTTCGGTGTGTTTGCCAAACACCCGTAAATGTTTTCTGGCATATTTTCAAAAGATTTACCAAACACCTGCAAATGAAATCTTTTCATTTTTCAGAAACTATTTTCCGGAAATCATTTTCTGGAAATGATTTTCCGTGAAACAAACGGAGCCTAAGTAATACGTCGATTAATGAAGTACTCTTGTTTGTTTTTTGTTTGTTTGTTGGGTTTAAAATGATTCTCGAGGATTTCCTGGCAGGCCGGCCCTGAGCATAGGCTCATTAGGCAGCCGCCTCGGGCCCCCGATTTTTTACACTAAAAAGGGCCCCTAATCTCACTTTCTACTTAATAAATAAATAAAAATTTGATATGGATGATTATTTTGTTAATTAATCAATAGTTTAAGTTTTTAGATTTTGTTTACTCTCCCAGTCCCAAAATTATTGTCATGTTTTCTTTTTTGAATGTCCCAATTTTTTGTCTAGTTTAAAAGTTTTATTTTAGGACAAGACTTTTATCGTTCGATTTTTAATTGTTCATCATACTTTAATTATGAGTTACATGAATATGGACTTTAAAGAAAACTACACATCATACAAATATTAATAATGAAGTTAATTGTTTTTCATTAATCCATGTGTCGAATCAAACAAGACAACTTTGAGACGAAGAGAGTATTTTTTATTGTGAATAATTTTGTGTTTAAATATTTATTGGGAAAAATACCAAAACGTCTTACTAAAAAATTTATTGGGAAAAATACCAAAACGTCTTACTAAAAAAATTTCATATCAAGTTTTAAAATGAATTCTTCTATCCAAAAAGTTTTAAAATTAAACGCTTAGTACTAAAAAGACCAACACTTAATATTTCTATTAACTTCAATAATTTTAATGATTTATTATTTCAAATAAAATGATAATAGTACTCTATCCGTTTCTAAATTATTGTCTTTTTTAATCCAGCACATCGTTTAAAAAAAATAATTGATTGCATTATAAATATTGGTGTAATGTATGATTTTCTTTAATGCCCTTGTGTATGTGGTTATAATTAAAGTTGATAGAGAATATATGGGTAAAGTAGTAAAAGCGTTTTCCTAAAAAAAGACAATTATTTTGGGAACTGACAAAAAACAAAAAAAAAGAACAATTATTTGAAAATAGAGGGAGTAATATTTATTAACATCTATAATAATAATAATAATAATAATAATAATAATAATAATAATAATAATAATAATAATAATAATAATAATAATAAGGATTAAATAATTATTTGGTCCCTGAACTATCACAATTCTATGCGTTTGGTCCTTGTACTTTTTTTTGAAATGTGTTTGGTCCCTCAATTCAATTTTTTGGCCAATTCCCCCTTCATACCGTTACCGTTACTAAAAAATTTAATATTGACTAACTTTTCATAATGTCCAAACTATTGAGAGTTAATGTGTTAATTGACAAATGAATCATCTTCAACATTAGAATTGGAATTCAAAAAATTAATGCTTTTGTTGGGCTTTTGAATTCCAATATCAATTCCAACATATCTAGTCTCACAGTACAAAAAAATTGTAGTTCTACGCAAAAAGTTTAATTACTAAATTAATCAAGGACGGATAATGTTGAAAATGTCATTCATGGTAAAGAAAATACCTAAGTTCTGTTGAATTTTGATACTCGATTCTTTCGAGTTTTTTCACTTAAAGATCCAGAAACAGGACAAAAACAACAAAAGGATTGATTTTTCTCAATGGGAAGAACAGGGTCAGAGACGAAATGGTCACCTAGTAGCCTAGCAACATCAATTGTTGGAACTGAAAACAATGTCGATGGTGACCTCAAAACCCAAATGGGTAGAAAAGAATAAGAAGATTCATCTCCAAATTTGTTCAAAAATGTCAAGAATGACATAGCGAAATTGGGGTTGAAGAAACCATTGTTGCTACAGAAGGAATGCAAACTTGGATATAGAAGAACCATATTTGCAGTAGAACCATTGTCTCTCTCTTCCTTCGCTGGCGAAATCATCATGGGAGATAGGAGATGGGTGTTGTGTTCTGCAAATAATTTTGTTTCTTCTTTTTCGCCATTCGGGTTTGGGATTTCGAGGGTGAGGGAGGACACCCCATATACTGATCTCACATCGTCTTTCTCTTCCTCCGCCGGTGAAACCTCGATGCCAAGCCACCAAACATCAATCGGAACCAGATTTGTTACAAAACCCAGATCCGACTTCAGAAATGGAACCCACAGATCTCACATTGTCTCTCTTCCTCCGCCTTCCTCCACCGGCGAAACTGTCATTCTAAGCCACCAAGCATCAATCGAAACCATATATGTTCGAGAACCAGATCAGTTACAAAGATTGTTTGGATAAGATTTTTTGGATTCTCCCAATTCGGTTTGGACATTTGTGAAGAAGGTAGCTGATCGATGTCTTATTTTAAATTTTTCCTTACAAGTGGACAAGACTATTATAGAATAGTATTGGAAGCAAGGGTCGAACCCACAGAGACAAGAGATCACGAATAGTGCAATTTATTGATAGCAAATTATTAATCTAAGGGGGTTTTTATAATGATTTTATTCTAATCTACTATTAATATTTAGGTGTTTAACTAATTAGCAGTAATTACAGATTATAAAGATCTTATGGTAGATGACAATCTAGGATTCGGGTTTCACTTGTATCTCCTTTATATTTAATTCACAATAATTATCATTCAATTTCTTGGGTTCGTTCACAAAAGATAGATATAGTCTGTTGAACTATTGGTTCGGCCTCCATCCCCGCAACATTCATCCATTCTATATCCTAAGCACAAGAACATATGATTTATCTGTCACCTAAATCATGTGTGAACATGGTCCTAACTTATCACTCTCGTGCATCGAGAGGTCCAATTTATTGTGATGGTGAGCCAGTGTACGACATATGCACATTGGTCATGCAGTTATCCGCACCTCTAGGCCTTTATTATTTGTGATTACATTCATTTGTTCAAAGCGAAATAATAGAGGGATTGATAATCACACAATCAACAAGAATTGAATGAACATAAATATGAATTAAAACATAAATTCGATACAAGTTACCTCCCACCTCCTAGATTAGTGATGATTTAGTTCATCATAGACAATGAACATCACATGGAGATGAACGGAGACATGATTCGATCTTCAATACTTGTAATTACACAATCTAACTATGTTATACAACCTAAAATCTATTCTAAAGCTATACAAAACTGTTTCCAGACGTTTTTCTCTATCCTAGGCTTTGGCAACCGGTTCCTATTTATACGAGGGAGTTGTATTCCAATTGAATCTCTTGTGAAAATACGACTTTATCGCATTCTGACTACCTTGCGGTCGCAAGTTCTGGGGTACCTTGCGTCCGCAAGGTCTCCAGTTTTCCGGCCCTTGGTTTCTTGAGCTACTGTCCACCTTGCGGGGGCAAGGTCTGAAACACCTTGCGACCGCAAGGTCTCCAGCTTGGACTTCCTTCGTTTCTTCTTCATTTTTCATCTTGGGCCCTTCTTGGAATTTGCATATAAAACCCTTGTGTTTTGCATATTTTCACTAAAAACCATGTAACTCACAAAACTCACTGCAAACACATATCAGTAGCCAAAAGCCTCGTGAAATAGCATAATTTAAGTCATAGAAGTATATAAAATCGACGTATAAAATACATCGATCAAATACCCCCAAACTTAAACTTTGCTCGTCCACGAGTAAACAATACTTATAAATACAAAAGCAGTTAAATAACAATAATCACACAAAATAAAAATATTTTTGGAGGGTGACACTATTTACACTCCTCTATAAACCCACAAACTCAAGGAGACTCTTTCGAGTGACTCGACTAAGCATATAAATACAAAAACAGATAAATACAAAAAATAAATAAAAATATTCTAAACAAAAATATCTTTTTGGCTTCAACCTCAAGTTATAATAGCATGTCATACAAAGACAGTCTCAGTTTGATGCTCACCACATATATGCAGACTAAAACAGCTACTACTTTTAATTTCTCCGTGTGTGTGTTCACCAGTTTTAGAGAATATCTCAACTAAAACAATTTTATTAAGCTAAACACCACATTCATATGAAAATCAAAGTTTAATAGAAAACCATGCATTATGAATTATGAGATCTACCATCCAAACCCGGTCTATTACAGAAAGAGAGGTCACCAAGGATTTTAAAAACTTATACATCCATCCCATGCACTTCTATGTATGACATACAATGCTCTCTTATCCCAATGACTTGTAATAGCTAAGATTATGCTAACACAGTGAGCTTTAAGGCGAATCATAATGAACATGAAGTGTTTGATCAATTCCATATGACTCACTTAGCAGTTAAAACAACACAAGCATTGGCAAGAAAATCATTAGGTATTTATTTAGCTTGTAATGTAAGGCCAAGGCGATGGGAGATTTGATGGAAAGGGATTGAAATTCAAAGTGAGAGAGTAAGACTACCCTTTATCCCTCATACTTCCAAGCAAAAGGAAGTTTTCCCTATTTAGACTATGACCTGCAAAGACGACAAGTAGGGGGTGCTTTTGTTACTTTTCACTTTTCTTCTTCCCCCCCCCAAACTTGTTTTGAGCAATATATACTTCTAAAAATATCACATCATTCTTTTCGGCAATAATTTTTCTAACATATTTTCTTTTGAAAGCTATGCTTTCATCTGAATCTTTTTGCACTCTTCTTCTTCCGTTTCATTTTTCGTCAAATATATATATATATATATATAATTTTTTTTCTATATTTTCTTTCGACGACGGAAAGAAGAAGTTTTCAGAAAAATAGCCTAACTGAAAAGAATGGTCCTCAAAAATCAATTTTCCACCCACATCCTACTCTCTAAAAGGGTAGGCTAAAAGTGTATAGGCTTTTAGGGTTAAGTCAATGCGGGTAATAGAAACGATGTCGAATGAGGGTTTAATAGTGTGCTTAGCACACTCCATTCTTTTTAAATTAGGCTCAACTGGGACACTAGAGATATTTTTAGTAAAGGTCAGGGAATATTTAGGCTCTAACGATCCAAACATGGCCTAACTCATTTCTTAATGCCAAATGCTCATGTAGTTTTTAAAGCAAGTAAGACACACAAAATATCATATCAACTATGGGAATTGTGGGGTTGAATGTTTAGCATCACTGGATTTCACATAAGTATTCGCTAATATAGATGGTAGGGAAAATTGAGACTAACATGCAGACACGGTTCGAAAGTGTGCTTGAGATATATATAAATGAGAAAAATCCACGGGATCTAACTATCATGCAATCGACCCTAAGTCACAATTTAATGCAACAATCATGTTCGAATGGCTATGCATCATATTCTTGTGCATATCTTGTTGTAATGAAGTAGGAGCTATAGACTTTATAAAATTATTCTAATCAATCCATAATTAAGACTAGTGTGGGTGTGTGGGTTCCCGGGAAAATGTGCCCGCGCCCCGTGCGCCCTTGGATAGGGGTGCGCGTACGTGCGGATGCGGGACATCCACTGCTCTCGTTCCACCCTCCCTTTTTTAGGGGAGGACGAAATCAAAAGTGCGAGAGGAGTGCTGTCAAAGTAGCGCGTTTGAATGCGCCTCGGTTGCCTTTAGTGGATTTTTGATCCAATATGGGAGCTTTGAGTTTTCTATGTCAAGTTATCCATTTTTAGGAGATACCAGGATATAGGAATGCATCGCTCTTCCATTCCCATTCTCCCTTTTTTAGGGGAAAGCGGAAAAGTGCAAGGAAGGAATTGCGGCGCCCCCACTATGGATTTTATGAAAATAGCCTTATGGCCTATTTCGGATCACTATGGGTGCTTTGGGTTTTCTACATCAAGTTATCCCTTGTTTAGGGGATACCAGGATATAGGAATATATCACCTTTCCATTCCCATTTTCCCTTTTTTAGGGGAAAACAGAAAAGTGTAAGGAAAGATGTTGTGAGGCCCCACTGGATCCAAAATGTTTTAGAGTCGCCATCTTTATTTTGAGGAAGAAATAAAGCAAAACCAAAAAAAGAAAACTAGAGATAATAAAAAGGGGTCCGGAGGCTAAGTTATGAGTTAGGAAGGTGCTAGGCACCCAACTCGCCCTTTCGGTCTCAAAACGGTTTTTGGCTAAAGTATGCTTTTTGTTATATTTATTTAACAGATAAATAAAGCATTAACTACCTACAAATACATCCATTGTGTCTACATTATTTAGAGATTTGCAACTGTCTCTTTATAAATAATTACAAATATACTTGAAAATATTTGGCCATAATAACGACTCTTTTTTAGTGCTATTTCCTAACTAAATCCGGGCAGCACAACTGCTTATATATCTACATTGGGCCGGATTAGAAATAACATTTTTACAAATAAAAACTAAAAACTTACCTACTGATGGCCTAGGGTGTGCTCGCTCTGTCCTTCTCGGGAGAGGAAGTCTTTTATTGCTGCTGCTGTTGTGATTTGGGCAGAGTGACGGCTTATTTGTGGTGTTTTTGGCTTACTCACTAAGGCAGAATGACGGCTTATTTGTGGTGGTTTTGGCTTATTTGGTTGGGCGGAATAACGGCTTATTTCGGATGATTTCAGCCAATTTACTCGGGCAGAGTAACGGCTTACTTTATGGTTTTTGGGCCAGGGAAATAAGGTGGATACCTAGCTGGGGGGCTAAGGCTCACTTCTACCGGTTGGTTTTGTGTTTGGAGGAGGTTTGGCAGGGTTTCGAGGCTTTGAGGTGATCACTCACTATCTCACTTCGCTCTCTATTTCTTCAGCGTAACGAGGACGCGGAGTGTTTTGCGGATGAATTGGTGTGTTTGAAGGCGAACCCGAAGCCTCTATTTATAGGCTGGAGAAGGGACATCGAAGGAATTAAAATTTCTTCTTCGCGTATCAACAAGTTGTACACAGCGCTGATGAAATTGCATTTTACGGCGAAGGAACAGTGCTTTATCAACAAACTGGGCGCCACTCCCAAAATTCATGTGGGTGGCGCCAGCACTATTCCCATGTTTTCAAATTTTGCACTTTGGTCCCTGCATCGATCGATTGTACACCGTGTGGAGGAATTTGGACTTTACGGCAAGGGAACAATGCCTTTTTTAGGAAATTGGGCGCCACCCATTACAAAACTTGGCATGGCTCCCAGATTTCATGTGGGTGGAGCCAACACTATTCACAAGTTTGATTTTTGACGCTTTGAACCCTGCATTTCACTCTTTTGCGCATCCTGCTTTGTCCTTTTGCACTTTTGACCCTGTAACTTGACATTTGTTAATGTTTTAACAGGTCTTGATATTTTATGTCATGTCACATACCAGGGGTACGAAATTGGGGTGTCTACAGAGCCCCTCAACGATGGAGTCTACGGGTAACCCGCAGCTTACTGAGTAGACGAACATCGTTGATAAGAAATAGACTCTCCAATTTCGTTCAATTATAAAACGAGGGAGAAAGATGCAACAGGTAGCAGTTATAATGCAACAATTTACAACATGAAACAAACCTCCATATCCTAGACATTTTTAGTCAGTTATAGCAGGTTATCGCAGTTTTTAAGCAGATATGCAAATTAAGTGCTCTGATGGTCGAACCTACTAATGTAGGCTGCCTACGTATCTCTTAATAAAAGGAATCGGACCAAAACGTAGTTCGGCCAAAACCTAAACTATCATTCATGCAACGGTCGTGCCTACCGAAATAGGCTGCCTACGTATCCTTATACAAGGAATCAGACCGAGACATAGTTCATTCAGCCAGGGATCAAATGCTGCGGTGCAAGTGCTGCAATGTTAAATGAGCAAGTGCTGCAAAGGTAATGATAACGTGCTGTGGTTGGTCGCGTCTACAGAGATAGATTGCCTATGTATCCTTAGCCAAGGAATCAGACCAATCGTAGTTCGCCTGCGGCTGCGCGGCATGAATTGTCTCCTCAGGAACTCAGCCTTCGTCGGAGGACAAGACCTTTCCCTATGAATCCGGGGCTGCGTGCCCCTTAAAGGAAAGTTTTCCAACACAGCGAAAAATGCATGAAATGCATTGCCTCCTTAGGAACTCATCCTTCAACGGAGAACAAGACCTTTCCCTTTGAATCCGGGGCTGCGTGCCCCTTAAAGGAAAGTTTCCAAACATCATACAAATGCATTGAAAAAAGGAAAAATACCTTCCTTTTGTCGTGCCCATGCGGCAAATTGCTGCTGTTGTTGCTTTGATGCTACTGTATTTTTTCTTTACTGCTCCTTCTAACCTTGGTTAGAAACTTCCTTTCCTTGCTGCCGCATCTTTTGGTACCAGCTGAAATCATCTTTTCTTTGCTGCTGTTTTCTTTTTGCTCCATTTTCTAACTTCAGCCGAAAGTTTCTTCTTCTGCCGCCGCATTTCTTTTGCACTTATAAATTTTTCCTTTTCTTTTCTTGTACATGCATTTTCCTCTCTCCCGATTTTTTCTTTTTTTTTTTCTCTTTTTTTTTCTTTTTTTTTCCTTTTTTTTCTTCTTTATTCTGCATGCCTATTGTCTGTTTATTTTTTTTTCTCTTTTTTTTTCACTTTCTTTATTCTTTTCTTTTTTATTCTGCCTGGATATACTTCAGATATGCTAGATTTTGGCACTATTGAAGCATTCCCGACTTTATTAATAATGCTTATGCATGTCCTATTTATGCCTAAATGATGCAATTAATTAGGTAATAATGCATGAAATTTATGCAATTTATTCTTGCGATGCATGATTGAACTAGTGGTCATTATTTGACCCTACTACGCATGATTTATACTATAAATGCAATTGGAGCTATATGATGCATGTTCTAGGTTAAAACATATTTTTGCATGCTATGTGTTCATGAGACGGACTTTTCGGAGTACAATTCAAATTTTTCCGAACACATTTTCGGCCACATTTTTCGGATAAATATGAGACAAAACAGATATATTTTATGCCCTAAAATTTATTTTTCATGCATGCTTATGCTGCAGGGACATGGTAAATGCCATAAGAATATTTATTTTTATGATTGGTGGCATTTTATTTTTTTTAGCGCACCCCTAATGCAGCTTATTGAACAATAAATGCAAATGATGGATGCATGTACTACTTTTTTTGATGCAAATGTAATGCATAAAAATTATAGGATGCTTACTAACATGATGCATGTGCATTCTTTATTCTATCATACGATAATACAGAATGTAGTACATATCTTTAAAATGCAAAACACACTTTTACGATGCCTAGAATGCAAAAACGCCTATTTAGATGCAAAACAATACATAGAAATTTTTTGTTGTTGTTGTTGTTTTTTTTTTTTTTTTTTTGAAAACCTGTACAAACATTTACAATGCAATATAATTTTATATGATGCAAAATAAATAAAAAACATGCAGACTCAAGACGAACACACAAAGCAAAGCTATATCGATATCTAATAGGTAATGGCACGCTGTATCTCCAAAATGGATTTTAAAGGAATATACCTTCGGGCTCGAATAGGTTTTTTTTTTTTCATGATATGTGGGGAGAGGAAAAGGCAGTCATCTCCTGCTGTTCCCGGCCATATATTTGTTGCAGGGCTACATTTGGCATAAGACTATTCTCATAACCCCTGCATTTTTCTTCGCAATTAGACAGGGCAGCAGTGAATGGTCAGAATCCAAGTCGTCTGGCTGTTTCAGGACAATGGCAGTGCGGATAGTGAATAGGACGAGGATATTTCTGGTGCTTCTCATTCTGGTGAGACTGAGCCTTTTTGTGCCTTGCAGAAGAAGTATATAGACTCGGCCGGGCGGATGCCGCATCGATGGCCCGGCTTAAGCTGCAAATGAAGGATAGTTTTGGGGGAAACAAAGGGGGTAAATGCAATAATAGATATATACATGCAATTAATGTATAATCTAAATTTCTTTACTAATTATTCCTAAGTTGCACCTTAGGACCTGTAATATTATATTTTAGTGTTATATTGCGAGTTTTCTGTCGTGGTTTTTCTTCTGTCAGTCGAGCCCCTTGCATGCTGAACACTGGAGGTAGGATGTCGAGGTTTCAAAGAGTGCCTTCCCTCCCCTTTTTTCTCCTAATATATATACATATTTTTTTTATTTGGCTCTAACTTTTGCCTAGACTTCCCTTTTGGGTTTTCAGCCTAGCGAGCCCTTATTTCTCCACTTTTTTTTTTTTTAAATTTGCTCTAACTTTTGCCTAGCTCGACCTTTCGGGTTTTTAGCCTAGCGAGCCCTTATTTCACCTTTTTATTGTTTTTTTTGTTTTGCTCTAATTTTTGCCTAGGCCGCCCTTTCGGGTTTTCAGCCTAGCGAGTTGGAGAGAGAAGCACTTGCCAGATAGGGCGGCTCAAGCAAAATACCTTTTAAGCTCGTTGAGATTGGAGGGCTGAACAAGGTCTTCTTTTTCCTGGTTTGTGAGGAGTATGACATCTTCTGACCGGATCTCTTTGACAATATACGACACATCGTGGAAGAGAGTGGTGGCAGCCTTTTGATAAGTGGCCCCAACATTTTTTTTAGCCTAGACGACATGACATGATAACAGTAGGTCTCCCAAAGGGGTGGTGAATGAGGTCTTTTCTTGGTCCTCTACTGCCCTTGATTTGATTATAGCCCAACATGCCGTCAACGAAGGATTTGATTTTGTGAGTAGCAACGGCGTCTACCACAATATCAGAACTGGATAGAGGGAAGTCATCTTTGGGCGACACCTTGCTGAGGTCGCAGAAGTCTACGCAGATCTGGGCCTTTCCATTGGGCTTAGGAATGGTCACTATATTGGACAGCCCGATTGGGTATTTATTTATTTTTTTGACTCTTTTTTTTTCATTTTTTTTACTACCCGAATGAAATTGACATGCATCTGTTTCATGATTTTTATTTTTTTTGTTAACTTGTAGTGACCATTCCGGCTTGATGCGGCGGAGCTTTTGCTTGATTGGCCGAGCATCCGGATATATGAGATCCGATGTTCGACTATGGCTGGATCTAGCCCCAGCATATCTTCGTAGGACCAGGCAAATACGTCCACGAACTCTTTGAGGAGATCCATGAGTGGTACCCTTTCAGAGCCTTGCAGGTAGCTACCGATTTTGATTTCTTTTATTTCGTTGTCCAACCTCAGATTGATGATGGACAAGTCTTCAGTTGCTGCTGGTAAATGGTGCTGTTCCTGGTGCTCAACTGACTTTACAAGCTCAAGCAAATAATTTTTATCTTTTGGGTCCTTTTCATTAAATGACTCATCATCATAATTATTTAATGTGTCTTTTTAATGTAGGTGCGACTAAGGAATAAGCAAAGACAATTAAATTATCATTAAAAGCAAACCGTACAGGGTTTATTACATTATTGAGGACCTGGGGTTTGAGATCCTCAATTTTATGGAGCGGATAGGTAGATGACCAATCCGTAAAGCTAGGGAAAGGAATAGGGATAATATATCCGAAGCGGTCCACCAGATCTGCGGGCGTCAAAAGCGGGCCGGTCGTAGTATACTAGTTCTACAGAAGCTTATTAGAAATAGACTCAAACTCAGCAGGGAGCTTCTCATAATCAATGCCTCTTCCTATCATACCCAGAAAGTTGTCGCTTCGTCTCTGTCAGAGTGATCACCTCTTTCCAGGTTTGGTTGGTAGGCTCGGTCAAATCGGGTAAGGTGGCTAACATCCCCACCGACCCAAGTGACTTTTCCAATGTTACACGTACTTTGGCTACCCAGGTTAGTGTCCCAAGAGAGCATGTTGCAGCTACGCTCTTTTATGGATGGGGATGGAAAGAAAGGAACAAGGATATATGGTAATGGGTGTTTATTTGTTTCGAACTCGGGTACACAAAAATTTTCATCAACCTCAATCATGTTGATTTAAGGTAGAGGGTTATGGACTATATTTGGTCTGGGAGGAGGCTTTTCAATAACCTTATCATCTATAAGATCCTGGATAGCATCTCTGAGTATATAACATTTATAGGTGAGGTGGTCACTACAGCGATGATATTCACAGTACTGGGCATGATTCCAAGTCCTGGGCAGGGGGGTTTGGTGGCTTATAATTTTCCATAGGCTTTAACACTCCTTGTGCCATTAGCCCCTGCAGATCACTGCATCGGGAGGCTTGCGCTCATCATAATGCCGGTTCTCGATTTGAAATTTCTCGGGCCATTATTCCCTCGATCGTGTTGATGCACTGCCTCGCTCCATAAGACCATGGAACAGTGCCATAACTTTGGGTAGGAAAAGTGGCTGATGCATTCCCTACCATATTGACGGCTGGTGCTGGTGCGGCTGCGGCTGCGGTTGTCTTTCCTTTAGAGTAACGGAAAGAGGCAGGAGGCGTATTGACCTGTAATTGCCCCGTCCTATATCTTCATCAACAATACAGGCTCCTATCTCCACTATTTCTTTAAAATTGGTGTAGGGGAGATACCGCATATGTTCCAGGTAAATGGGCCGGAGGTTTTGATGAACAATCGCATGACTCCTACGGATCAGTGTTAAAGGTTTGAGCCAACTTTCTTTTCCACCTGACTACGAACTCAGCACATGTTTCTTTTTCCCTTTGGGTGCACGACTCAAGGTCCCTTCTATTTTAAGGGTCGGTGTTGTATTTATATCTTTCAAGGAACCCTTCAGCTATCTGGTCCCAAGTGTTCATGGTGCTGCTGTCGGACAACATTAACCATTGTTTGGCAGCCCCTATTAGGGTGAGGTGAAAATTGGAAGCCATAGCCTCAAAGCTAGCTCCCCTTGACTGCATACCAGTGGAATAAGATTTTAAGTGGGATATCGGGCATCTAGTCCCATCAAATTTTTCTATGTCGGGCATTTTGAATTTTAAAGGCAATATTGATGCAGGTTGTAATGTCAGTGCCCGCGTAGAAAATTCCCCTTTGTTGAGAAGTTTGAGCATCATGATTTTCATATTTTCCATATCGGCCTCTATTTTGGTGGCTTGGGGGGGGTTGGCTTTTGGTATATACTGGCGGGATTAGGGAAGGTTGGGTTAATTTCTGGCTGCGGTATCTGGTAAGGATTTTGGGTAGGATAAAGATTTTGGGGGTGGACGGTAGTGGAACTTGGGTAGGATAAGGATTTTTCGGCTAGTGGAACTTGGGTAGGATAAGGATTTTGGGCTGGTGGAACTTGGATGGTTTCGGCTGGGCGGCCAGGATCATTATAAGGTAAATAAGTTGTAACTTGGCTTGGCGGGTTATAACTTTGTAGTTCCATATGTGGGATGTTCTGGAGTAGATTGGTTATGGGAAAAGGGAGGTCACTTGGGCTTTGGGGAATTTTGGTGCTTGGGGAAGGATATGCAGGATAGGACGGGTAAGGGCTGATATTTGGGTAGTAGAGACTTGGTGGAGGATTGGGATTCGGGGTATCGACAATATTTGGTGGGTTAGTGTTTGGCTGGGGGTTTGGGTTTGGAGGCACATGAGATGTTGATGCTTCCTGGGGAACTGCAGGGGAAGAGATTACCTCACCACTGGATTTTAAACTTTGTACCAGACTAGCCATTTGGCTCATCATATGATCAGTCGCTGCACCCAATTTTTGGTCAAACCATTCTCGCATTGCTAGAGTCGGGCACCTTGGAGCCCCCCGTGCTGTACCCATAGCGGATGCTCACTTTCTCGCCGCCATACCGCGCTCGGATCGTATTCTCGGACTGGTTACGCCTTATGTCCGATTCGATACTAATATCCTCTTCGATTTCGCACTTATTTCCCGTATCAACCGGCCAGTACTATCTCTGCCTTTCCAAATTCGGGCCAGGTTTCTGAGGAAAATGGGTTATGGAGGAGGTATCAGAAGGCTAGCTGAAGGCTTTCTGGGTTTGGAGTACAGCGTGCCTTTATTAATATATATTTTTTATTATTTATTCATTTCCCCTACAATTGACCGGATAAGCACCGGCTTTATTTTGACGGTCTCAGGACTTTTCCTAGAACAGTTGATTTTTTCTCCAGAGTATAGGACCAACGTATTCCACCTGCCTTTCGACTCCCGAGATGGGTGATCCCGATCCCACGAAGGGCCTATACTCTTTTCGGGATCCACCATTCGAAATGGTCTAGGTCAAGCATTAGAAAATAATAAATCAGCCCCAGTGTATTATATATATATATATATATATATATATATATATATATATATATATATATATTTTTTTTTGACTTGCGCATTTTTTTTGACTTGCACACATTTTTTTTTAACAAGGGCTGACCCACGATTTAAAATGCAAAAACCGGTCGGTCTTTGAAGTGTCCTGAGAATCTATATGCAGTCTAACGTTAGCTTATGCAGGGGGTAGGCTGTCCATGGTGTAGGGTAGCAATTCGGAATATATTTATATGCATGTGCGCGTGTGTGCGGTATCTAAAAAAGCAAAAAAAGTTTTTTAGATATAAAAGCAGAAAATAAAATAGATATGGTCTGTCTTACTGTTATTTATGGATTTTCTCGGCTTTTTAGTTTGAGCGCGAGCAAGCAAACACATCACATTAAGAAATAGAAAGAAAAACGGGGAATCTATCTATCCCTATTAATTACAAATTTGTCCTAATCCCCGAAATAAAATGACAGAATGAATGCATATATATATATATATATATATATATATATATATATATATATATTGCGGAATGAAAAAAAAGCAGAATAATAAAATAATAATATAAAGCCGGAAAACGAAGCAATATTAAAATAAAGCCCCGGCCCTTTTGTTGTGCTGCCCGGAAATTATTGCACATAAAATACTGCATATATAATAATAATAATAATAATAATAATAATAATAATAATAATAATAATAATAATAATAATAATATATTATTTTTTTTGCAATTTGTTTTTGAAAAATACGAATATTTTCAAGTATAGCCGTAACAGTGATTGGAATGAAACTGCTGCAAGATGAAGGATCATATTCACAAATATAGACACGGATGTTAAAGGAACGCAATATTCAAGTGTTTAAATTAATATAACAAATATACTTTAGCCAGAAACAAACGAAAAAAAAGTTTTGGTTACTGAGTCTAGCCCTCCATTTTTATTTAAAATAAAAACGATCTCCCTAGCAGAGTCGCCACTGTGGGTTCCCGGGAAAATGCGCCCGCGCCCCGCGCGCCCTTGGATGGGGGTGCGTGTACGTGCGGATGCGGGACATCCACTGCTCTCGTTCCTCCCTCCCTTTTTTAGGGGAGGACGAAATCAAAAGTGCGAGAGGAGTGCTGTCAAAGTAGCGCGTTTGAATGCGCCTCGGTTGCCTTTAGTGAATTTTTGATCCAATATGGGAGCTTTGAGTTTTCTATGTCAAGTTATCCCTTTTTTAGGGGATACCAGGATATAGGAATGCATCACTCTTCCATTCTCATTCTCCCTTTTTTAGGGGAAAGCGGGAAAGTGCAAGGAAGGAATGTTGCGGCGCCCCCACTATGGATTTTATGAAAATAGCCTTATGGCCTATTTCGGATCACTATAGGTGCTTTGAGTTTTCTACATCAAGTTATCCCTTGTTTCAGGGATACTAGGATATAGGAATACATCGCCTTTCCATTCTCATTTTCCCTTTTTTAGGGGAAAACGGAAAAGTGTAAGGAAAGATGTTGCGAGGCCCCACTGGATCCAAAATGTTTTAGAGTCACCATCTTTATTTTGAGGAAAAAATAAAGAAAAATCAAAAAAAGAAAACCAGAGATAATAAAAACGGGCCCGGAGGCTAAGTTACGAGTTAGGAAGGTGCTAGGCACCCAACTCGCCCTTTCGGTCTCAAAACGGTTTTTGGCTAAAGTATGTTTTTTGTTATATTTATTTAATAGATAAATAAAGCATTAACTGCCTACAAATACATATATTGTGTCTACATTATTTACAGACTTGCAACTGTCTCTTTACAAATAATTACAAATATACTTGAAAATATTTGGGCATAATAACAGCTCTTTTTTAGTGCTATTTCCTAACTAAATCCGGGCAGCACAACTGCTTATATATCTACATTGGGCCGGATTGGAAATAACACTTTTACAAATAAAAACTTAAAACTTACCTACTGATGGCCTAAGGTGTGCTCGTTCTGTCCTTCTCGGGAGAGGGAGTCTTTTATTGCTGCTGCTGCTGCTGTGATTTGGGCAGAGTGACGGCTTATTTGTGGTGTTTTTGGCTTACTCACTAGGGCAGAATGACGGCTTATTTGTGGTGGTTTTGGCTTATTTGGTTGGGCGGAATAACGGCTTATTTCGGATGCTTTCAGCCTATTTACTCGGGCAGCGTAACAGATTTCTTTATGGTTTTTGGGCCGGGAAATAAGGTGGATACCTAGCTGGGGGGCTAAGGCTCACTTCTACCGGTTGGTTTTGTGTTTGGAGGTGGTTTGGCAGGGTTTCGAGGCTTTGAGGTGATCACTCACTATCTCACTTCGCTCTCTATTTCTTCAGCGTAACGAGGACGCGAAGTGTTTTGTGGATGAATTGGTGTGTTCTGAAGGCGAACCTGAAGCCTCTATTTATAGGCTGGAGAAGGGACATCAAAGGAATTAAAATTCCTTTTTCGCGTATCAACAAGTTGTACACAGCGTTGAGGAAATTGCATTTTACGGCGAAGGAACAGTGCTTTATCAACAAACTGGACGATGCTTATCACAAAACTGGGCGCCACTCCCAGACTTCATGTGGGTGGCGCCATCACTATTCCCATGTTTTCAAATTTTGCACTTTGGTCCCTGCATCGATCGATTGTACACCGTGTGGAGGAATTTGGACTTTACGGCAAGGGAACAGTGCCTTTTTTAGGAAACTGGGCGCCACCCATTACAAAACTTGGCATGGCTTCCAGATTTCATGTGGGTGGAGCCAGCAATATTCACAAGTTTGATTTTTGACGCTTTGAACCCTGCATTTCACTCTTTTGCGCATCTTGCTTTGTCCTTTTGCACTTTTGACCCTGTAACTTGACATTTGTTAATGTTTTGACAGGTCTTGATATTTTATATCATGTCACATACCAGGGGTACGAAATTGGGGTGTCTGGGTGGTGCATGAAGAATTTGGAGAAGAGTAAAAGTTTCGCAAAATCAAGTAAATTCCAGAGGGATCTACGGACTAGCTATGCGGTTCATTGCATTAACTCCTCATCGACTAGTATTACCACACAAAAACTAGAGGCTAAATTTTTTTTAAATAAAATATTTTTGTTGATTTTTTTGATTTTTAATAAAAAAAATTGGAGATGTTGATGACACAATTGATGATGGGTTCCCACAAGAGGAATCCACGAGCATCCAATGTGAGTGTATTCTGGTCAAGGCAACACCTCCAAAAATAAGAAAAAATTAAAAACAAGAAAAGCGGGTGAAGAATTAAATGGTCATCGAGAAAAGAAAATTTTCTTCACCCTAAAAACGTAGCCCAACTCCATTCCTCCTTAGGCTAGGACCTGCTAAGACTCTGGGCTTAGAATTCCCCCCCCCCCCAAACTTAATTTCTATTTTGTCCTCAAAATTGAGGAACATATGGGGGGATTGATGGGGAAGGACAAATATCAAAAGGAAATAGCAGGCCCACCTAACGAAAGAGGATGGAACTTGGGCCTCGACTCAAGGTGAGTCGGGCGGAAATAACAAATGAGGACGAAACTTGGGGATCGTGCCAGGAGGTAGCCCATAATAAGTTGAGACATTTTGTCCCACGGTGTTAAACCACCCAAACAGCCGCTCTTGTTCGGCACGAATTTGTGCCAACTGTTGAGTTGCCATTTGGGCTTCAAAGGAAACCTCTTCTAGCCTATTGGAGATCCCTACGAGCGGGCCTTCCCCCTCTTCTTCGGGTTCCTCCCCGTGAGGAACCCGCACTCGCGGCTGCTACTGGTGCGCAAACAAAATGGCCTTAGTAATGGCCGGACCAGCCTTAAGCCTCTCCGCGTGTCTGGGCCATCTCACGCCTGCCCCCTACACAACTCGGTGATCAAATACGGGAACGCGTAACCCGCATTCGTGGCACCTCTAATAAGGGTCTTAATTTGGCCGTTGATCAGGCGGCCAATATCAACAGACCCACCGGTCATAATGGTGTAGATCAGGATGGCCTTAGCCCAAGTCACCGTATGTTGGTGACTGGAAGGCATGAGATGGGCACAAATGAATTTGAATACGGGCTTGGCCGTGTTCAGAAGGAAGGACTCCTCCATGGTGCGTGGACCGTAGGGTGGATTACGGTTTTAGGTCCACTTAACACCAGGGAGGGCGATGGTCGCATTGACCACCTTGAGAGGGACAGGGGTATGGAGGTGTGTGCTAAAATGATCGGCACCATCCGCAAAGTTGGAGGTGCCGTAGTACAAGTTAATGCTTTGGGACAAAAAGTCAACAATAACGTCCCTCACATTAACGGTGTCTAAAACACCCCCATCTACACCAATGCGGCCATTGGCGTAGAACTTCATGAACAATAGGCACGATTGCCTTGTCAGGAGAATCGGTGAACAACCCCTTTCTGGTCGTAAAGTTAGGACGGAGGCCAAATTCTTCAGCCTTAAATCCCCTCTCGGGAATCAAGGACTCGGAGAATTTGACCACATATTTTTCAGAGGCCTTATAGGAAATAAATCGACGGTGGTCATACTGCGGTTCCTCCTCCTGAACAGGGCGGGAGGAAGAAGCACCTGTATTTCTACGCTTGCGGAACATTTTTGTTTGAGCAAAATTAAAATTTTTAAATATTTAACAATTAAATTATTTTTCAAATTTTTTTTTTAAAAATAATTCCTAAAGCATGCAAATATTTACACGTAAAATTATCTAACACCCTAGCATGCAAAAATTTGGCGTTAAAAGTTAAAAGAAGGGGAGTTAGGTTTACTTGATTGCAGCTTTAGATGAGTTGAGTTGCTGGAGTTAAGCTCTTCGTCGGCAAAAATGGAGACTTCTCTTGCTTCACTCCTCAAGCTTCAATGGAGTGTAATGTGGGTGATGAGATGATGGAAGTTGAAGATTGTTGAAGGAGAGAGAATGATTCTTGAAATGTGGCCGGGAATTTGAAAGATCTTTGAAGATCTACTTTGAAAGCTGGGAGGAAGACGGAGGGCTGCTTCTTCTTTGCTGAGAAGATGAAGATTTCGGGTGATTTTCTGAAGAAGCACGGCCTGTCCTTAAATAAAGACACCTTGCGGTCGCAGGTGGCTTTGCGTCGCAAGGTGAGGTCGCAAGATTCTGCGGTGATGCTCGATTCCCACGATCTGCATGATGCCGTTCACGCTAAGCGAGATTAATGAGGACCTTGCGGTCGCAGGCCCTTGGCACCTCACTCCTCAAGGTCGTGATTGTCCTCCTATTGTTTCTTTTTCATCTTTTTCGCGGTTTAACATTTTGGCCCCTTCATTAAGTTCCATTATGTTTCGTCACTTTCCTGCACTATAAAAACTCTAAACTAAAATTATTAGCAACATATAAATACAACATTAAGATGCTTTTCTCCCCCAAACTTGATTTTTGCATATTTAATTTAAAAATTAAATGTCCAAGAATTGCATTTAACTGAGAATAGCATATTTAAATTAACTCAAAAGCAATAAAATTCATATTAGTGGGTTGCCTTCCATTTAGCGCCTTTGTTTAACGCCTTTGGCTCGAAAAACCGCAAACCTAATCTTTGGCGGTTCATTGTCACCCAAACGAATTAATTCAATTGTTCGTTCCACTGACATCGGCTCAAGGTATGGCTTGATTCAGTGTCCATTAACTTTAAAAATTTCATTATTCTTTGGATTTTGTATATCAACAGCTCCATGAGAGATAAATTCGCATAATTATAAAAAAGGACCGAGACCATTTAGATTTCAACTTTCCGTGGGGAATAACCAAGTCTAGAATTAAAAAGCGTAACTTTCAATCAAACATCTTATTGGCTAACCCCATATCATGATATTTCTTGGTCTTCTTTTATATGTTTTGGCATTCTCATACGAATTTAGCCTTTGTTCTTCTAATTCATTCAATTGAAACAATCTTTCCTCACCAGCCAAGGTTAAATCTAAATTTAATTCTTTAACAGCCCAATAGGCTTTATGCTCAATTTCAACTGTAAAGGCATGCCTTGCCATATACCATTCTATATGGACTCATTCCTATTGGGGTTTTGAAAGCAGTCGGTATGCCCATAAACATCCTTAAGTTTAGATTCTCAATCTTTACGATTAGGCCTAACAGCTTTTCTAATATCTTTAATTTGCCTATTATTGCTAACCTCTACTTGGCCAGATGTTTGAGGATGATAAGGTGTAGCTAACTTATGAGTTACACCATGTTTCTTAAGGACATTATTCAATAATTTATTGGTAAAGTGAGTCCCTTGGTCACTTATTATGGCCTTGGTACTCCATATCTAGCAAACAAATCTTCTACAAATTTAACCACGCTTTTACCATCATTTGTCTTAGTTATGGCTTCAATCCACTTAGACACATATCAATTGCTACCAAAATATACTCACAATTATTTGACATCGAAAAGGACCCATGAAATCAATACCCCAAACATCAAAGATTTCAACAACCATATTGATATGCAAAGGCATTTCGCTTTTTTCCTATTCCACCGCTTGACACTTATCACATGTTCTATAAAATAGTTCACAATCTCTAAAAACAAGAGGCCAATATAAACCAATTGGAGAATTTTTCTAGCGCTTGTTTCCACTAAAATGACCTCCACAAGAGTATTCATGGCGAATTCCATAATACTTTGTTGGTCTTTTTCTCGAATACATCTCCTTATTAAAGAGTCTGAACATATTTTATATAAATGAGGTGCTTCCCAAAATAATTTTTCGTTTCACCCAAAATTTCTTCTTTTCATAATGATCAAAATCGATTTATGATGTCGACACATAATAATTGACAAAATCAAGATACCAAGGGTCTCGAATCTTTAATAGCTAATAATTGTTCATCAGAAAATCTTCATTTATGGAATCATCAAGAAATTGACGTTCAAGCAAGGGCGAAAATTCTAATCTAGACAAATAGTCTACTTACATTTCGGTTCCCTTTTGTCTTTGATTGTGATGTCAAATTCTTGTAACAATAGCATCCACCTAATTAGTCTAGGCTTAGCATCTTTCTTACTTAATAAATATTTTAATGTAATGATCAAAATATTATCACTTTGATCTAAGATATGATCTAAATTTTTCAAAAGCACACAACTGCCAAAAATTCTTTTTCTGTTGTGGTATAATTTAATTGTGCATCATTTAGAGTTCTACTAGCATAATGGATCACATGAGGTTTTCTATCTACCCTTTGTCCTAACACGGCTCCAATTGCAAAATCTGATACATCATACATGATTTCAAAAGGAAGAGACCAATCAGGCCGGATAAAATAAAGGAGAGTTAATTTTTCTTTCAATAAATTAAATGCATCTAACATTCTTTATCAAAAACAAATTTCTGTATCTTTTGCTAATAAGTTACATAGAGGCTTACGATTTTGGAAAATCTTTTATGAATCTTCTATAAAACCAAAGATGCCCTAGAAAACTTCTAACACCTTTAACAAGTTGAGGGGGTAGTTGTGAAATAACTTCAATTTTTGTTTTATCAACTTCAATACCTTTATTAGACACAACATGCTCCTAAGACAATTCCATGTTTGACCATGAAATGACTTTTCTCCCAACTCAAAGTTAAATTTGTTTTACAACATCTTTTCAAAACTGATGTAAGATTTTCTAGACAATGATCAAAGGAATTTCCAAAAACTGAAAAATCATCCATGAAAACTTCAACACATCTTTCAACTAAATCAGAATATAGAAATCATGCATCTTTGAAAGGTGGTGTGCATTACATAATCCAAAGGGCATTCTCCTAAAAGCAAAAGTACTCAAAAGGACATGTAAAGTTGTTTTCTTGATCTTCGGTGCTGTGGATCCGATTGTA